>JACTAT010000037.1:5543046-6043798 GCA_014526335.1 Chrysaora quinquecirrha
GAAGTCTTTGGAAATAGAAGAATGTCTGCAAGCAATTTGTCAAGGGAGTAATAAATAACTTCCAAGCCCTTGACATCTTATGAGTAAACATCTTTGCAAAAAATTGAACCAAAATAAGGTTGGCCTAAGTGGGTAGCGCCTTGTCTTGTTGTTTTGTTCCTAACTTGCTGTTGAGGTAGAGGCCTAGTGGCCAAAAAATTGCAATCTTATCTGACAGCCTACAGTCAACATTACAGAAGCCAGAAAGATTAACGCTGATTTTTTTCTGCAGGTAAATCTGAAATAGAGAAAATTCTTATAATATCCCAGAAGACTGCAAATACTAGTGACTGCTCTTCTTGTGCAAAACTAAAAGAAGAGTTGGAATCATTAAAGGTAGAATTTGATGGAAATAAAAATAATGGTCTTCATTATCCCTCTGGACCTGGCCCTCTTAAACAAATTGGGCAAACCTGAACTTATAACATATACATAGCTTTAAGAAATGTTGTGTCCTTCAGAATGAATTTTTCATCTGCTATTGATTAGTTTGGAAAATTTATCAAAAAACACCCAAGTTGAAATTCAGTAAAATTTTATGTTGTGTCTTTCAGTGGGGTTTCTAGTCAACTTGCCCCACTACCAACTTGTCCTATTCCCAACTCGGCCTAATTTTAGGCCAACTGAAATGTTTTGGTCAACCCCAATTTTGAAGTCAACTAGCCCCATCAAAAAAATCTAGTTGCCCACACTGAACTATAAATAATTAAATATGGGGTCCCTGCCCCCAACCCCTTTTATTACACTGATGGATTCACTCAATTATATCATTTCATATCATTTGTTTAATTGGTGGGATGATTGAACTAAATATTTGGGGATTTGGGGCAAGTTGGATAAACATGTGGGGGACATGACTTGAAAGAGTTCTGACTTTATCTGGTTAAAGTAGGGCAAGTCGACCTGTTACCGTCAGTTGCTACCAAAGCTTTAAGTCTGGAAATTTACATTTTATTCTTGAATGATCCACTACCCTTAATTTTTATTTTCTTTCAGGAACAATATTTGCCAAACATGAACCATGTTCCATCAGAGTTATGGAATATATTGCCTCCTCGTGGAAATTATGTAAAGAACATTCTCCAGTTTAGTGGATATGAAACAGCAGCATCAATCCTGAAGCTGAAAGACAGAAAGGAGCTTGATAAAATTTTTGAGTTTCTGAAATCAATGAGTGACATCATTCCTGATAAAGTTGACATGTTTGGTATCTTCAGTGCAAATCCACAAAAGCTCATGCTGATTCCAGGCCTTGAGGTATGTTTGGAGTACCAATTATCCGCTGGTTAATATGAAGGTAAGGGCCTGTTTATATGGACAAAATCATCCCACCTTCCAGCCCGTCAGCTGAGCAGTGAGACAAAATTTTCAAGAGTTTACATGTAGAATTCCATCCCACCTTCCAGCCACTTGTCTCATATTTCCGCTTTTGTTTAATTTTCTCAGACAATAGGATTATGTCTGGCACTTGCGCATAATGAGCAATTTCATCCCACCGTCCAGCTTTCATCCCACCTTCCAGCGTTTATATGAGAAAATTTCATCCCACCCAGGTGAGATCCCACCTCTCAACGAGTGAGATCTCACCTGACCGGGATGAAACGTTCTCCATATAAACAGAAGATGAAAATCACAAAGGTTTGTATTGGAAGGTGAGATCTCACCTCTCAGCTACAGAGCTGGAAGGTGGGATGATTTTCCCCATATAAACAGGCCCTAAGTTATAATCAGTGCCTCAGTTGGGTATATTTCCAAGACAACCT
The DNA here is from genome assembly GCA_014526335.1 of Chrysaora quinquecirrha. Lineage (NCBI taxonomy): Eukaryota > Metazoa > Cnidaria > Scyphozoa > Semaeostomeae > Pelagiidae > Chrysaora > Chrysaora quinquecirrha. The sequence continues at coordinate 5,544,849 of JACTAT010000037.1, forward strand.
AAATTTGGGGCTTCAGAGATTCCGGGAGTTACACCTTCTAGATCTTTTTAAAATTACTCTCCAACCTTTTCAATGAAACAAGCTCAACTAACAAACTGCCAAAAAAAACGAACAAATTGCAAAAATAGGAAAAACAAACAATACTTCAAATAACGAGAAAGTGAAAACTTGCTATAAAGTGACAATTTGTCTGAGTGACATTTATCTTTATGGCCAAAATATTTGTCAATTCATATCGTGCTACTATGCTTTTCACATTTACTTAATATTTCTAAGATCCTATTTCAAATCCCATAACAATCAATATTGGCGTAACCACTCTCAGAACTGAAAATGTTTTCTGGCAGATAATCATTTTTTTCTCTTTTAAGCCTGTTCTGGACAATTTCGTCAAAACTGTAGAAAACCTTCGAAATGGTGGAAGTTCTACAGAATTCATACAGTCAAAATCAGTTCCAGCACCAACAAAAAGATCAGTCTCTTTCCAGCCAGCATCAAAGAATGTGCTTATGAATGCCACTATCCTGACAGCGAAACTAAAGCAATGGATTAAAAGTCAACCCCATTCTTCTCAGAAAATGAAGGAATGAAACCTTACATTGGACAGTATATTTTCAATTGCAGTAAGTAAATAGTTCCATTGCTTTTTACAGTTTAACAGTGTCTTGGAAAAATTCGATTTTGGGGGATACCCAATAGGAATACAGTTCACCAACTTCTGAAGTTAACAGGAAAAGGAATCAGCCAGTAAGACTTAAGGGGATATCAGTCCTTTATCTTATATATGTCTTAAGCTACCTAATAGATTCTTTCTAAAAAACTTAATTTAACCTTTCAAAGAATGTTGATTATATATATTTTGTACATCTACTAATGTTAGTATTTCCTATCTTAGGTTGATTCAGCCTCAAAAGCTGTATTTACTTGTGCAGTTTGCCAGGTGAAAATAATATTAACCTTGTCTGCTGCTCTTATGCTCAAAGGCATATAAGAAGAAGGTGTTGGCTAAATAAGCCCTTAAAGGAAGCTGCATCCTCAAGTTTTACTATCCTTGAATCAACAACAAGATCAACGAAATCATCTAGCTCTACTGCAACCGTAGACTCATACTTTTCAAGAGTTAAAAAACCATTTGAAGGTAAGCAACCAGTCTTTCAAGACTTGTGTTCTTCCTCCTCTTTCTCTCTAAAAGCTAGAATATTCGATTTAATATGATAATATCAAATGTTTTTCAGGAAAGCCTGTTATTGTCAACATGTCAAATATGGAAGATTCTGATTTCAGTGATGAAGAAGAAGAAGTGCTTGTTAGTACCTTTGTTAGTTATATATTGATAGAATCATTACCACACTTACAACTGTCAAGGCAGCAACATGCTAATTCACAATTATGTTTCAGATTCAGGAACAACAAAAAAAACCTGTATCTGCCGGTTGGTCCAGCCGAAGCTTCAGGAGGCAGCGGGGGCATTAAGCAAAGATGGTAATGCTGTTGGCCAGGCTAAGATTACCCACTTTTTCAATCCAGCTACTGTGAGCAGTATTATTGACGATCATTCAGCTATAAGAGAAAATCTAAATCAAGTGCTTGGAAATGACAAAACTGCAAGTGTTAAACCAATTCTGTTAAAAATGTTTGCAAATGCAGAAAAAAAAACAACAAAAACAGTCAATGAAAGGTCACCGCCACGATGAATCAGTAAAGAAATTTGCATCTTCTTTACTTTGCCTTATGGGCAAAGCCTCGTATTAAATGTTGCAATCAAACCTTGGTAACGCTTTACCATCTGTCTCAACTTTACAAAGGAATATCTCGAGCATGGCAAAGAAGGAGAGTTTTGTTTTAAGAACTAATTGATCATTTAAAGAACTGGAATGCTCCTATGGGAGTTCACATATTAGAGACTCAGTTTTTGACAAGTCATTGTCACCCTTGCGTAGGCTTTATTTGATATGTCAGTTCACTTTGTAAGAATATGGAGCTGTTGGCTGGAAATAAACCATCTTTCTCAATATGACCAGTTCATCACAAACAATGCATATCTTTGCCTGGAATTAAACGCCCATACGATCCTCAATCTTGTTTATAACGTCATCATTGGGGTCTTTCCAAAAGATACCTGGAGAATATGGATGAATGGATCTCAGTCATGTGAGCAACTTTTTCGCATTCTTTGCTCAATGACACCAACATTCTCCACGACAGTAAACTTCACACTCAAAGGCATTCTGGAAAAAGTCCACAAGCTGCAATTTTTATCCTCATCAGAGTCTGATGAAACAATTGTATTTCCCCGTGTAAAACAACGCTTGTTACAGCTAAAGGAAGAAAGCGATGCAACTTTCTCCATACCGACACTAGATCAAGTTACTAAAGAAATACTAAAGGCGAAGAAAGATGCTATGCAGATTTGTCATTCTTGTGGAGTCGTATGATGATCTGGAAATAGTAAAGAATGTGCAAAATATAATTGAAGAGGTAGTAGCTAATGATAACGAGTCAGAAGAGATACATACAAGTTGCAATGAAAATGTAAGCACAATCAGCAAAAATTCCATGTCGTCAGATGAAGTTGTTATGATTCAAGAAGACCTTTCGGGCATTAAGTTGATACGGAAGCTGAGACGGATCAATCCTTGTTTCTCGGTACAATCAACAAATCTTTTTCAAATCCACAAATCAGCATGAAATCTTTTGCTGCCATATTCCTAAATCCTCATTTCTTTACCAAATCCTCACATACTTTTCAAATCTACGTTTTCAATTCACTAATCTCCAAATATCTTCCAAATCTACATTTCAAGTTCAATATCCACAAATATTGTCAAAATCCACATTTCAAATTCAAAATCCACAAATATTTCCAAAATCCACATTTCAATTTCAAAATCCACAAATATTTCCAAAATCCACATTTGAATTTCAAAATCCACATTTCAATTTCAAAATCCACAAATATTTCCCAAATCCACATTTAATTTCAAAATCCATGTTTCGATTTCAAAATCAACAACTCTTTTTAATCAACAAATGTTTTAAATCCACAAATCAAACAAATCAAGCTCCAAAAAGAAAGTAAAGAAAAAAGAAAAGAAAGAAGTCAGGGGTGGTCATCATCGCGCAAACAAACAAAAAGAAAAGAAAGAAGGGGCTACACGAGGTCATCATCGAGCAAACATGGCGGCTAGTTTTTGCCATAATTGTGGTGCAAAGAGAAATGAAACACACCGGTTTTGTGTCGTTTGTGGCGCAAACGTGGAAAGAGATAAGGAAGGCATTGAAGCTATAAATTTGGAAGAGTTTATTAGTGCAAAGTCTCAGGAACGTAAAGTCGTTTCGGCAAGAAAAAGGCTTTGAAAAGATCACTCGGTGTTGGGGATGGTGAGAATGATGGCGAGGATGATTTGATGAGGCCTGCTACCTATAGGCCAAGTACAAAAAAGGCAAAGATATCCACAAAGTTATCAGCAGCTGTTGGGAGGAAGAAGAATTTTTTTAGTGAAACTGTGAAGATTAACATTGGCATTGCTAAAGAAAACGAAAATGGAGATTTATCAATTGTTAGGGGCAGCCTTGCAAGTCTCGATGTGAGAAAAGCAATGAAATATGATGAAGTTTTAAAAGTAGCAATAAACAAGCACGCAGCTTCCAATCATTTTTTTGATTCTTCAGTAAGTTATGCCCTGCTATACCCAGATTTCAAAGTTGCACTACAGGTTCCTCTTACCAATGCTCCTTTTACAGTAGAGAAATAAAAAGGAGCTTGGAAAGCCATTCTCAAAATTAAATTTGTTTCTCTGCAAAGAAGTTGACTTGGAAATCAAATCTGGAATGCCTGTCGAAATGTTCGTTTTTGACGATACTTCAGGTCACAGTGATGAAAATGATGCTGTATTATCTTATCCTTACATAGAGCAGCACGAAAATTACCCATATGTTGCTCCTCCCTCCCCATTGCTGGTGGGGGAAAATAATTCCAAGTTACAGGAAACAATTCTCACTTCAATTCCAGTTGTGTCAAGTGCCATCCAACATTTGCCTTCAGCAAATCTATTTAAGGTTCAGCCTAAACATGAATTCTTCAAGCGAAGACCATCATCTGATGCCAAAATGCGTTGCCCGATTTGTAATCTACAATATTCAATGAGTGAAATTGAACAGCATGCTGACAGCTGCTTGGAGAAAATCGAAACACCATTGATATTCTCAGATGAGTTAGCAGAAATTCGTGAGGATCTTCCTGATAATGATAATAATTCTGAGATCGAGTCTACTATCGACAGTGATTGGCAGGGACAATTAGTGACAATGATTAAGTCATGTCAGGTTAGTGCTGATGAGATAGCAATCAACGTCAGATGAGGACAGACATTTCAAGATTTCACAGCATTCTTCAAAAGAAGATGGAATAGATCAAAATAGTGTAATTTTTACAGGGTAAACTACATTGGTGAGGCAGGGATTGACACTGGCGGTCTCTCCAGAGAATTTTACACAGGTGTGTATTCCATTAAAGTGCACCTACACCCAAAATTTTTTATTCTTTTCTCGAAAAGATATCTGTAAGTGTACCTGAAAATTGAAAACAGAATTGGTTAATCTCATTCCAGTATTATTTTATTGCATTTCAAAGTTGCAACATTGGTGCATTTTTCGATTCCACGACCGGGCAGCGAGTCAACAAAAAGAGCCTGGGACTAGTTTGCTGTGACGTCTACCCAGTAACACATTTCCAAGAATCGTTTTCATTTCCAAGGAAAGTGAGAACCAATGTAATTCTTGTTAGGTCTTGCCTTCTTGTTAGTTAGTGTTTTGGTTTGTTTCGGAAAAAAATGCCAAATAGGTGCGTTGCGGCGAACTGCAGCAATTTTCCAGATGTGAAACAAGGTATAGTTCTTCACGCAATCCCATTTTATGGAAGTGAGAACCCAATCGCAAAAAAAAGACGGCGTCAGTGGATCAACTTTGTCAAGTCCAAACGTGCTCATTGGGAACCAACATCAGCCTCAAAGATATGTAGTGCGCATTTTAAGCCAGAAGACTACATTAGAAGATTTTTTGTCATAGAAGGACAGGCAGATCCATGCATACCAAGGCTCATCCGAGATGAAATCGGCGTTGTTCCAGTGCCAACAATACAAGCAAAGCCAAAGGAGGAAGGTGCTGGGCCTAGCTCTAACAGTGACTGTGGGTCTATTACATCTGCCCAGAAAAGAAGAAATCGACGGGTAAGTTTTAGTTTCGTTGCAGCTACTTATTCAACGATTTCTGCTTTATTTAATGGTCTTAATTTTAATTAGAGAATATTTTGAAATAAAATAGGGAACTGTTTGATTATAGGTTGTAAAAGATGCTTTGGCTGCATCTGAATATGTTGCTCCAGAAGCAGATAACTTCCTGCCAGTCGATGCAACAACATCAGATTGCGATGACATTGTTGAAGCTGAATTAACAGAAGACGAGGCTTTGGTATGTTAGATGAAAATTTCAATTATACTCTTTTTATTTCATAGGAAGCTAAAATTTTTTTATCCAGTACCAATCATCTTTTCTCTCATCTCTCTTGCAACCATCCTTTGAAAACAAATCTGAGCTATTTTGTAATAAAACCTAAAAAGTTAGTGATATGATTTTAATTGTTGTTGACTATTTTCTTTGGTTAATATCCAGGAAAAATATACACAAACAAAGCACTGTGTTGGGTGTGTTACTCTGCAGAAGGAAAACAGAGTGATGAAAAACAAATTGGTGTCTCTAAGAGCGAAATTGAAAATTATGAGAAACAAGGCAAAGTGGAGTTCATCAAGTATGTAATATATCTTTAATAACTATTAATAGCAATATATGTACTAGAAAAAAAAGACCTGCTGGTTTCATAAAAACTAAGTGTAATAATTCCTTTTGTTACACAGAAAAGAGAAAGTTGAGTCAAAAATTGTCAACAGAAGGGGATCCATCTTGTGTTCCAAAATATGTCAGCGAAGATGAAGAAATAACTGAAGACGATTACGATGAAGAAGACGTCCATGACGATGACGATGATGATTTATATAATCCAGAACTGCATGAGCCTGAACAGTTTGAGATGGAAGTTGATAGTGATACTGATTCTGAAGTGGATGCTGAGAAGTGAGTAATGTAAAACTGTAACACTGTACTGGTAAAGGTATTTTCACCAAATATGGCTTTATGAGAATTGATGTTTAATCAATATTCAATTATATCTTGCAGCCAAAATCTCACATCTGGAAAAGGGGATCTTGAAGAGCCAAAGCACATAATCTTTTTTGTCACAGCTGCTGTTGTTGTTTAAATTATGTTTTATCTGCAAAGCTGACAATCCACTCATAGAAACAAGGCAGACAGGAACAATGGTTGAAGTAAGAGCAACTTGTTCAAACCAATCATGTGGTCACAAATATATTTGGAGCAGTCAACCTTTCTGGAAAGACACAAAAATTGCATCTGGAAATTTACTGTTGTCCATGGCTACTCTATTTGCTGGATCATCCATTACAAAAGTTAAAAGAGTATTCAAGCACATGGGCCTTAGTTGTGTTTCTTTTACCACATTCTTCAAAATTCAGAGGGTAAGTAGTGGTACAAAACGTGACTTGTTCACGAATTGAGACCACTTCATGAAACAATTTCCAAGTTGTATGAATTTCATAATTTGTTCTTCTTAGACAAAACTTTTCCCAATCATTCATTTGTACTGGAAAGGATATCAGAACTCGCTAATTGAAACTGCAAAGGCACAAAATTCGGAAGTAATTGTATCTGGTGATGGACGTCACGACAGCATGGGCCACAGTGCTAAATATGGGGCATATACAATATATTGCAATACCACAGCTGCAGTTCTCCACTTTGAAATGGTTCAGGTCAGTAATATATAACAGTTAGAGCTTTATGCTCTTTAAAGAGCAAAGCCATCTCTAGTTTGGGATGTATCTGTGAAAAAATGTTTTTTTTTCTTGCAGAAAAATGAGGCAGGTAGCAGTTCTGGTATGGAATTCATGGGATTTCAGAAAGCAATGAAGTTTTTGAATGATTCTGGTCTGCCTATCTCAACATTCATATCAGATCAACATACAAAGATTGCAAAGTATATGAGAGAGGAACATCAAAACATAAAACACTTCTTTGATTTGTGGCACTTGGCAAAAAGTAAGTTTGCTAGACAAGTTGCATGACACTGCGTATTCTTTTTTTGTGTATATTTGAGGTCGCAAAGCTGTTTTGATACTATTAGGTACCAAAAAGGTAATTTGACTGAGCACTTTTCCAATAGAAATACGAAAACTGATGTTGAAACTGAGCAAGGAAAAAAACTGCGAAATCATCAACGACTGGGTCAAATCCTGCGTCAACCATCTATATTGGAGTGCCATGACAACAAGCAGTGGAGATGGTCGTCTGATTTGGGCAAAATTCAAAGTCTTTCTGAGCCATATTGTTGACAAGCATGAAAATCTTGAGGACCCAGTGTTCAACAAATGTATGCACGAGCCTATTACCACACCACGCAAATATCTCCTTGAAGGTTAGTAAGAATACAGTTAACTTTTCATATATTTATTAAACAGTATGAAAGCTCTTTTTCACCATGATCTTGAAATTCTTCAAATTTCTTTCATTGATAATATTTCCATGCAAACAGATTCAGTGGCATACGAAAAACTTTGCAGTGCTCTCAATAACAAAAGATTGGTCGATGCCATCAAGAAAGTATCTCCTGTTGATCATACCAGCTGCTTGGAAGGACTGCACTCAGTCATAATTCAATTTGCACCCAAGATGACTTCATTCTCCCATACTGGTATGACTTGCAGGTATGAGAATTTGCTGTTTCTATTGATGTCAGACTTGTGCAATATATGCTGCTCACTTGATTTTCCATCATGTAGTCTGTATAAAATAAAGAAAAAATTGTCACATTCTAGGCATATTTTGGCATCCATACATTTCAATTTTAACCTGAATAGAGATGTAGATCACAGAAGCTCAGATGGTAGCAAAAAGATAAAAGTTGTGTGGCCAAAATTCTTGAATGGCGAGGCAAAAATAAGAGATGTCAAGATTCACCAAAACTTTGGTAGGTAACAGTTTATTGTGATAGTCTTAAAGGTTTTTTTTTTATTCAAAGCATGCCTTAGGTGATATGTATATCATATTTTAGATTATGTTCCTGAAATATATAAGATGCTTGAAAAAGCAACCATTGATCAGCTTGCACAGGAAGAACAACTTCTAAAGGATTTGGAGCCAGCCCCAATAAACACAATGCTTAATCGTCAGGATAGGGAAGAGGCAGTGGCAAAACAGCAAGCAAGAAAGTCTATGGTGATTTCAGATGTTCCTGCTACTGGAAATGGTAAAACCTAATTTAATATAAAAGCATCTTAAAAGTAATACAAATGTTTACAGTGCACAGTCATGTATAATCTAACAGTGATAAAGATTTTTTTATTTGCTCTTCAGATGAAGAATTAAGACAACAAGGAAAAAGCAAAAAACCAAGAGCCGCTCCTAAATGCAAAAAGTGCCAAGTACCAAGAAAAGGTCATACTTGTCCCTTTGGAAAAAAGAATTCATAGCTTACTATTACCAATAGTGACAGAATATGTACCGCTTGTAAATATTAACTAAGTTTTGTGTGAAAATTGGTATTGTTTAGTTTAAAAGCCAAAATCACCATTATAATAAAAACAAATGATTTACAAGGAATATATCAGTTATGCTAGCTATATAATATAGCTAACATAACTGATATATGTCATAGCTTACTGTAAAATATCTATTCCAGTTCGTCTGGATCTTCAAAACCAGTGAATGCTTCACCCTCTTTCAAATCAAATTGCCTCCTTATTGCAGTGTAGGCACATGAGGGTAAAGCAATCCTTCTTCTTCCTATCACTCCATATAGTATATCAGCTAGTTGTCACAATTGTGCATTTTATGAAGCAAGCATGAAAATTGGCATACCTACCCAGTTTGATACGCTGAAGACGATTGGATACAGACCCCAATCGAAAAATGCCCCCAGATGCTATTTTTAGACTGGGGTACTCGGTACCATACCTCTACAAGGGTTTCTACCATAACAATGTTGGGAATAACGATACTGACATGAAACTTGGTAAGAATGCACAGTTTGATACGCTGAAAAAGATAGGATGCAGAACCCTCCGGAAAAGTGCCCCCTTATTCTATTTTTAGACTAGGGTACTCGGTACCATACCTCTACAAGCGTTTCTATTGTAACTATGTTGGGAAATAAGATATTACAATGAAACTTGGCAAGGATACACAGTTTGATAAGCTGAAAAAGATAGGATGCAGACCCCTCCGGAAAAGTGCCCCCTTATTCTATTTTTAGACTAGGGTACTCGGTACCATACCTCTACAAGCGTTTCTATTGTAACTATGTTGGGAAATAAGATATTGCAATGAAACTTGGCAAGTATACACAGTTTGATAAGCTGAAAAAGATAGGATGCCGACCCCTCCGGAAAAATGCCCCCTTATTCTATTTTTAGACTGGGGGACTCGGTACCATACCTCTAAAAGCGTTTCTATTGTAACTATGTTGGGAATAAAGATATTGCAATGAAACTTGGCAAGTATACACAGTTTGATGCGCTGAAAAAGATAGGATGCAGACCCCTTCGGAAAAATGACCTTTCATTCTATTTTTAGACTTTGGATTTTTTTAATGAAATAATAATTTATAATCAACAGAGAAATAATGGCCTAGTACAAGCCCGCACTAAACGCCTTGCAACGCATTTCATCTATACAGTATGGTGTATAAAAACTGATGCAATATTGTATATCATAATGAATATATATTTAACAATACCAGCCCCCTTCACACCGTACTCAGCATCTAATCTCCCTTAAAGAGAATTTAGGAGGATAACTTCTATGCTCCGGCACCCGTGTTCTCGCGTCAAAGAACACGGTCTGAGGAGATTGGTCGTATATGAGAGTCGGTGTATACTAGAGAGGTCATGTATGCTGAAAGTTTTTTAAATTTGCACAGAGGTCATATACTCAAGTGGTTATCAGGTTTAGCTGATTGTACATACAGTATAAATATATGATTTGTATATCCTTGAATTATGGTCATATGTATCATTGTGTTTGCCATGTATATGTGTACAAATTGCCTCTCTATACTGTGCAAATTTATAAACTTTCAGCATACAGGCGCTCTATCATATACATTGGCTCTTATATATTCTTGAATGCGAGAACATGGGTGTGCCCTTAGATGAACAGAGCACACGAGCCGTAGCCCCAGATGCTCTTTAGTTAAGGTAAGATAAGCTGATGAGTATAGTAAAATGCATTGTAAATATGATAAACAACTCTCCATCAGTTTTATACAACTTACTGTATACTTGAAAGTGCGTTACGCGTTTAGCGAGGGGTTTGTACTAGACCACTATTTCTTATTTAATTTATTATTAACATTTCATACAAACATATTTTAAGTTTATGATAAGTTTGTAAATAATCAATAGTTATTGATATGGTGCTGAAGAAGGCTCGACATAGCGGAAACAAAAACGTCAGGACGGGAGGAGAGCCTTTGGCTGTATGACTTGGAGAGTTACTCGGCGACTTCATTGAGCTCTATAGCTCTGCGGAAACGTCGTTGGCTCTCTGGTCATGCAGCCCAGGTTCGGATCCCACTTATTGTGGTATCCACTTGTGGAAACATCTAATTAATGGTTATTGAAATAGAGATGCTTGAAAGTAGGTACGGCAGTCTGACGCAGCATTGAAGCATATAGATACGAGGAATAATCCTACTGTAATATCTTAACGTAGTATATCACAGTTATAATTGAAAAGCTTTGAGAGTGGTATGGAACCGAGTCTCCTAGTCTCAAAATAGAACTGGGGACACTTTTTCAAAGGGAGTCTGCATCCTATCTTTATTAGCGTATCAAACTGTGCATTCTTGCCAAGTTTCATTGCGATATCGTAATTTCCAACATATACACCATAAAAACACTTGTAGAGGTATGGTACCGAGTACCCCAGTCTAAAAATAGAATAAGGGGGCATTTTCCGGAGGGGTCTGTATCCTATATTTTTCAGCTTATCAAACTGTGCATTCTTGCCAAGTTTCATTGCAATATCGTAATTTCCAACATAGTTACCATAGAAACACTTGTAGAGGTATGGTACCAAGTACCCCAGTCTAAAAATATAATAAGGGGGCACTTTTCCGGAGGGGTCTGCATACTATCTTTTTTAGCTTATCAAACTGTGTATGATTGCCAAGTTTCATTGCAATATCTTAATTCCCAACATAGTTACAATTGACACGCTTGTAGAGGTATGGTACCGAGTACCCCAGTCTAAAAATAGAATAAAGGGGCATTTTTCCGGAGAGGTCTGCATCCTATCGTTTTCAGCTTATCAAACTGTGTATGATCGCCAAGTTTTATTACAATATCTTAATTCCCAATATAGTTACAATAGAAACGCTTGTAGAGGTATGGTACCGAGTACCCCAGTCTAAAAATAGAATAAGATGGCATTTTCCGGAGGGGTCTGCATCCTATCTTTTTCAGCTTATCAAACTGTGTATACTTGCCACGTTTTATTGCAATATCTTAATTCCCAACATAGTTACAATAGAAACGCTTGTAGAGGTATGGTACCGAGTCCCCCAGTCTAAAAATAGAATAACGGGGCATTTTTCCGGAGGGGTCTGCATACTATCTTTTTCAGCTTATCAAACTGTGTATACTTGCCAAGTTTCATTGCAATATCTTAATTCCCAACATAGTTACAATAGAAACGCTTGTAGAGGTATGGTACCGAGTACCCCAGTCTAAAAATAGATTAAGGGGGCACTTTTCCGGAGGGGTCTGCATCCTATCTTTTTCAGCGTATCAAACTGTGCATTCTTACCAAGTTTCATGTCAGTATCGTTATTCCCAGCATTGTTATGGTAGAAACCCTTGTAGAGGTATGGTACCGAGTACCCCAGTCTAAAAATAGCATCTGGGGGCATTTTTCGATTGGGGTCTGTATCCCATCATCTTCAGCGTATCAAACTGGGTAGGTATGCCAATTTTCATGCTTGCTTCATAAAATGCACAATTGCCACTGATTTCACAGTTAAGCCATTGCACTAATACACAAGTCTTGTGAATTGGCGATAAGAAACACTTCGCAAAAACCTGTTGAAAAAGTTTGAGTAATTCAACAATTAAGCTATGTTAACAAGTGAAAGATTGAAAGATTATGTCCAGGGGCATTTCACTTCACAAAGGGGTATACAAGAAATAAAACGATTTCTTAGAGATTTCTATGAAAACAATAAAAAATCAGATCCCACCAAAAGGTATACTAAGTATCTTGATAATCGATTCCAAGGAGTGAGTTGTCTGTATAGTTGCCTGTCAGATTATTATGTAATAGACATAAGACAATTACAGACAATTTTTAGTGGTAATATTTACATACTTTTCTTCTGATTCTCTTTGACGATATCTCTGGTTCCCTCTCGTCTTGAATCTAGCTGCCGCAACCCTGAGGCTCCATCTAGCAAGGCAGACTTCAGCAAAACCAGGATGTTCGGTAATGCATCTAAGTTTGGTCCCTTCTCCAATGTCTGCAATGACCAACTCGTCTGTGAGGGCATCCATACACTGTTGTATCTCAGTACAGCGGCTAAGCTCCTCTTTTTTTGTAATATAGGTCAATGAACAGTGACCACATTTGCACCTGCAAATAATATTGCAAGAAACATGAATTAAAATTTGTATCAGATTTAATTCAGATTCTGAATATAACAGACTAATAAAAAAATAAGTGCCAGGAGATTCCCGCCATAGCGCTATCACAACATGCTTGCGACAAAAACAAATCTGCAACTTTCCAATGTCTTAGATATCCAAGGATCAAAAGTTTATAATGCAAAAAAGAACATACCATTCATTAATATCCACACTTTGCTGGAAACGATCTTCAAGAGTTTCCAGTCTCTCTTGTCTCACCAAGACTTCTTGGCGGTATTGTCTGTCAAACTCTGCATCAGCGATAGGATCGTCTTGATGAGGCATGCCAGACCATTCAGCTCCTTGACTATATTCCAAAGCTTCGTTTGGATAGCTTTCGTCTTCAAACTCAAAATTTGAAAGCTCAGTTGCGTCAGACAAGCTCCCAGAACAAGTATGAGAGCTTTCAGAGTCAGATGAACTCATTTTGGCTGTGAAATCCTACTTTTCCGTTAGTCAGAAACAGGCGAATTTACTGATCTTCCGTGCAGGAATGTGTACGAGTTCATTTCGTGAAGTTTCTGGGTTACTGGGTAGACGTCATCAGTTCCCAGGCCCCAATGTGCGCGTTCATGGAAACAGCAGGTCTGACTTTGAACAGCTGTAACTTAAAAAATATACCCCAGATTTGACTTCTGTTTTCACTTTTATAATATGCATATCGGATTCTAATGATTTACGAAAAAAAAAATTTTGGGTGAAGGTGCACTTTAACAATAAGGATTTTAATTCTCATCACTTTTCGTTGTTGTATTATTTATTTGGCTCTTTTACTCTGTCCATCAATCTACTGTTACTTTTATTTTGACAGATTACCTGTGGTCTAATTTGTGCCCCTTTTTAAAGGAATTATGACAAAACTTTTTTGATTCTATTACATACAGTACCAGGCCACAGGTAGCTTAACATGGTTTCCCAGCTTTTTTGTTCTTGAGAAAAGAATTCTTGCTGGAAGAATTCTTTTCCTTTCTTAAATAATTATTCTTCTTGCTCAAAGAATTATTTTTCTGTGTCAATTATTGAAATAAATTTTGCAATTATTGAAATAAATTCTCCACTATGTACATATATCGTTTGCTTTTTAGAGAGCCTCAATCAAATAAAAGAGCAATTCTTCACTGGTGACATCAAGAATTGGTATGAACCATCATGTGGTGTAATGAGTGTTACTGATGGTACTCTTTTCAGCATTGGTCATTTATTTGCTGCTTCAATATGCAATGGTGGACCAGCACCAACCTTCTTGTCTCTCTGGATTTATAAATTCATTATCAGTGGTATACAAGCCGCCAAACAATGTCTTCCAACCTCCCTTGGCAATGGGCACTTGTATAGTGATTTGTATGAGAAGGTAAGTTACAATTTCAATTGAATTTCTGCACACTTTGGAACTCATTTAAAAAGAATGTTGTCTAGGAGGTGAATTTACCATGGGTGTACAGTACAGTGGCAGATACTTGGGAGGGTGAGGAGGTGTAATAAGTTGTCCCCCCCCATTATGTTCCAAAGCATAGGCCCCTTTTTCTAAACATGATTTAATTTTTAACAATTGGTCTGCCTTCCTAATAATGAGTAATAACAACAGTATAGAAATCATAAGGGACCACTATTGTTTATATGTTTACTTCAATGATATTTTTTATATTCAGTTGTCATCGTTGGAAAAAGATGATGAAATGCAACACTTGTTCGGTTCTGATGAGGCTCTTGATATGCTGGAAGCAATTGGATATAGAGGCAATCCACATAGGGCAACCCTGTCACAAAAGCAAATTGTTTAAGTGTGTTTTTATTGCCTGACTTCAATTTCATTTTGGTAATTGGGTGTTCCACACACATACCTTTTTTATATGTATCACTCCTATAATTATAGAAGTGATTAGTTTTTGATTATCAACAGAAATAGTATTGTAAAATTCATTCAAAGGTTCTTGGAGATACTGCATGAGCTCAACAATAGAACTTCCAGTTACCAAACAGAGAACTTGAAAGTTTCTTCTTGGTTTGATTTAATACCAAATTTAACAAGCAATTCTCAAAGTGGTTATCCACCAGGACATTAAAATCCACCCACTGATTGGTACAAGACTAGTTGGGGGCAGTGCGACCCTGGTCTTTCCTCTCAATGTGACCACACCTCTTGATTCCCTTTGCCATTTTTGTCCTGAATTACTTCAAGGTGCCTAGTTGCCACCCCCCGCTAATTAATTTTTGAAAAACACCATTTGATTGTGGCACTTTTGTGTTAACCCTTCAAGTGGCAAAATAAATAGATACCAGTTTTGTATAGGCAATATCCAGCATATGTGAAAGGCAGTCATCTGTCTTGTATAGGCAGGATCCAGCATATCTGACTTCATAAATTAGACCCCCTGCTAACTGGAAACCCCACCAATTAATTTTGAACAAAAAATCCAGTCCCCAATTAATTCCAGACACCCTGGCAACTAGGCACCTAGGAGTACAGTGAGTCGGGAAATTCTCTCGTCACACTTCTTGTGACAGGTCTGAAGATACGTTGATTCGAACATGCGACGATGCGACACTCTGATCAAGGGGCTGAGCGAGCCAACAGATTGGCCATCCCTGCCAATTTGAAATGATATACCTGTGGATATTTCAATTTTCTTCTTTATTTCTTTTATGCCAGATAATGGATGGCATTCTATTGCAAAATTGGAAATAAGAATTCACTGTTGAAAAATTACTTAAAACACACATTTGCTTTCTTAGGTCAATGTTCATCAAGTTTAAAGTGGAGCCAATGCTGTCAATGTTAAATGAAATCATTGCTGGTTTGAGCTGTTACAACGTTATAATTGTGATGAGAGAGCAGCTGTTGCTATTTGAACATGTTTTCTGCATATCAAAGGAGTTTCAGTGGAAGTTGGATTGTTTTGTTTCCTACCTAAGACCAGAATTCAGTGAAATCGGGTCAAATAAACGCACATTAGAACTTGGAACATACAAGGCCCTCTTAGACTTTGTGGAAGAATGTTTTGAAGATGGCAAGTACAGTATCTTTCACTTATTTACTCATAAAATGATATATTTTGTTGGGTTCCATCACTGAACCATTTTCTATTTTTTCTCTTTTAGAAACATCCTCTGTTAGCCAGAGCCAACCTATACAGTTCATTACAGGATGCAGCACTAAACCTGCCTTGGGGCTTCCGTAAGACATAGCACAAAAGACCAAATTAAAGGTCTTTCCTCTTAAACAGTAGGTGTAACGCTAATATAGATATTAAGAACAAGAAAAATAACTAAAAAGTAGGAAACACGTGTCCTCTAACAATCACTGATTGTCCTTCGTTAGGGTTCTGCAAAAGTGCAGCGAGGAATGCCTTAGCAAAGATTTTCTAAGTACCGCTGTACATATGAGAAATGGTATTGAAACATTGAAGAGCAAACGTCTGGAATACGAAACATCACAAAAATGTAGAAAATTATTAGTTAAGTCCATCCTTTTATAAAAGAGCATATTTCAGCTATGATGATAAACCCTGGAGAAATTTCTAGAGAATGAAAGATCATATAATACATACAACCTTTCGGAATCTTACCCAATAGGGGGAATACAGTACGAGAGTACAGGTTTTTTTATAAAAAACCTGTCTCGGGCCTAGTTTATTTTTGGCCTTTTTTATTGTGTTGACCCAATTTTAGTTCTAAAAGTTTTTTTAACAGTTTCTTTATTCCATGGAAGTGAGTTGCAGTAAAAACAATAAAACAACGTGGATGTAGGTAGCAAATGATTAGTATTATTGAATTGAACGGAATTAGCCACGCTGGTGCGAGAAATGGCACAAAAACTTGAGAACTAGTTACTGCCTCCTCATTTAAAATCAGTATGTTGGAAAAGTGACAATAACTTTAAAAAATTTCTTAACTCCTTCCTCCTAGTTCCACAAGTTTTTAACTTTTGGGGTGTCTAGTTTTAGGTTTCTATTAACTGGTTTCCTATATAAAAAAACGTGTAATAAGACTTCCTAGGACACATTAGTTAGCACATATCCGTAACATAATTATCATGTTAAGCCTCCTCCCCCCCCAGAATTTTACATGAGACTGCGTGTTAAAAGATATTCGAATTTTATGTGCAAGATGAAACTAAGCATGAAATAACAATAATTTAAACAACAAATCTCATGTAAGCGTCTCTTATTGGCCTTTTTTTTGTGTTTTTCTCAATTTCATTTCTTTGCTTCAGTACAATTTTCTCGTTCTGGTAATAGTCCATCAAGTAATTGTTAAAGAAATGGGTGTGGAAGTTTTGATTGCATGCTGATCTCAGCCTTTTTTTTATCCTGCTGTTCTCTGCTTCTTGGTAACTGGTCTTTACTGAATTTGCTTGATAACAGTTATCTACATCATGATATAGACACAGTGGACATTTATGTGGTATCTCACTGGATTTCTCTTTCTATATATGTTGCGTACCATGCCATGTCCATGTTTTCATTCTCAATCTTTTATTACTGTATTCTTAGAGAAAGAAATCCTAACTTGTTCAATTTCCATCGTCGAAAATTATAGAGCGACAATGCTTACTTCTAAATTTGGTACGATTTTTTTGAGTAATTGAAGCGACCTACATGTAAGCAAACTCAGGTTGGTCCATTCTGAACAGGCCTTGAAATTCTGCATAAAAAACTAGGAGTTTTTAAAATCCCTCCCCCCCCCCCCCGTCTTTCGGAACCAAAGCTCACTTTCCTGTGTCATAATTGTGACGTCACACCGATGACACACCATTGTTTTTGTGTTAGGAGCATCTGGAGAAAGCTGAAACCAGCAAGTTCAAGTTTGTCTTACCCATCTAATATTTAGGTACTGAAGAGGTTTCAGCTTACATGATTGCTCAATCCCACGACAATAAGCCATGAGCAAGCTTAACATGGTGCTTCGCAGCAGAATAATGAGAGACAGATTAAAAAAAACAGAAAGTGAAAAAGCAAACAATTCCTTATTAGGGGCTCCACGTTTCTTACAGCCCATGATTGAACACAAAAAGAAGAAATCAAAACTGTATAAAAAATTGGGCAATGCAACCAAAAAAGCAGAACAGACCGACAGACAGTCATTAAAAGATTAAGTTGAATGTATAACTAAAGAAATAAAAAGTCTTCAAACAAACGAAGCATTTTATTTAAAATCAAAGCAAAAGCACGATGGACAGAAGAGGGTGAAAGGGTCACCAAATATTTCTGTAATTTAGAGAAAAAACACCAAGCTGCTCAAGTTATTAACTCTGTAAAGACCAAAACAGAAATTACACAATCCAAAAGATATGTCTGACACTGTCAAAACATTTTACTCTGAGGTGTTTGAAAACAAAACAACAGACACTACTACGCAAGACGGGCTCCTTTCAAAAGTTGAAATGAAACTTTACGATTCTGTCAGAGAAGGTTGTAAAGGCCAAATAACAAAAGATGAATTATACACAGCACTTTCTAAGATGGAAAGTAATAAAACACCAGGCCTGGATGGTATTCCAGTAGAGTTTTATAGAACCTTCTGGAATATCATTGGGGAGTATTTTACAAGAGTTGCTAATGCCTGCTTTGAATTACAACAACTTCCCACTCTCAACACGTGAGCTTAATTTCAAAATGATCTTGGGAAATGGAGACCAATTAGTCTGCTCAATGTTGAATACAAGATAATTGCAAAAACTCTTGCTAATCGTTTACAAAATGTATTATAACCCATTGTTTCTGAAGATCAAACATGCAGTGTCCCAAATAGATCAATTTTTTCAAACGGCCACATCTTACGAGATCTACTTTATTATGCTGAAAATGAAGACCTCCCAGCAGCCCTTCTATCTTTAGATCAAATGAAAGCCTTTGACGGTGTAAACTTGAATTTCCTTTTCAAAACCCTAGAAAGCTTTGGTTCTGGGACACAATTCATTTCATACATTAACACATTTTATCATAATAATCGTAGTTGTGTTAAAGTACATGGGTACATCTCTGCCCCATTCACCCTTGGTAGAAGAGTGAGGCAAGGATGTCCTCTATCCCCTCTTTTATATGTCCTAGTTTCCGAAATTTTTGCAACCTCTGTCAGAAAAAACCAAGACATTACATGTATTACAATTATTACAATTTAAAATGTTGAATTTAAAATTACCCACTATGCTGATGACACAACAATAATCCTGCAAGGTGTTGGGCGATATTGTAACAGAAAATGGTAAAGTTCTTGCTTCCACACTTTCCCCCTCTGTAACTGCAGTTTGTAGCGCTTTTCCCAACGGCTGATTGAACCATTCTACTTCTCCGTTTCCCTGTGGCCAACAAGGTGCAGATGGCTCATGCTTGATGCCTAGGGTTGTCAGATATCTTTCAAAATCGTGACTTGAGAATGGTGCACCATTGTCAGTCTTTACGATTTGTTGAATTCTGTGTACAGAGAATATATTATCCAGTCTTGTAATAACCACGGATGCTTTTGTACCTTGGACAATCTTGACTTCAGGAAACCGAGAATACTATCTATGACCACCATCCCGAAGATGAAGGTCCATAGAAGTCAATGTAAATTTTCTCCAATGATCCTTTAGGCATGTCCTGTAGTTTCAATTGTTCCGGCGGTGCTTGCCTTCCAGCTGCTTGGCATGCAATGCAAGCCTGAAGCTTCTTCTAATTGCCACTGTGCTACTGGATGTTGAATGTGTAGGGTTGTAATCATAGAACGCAGCTGATGGCTTCGAAGTGGCACTGCCATATATTACCTTGAGCAGTTTATTAATGTGAATTCTTTTCCATACAGGAACAAATGAAAGTGTTCTACACCCTATATCATACTTAGGGCCTACTTTTCTGTCTGCAAATATCTCCTTTCAACATCAGAAAGGGCTATGCTTGTCTATGCAATCACTGTATATTGGTCAGATCCTGGTTGCAATTGGGTTCAAATTACAGAGGTGCCTACAGGACTTGCATCTACCATTACAAATGTGTCTCTGTTCACATCAAAATAACACATGGCGGGTGCTTTACTGAGAGCTTCTTTAAACTTCTCAAAGGCTTCTTGGTGTTGCTCTTCCCATGCCAAAGTTACATTTTTCTTTTTCAACTGACAAAGAGGAGCTGTTAGTGTTGCATAATTCAGAATATACTTAGTTCGCCATGCCCAAGAAACTGCAAACCTCTTTTGCATTTGCTGATACTGAATCATTTTCTAAATCTTCTATTCTCTTTGGGTCTGGGCGTGTCCCTTCTTCTGACAAGATTTGATCAAAGAAACTAATGGATGACTGTAGAAATTCACATTTGTTTGAAAGTGAGACCTCTTTCTCTCAATCTTTGCATCTTGACGAATTTTCCCAAAAATGAATATGTCATCCGCCAAGTTCAAAACTCCACTTTTGCCTGGTAAATTCTGCTGTAGCACATGCTGGAAAATCTCCATTGCAGCATTTGTACAATAATTTAGTCGTGTGTGCCGAAACAATCCCAAATGAGCATTAAATGTTGTTATGTAATGACTGTCTTTGTGCAAAGGTGACTGGTGGTAAGTTGAGCTAAGTCAAGTTTGCTGAAATATTTAGCTCCATTCAATTGGACACTGATGTTATTTACTGTCGGTATAGGGTGCCTGACTCGTTTAATCACCTTATTAGGCACACTCATTTCCAGACATAGTCGAACAGTATCATTCTTTTCCGTAAGTGATACCCACTGAGCAGTAGAGTCTTCTGGAACAGGTTCTACAATACCTTTACGCTGTAGCTTCTTGACTGTGGCTTTGACTTTCTTTTGTATATGAAAGGGAGTCTTCTCTGTGGTTGTGCTTGAGAAATGCTTTTTCATCAATGTTGATCTTTACTGCATCATCTTTAAATTTCCCAATGCTAGTAAACACGTCTTTGTATTCTTGTACAATCTGTGTCTTTGCTTTGACGTTTGTTTCTGTGGTTTTCTCTGTGATTTCTGTTGATATTCGGTTGAGTTTTAGGGTTATGATGTCCATTTCGTCCGCTGTAGTTGCAGATAACAAACACCCACTGTTATCTTGCTCTAGAACAAAGAATGTCGCCATAGTAAATCGTTATTCTGTCTCCACAAGTGATTCAGATTTACCAAGGATTTCCACTGGTTTTGTGGTTTCATCACCACATTTAATTTGGGCTGTTTTAGATATACATCCATTTATTTCCGTGTGCTGTGTTGTTCCAGATAGATAGTTCATTATACATTGGTGTAAGCTCCCTGTAATTCCTACACTCTGTAATTTGAGTGATAGTACTTCATGTGAGACAGGCTTTTTTAAATCTATGAGTACAACTCCAATAATCTTCCCATCATCAATTTCTCTTTTCCATCTTTCTGTGAGTGTGAGCATTAAACCCTCTGTTGAGCGTCCCTTTCTGAATCCCCACTGCCTATTGCTTAGTAAGTTATGATTATCTAGATGGTCAGCTATTACCTTGAAGACTTGGCTTTCCAATACAGACTGGACCCCATTGAAAGTAGTGAGCACTCTTGCTTTTTTCCATGGCTCAAGATATTGATTTAGATGTGCACTTTTTTGGAAGATGATTTTGAGTCCTTTGGCTGCTGTATCTGATGCCGCAGCTAGATCTTTTGATGAATTATTATCATTTCCACATGCTTTTTTAGGGTTTATCTCTTGCAAGTCCTTCTTAAGCTTATTTGTATCTATTTAAAGATGGTCTACGGTTAGTGTTATATATATGTTCCAATTGGTTTTCTGTATTATTGGTTGTAAACTTGGCTGCAAATTCTTCTCCTATGTTAATAAAAAAGTTTTTCAGAAGTTCTGCCTTGCTATCGTCAGATGTCACTGGATCTCCATTCTTATCATTTAACAAACCTATTCGTTTATTTGTTTTCTTTCCCCTGATTTTATTCATTAATTTCCAGAAGTCTTTTGGTTGATGGGCTTCTGAGAACTGATTTTCCCAACATTGTGCTTCAGCTTTGCGTAACACATTTGTTACCTTACTTTTGATCTCTTTGTATTCCTTCCGTGTGTTGGAAGTCTTATCAGTGCCATAACAGGCCTTGGGCAATTTATACCATTTGTTCATTTTTCTGCGTATTTTACCATCAATCCAGGGCAGGGATTTCTGTCTGATCTTGGGTCTTAGCATACTGATATGATCTTTTACTGCATTCTTAGACATGGTGTCCCAAGCCCAAGTGCTGTCCTCTAAATCATCAAAAGTTCAACACACCTTCCATAGAATATTACTTAGATCTTGCCTGAAACGTTCCTTATCAAACTTCTTATAGTTCTTTACTGTCCTAATACCTGGTCTTATGTTCTTCCTAAATTTCAATACAGCATAAACAAACTTATGATCCGCGATTTTATAGTCTGGCACACCACTGCTATGAAGTTTAGTTATATCACTTACTATGAGTAGGTCTATGATTGTGTTAAAATTTGCTATTATAAAATAGTTTAAAATCATACATACAACATTCAAACTTTTAATATGTTGTATATATGATTTTAAATTAGGTCTATGATTGTTTTGGTTGTATCAGTTATTCGTGTTGGAGACTTGATGACATTTTTAGACCAAAATTTCCAAGTTCTTCAGCTTCTTTCCCAGGTATACTCAAGGTAAATCAAGCAAATGAACCCTTGGCCATAGCTCCAAGCTCTCTTTTTACTCATTTTACCGTTGATCATGGTTTTTATTGCAAGTATAAATGTGAATGGGTTGAGAGACCCCGTTGTTGTGACACAATTTTTCACGATTTATTCACTCAAAACCTCGACATAATTCTCTTAAAAGAAACACATTTAAATGCTTGATAAAACCTTCGCAAATTGGAAAGGGAAATCCTTTACTCTGTGTCAACAGACAGCAGAAAGGGTGTCTCGATTTTAATCTCAGATAAAATCAACACTATAATCCATTCACATCATGCTTGCAATACTCGTCATTATTTAATTAAAGATCTCTCTGTTGACGACAATCGATTTATTCTTGCTAATATTTATGCCCCAACTGGAGGAAAAGACGGCATTGTTCATCAGAAAGATTTCCTCAAAGGCCTTGAAAATGATTTAAACAAGTACCCACATACTTAAATGTCGAAAAAAGGCCATTTCGAAATAAATATAATTCAAGTTGAAGGTGAAATGAGGGTTAAAGAAAGAAAGAATTCTTCTCAGACATTACGGTGAACCCTATCAAATCTGTCATCAGAAGTGGAAAGGATTGACAGAGGCTATTTCAGTGCATCAGGAATTTATGGTCGGAACTGAATAATTAGCAAATGCGCCTCACTGTTTGGTAGAATTTTGGCAGAATTTTAGGTCTAGTGTGCAAAGGGCCTTATACCTTAAACAGAATGTGTTCTGCCTTCTTTATTTGACCTTTCACCACCGCAATAGCATGAGTGGCTTCCGGCAGCGACAAGTCTTACCAAATCTGTACTCATCCTTTGCTACTCTCAACAGAATGGAAGTACCACCCTTTCACTTGTGGTCTGTTACTGATGTACCACATTTGAAATGAGAAGTTCCTGGACGATGCTCCCTCCACAAGGAAAATCTGCATACTTACCTGACGGGGAAGACAACTTGATCAAGTCACGTGATTCTTCTCTCACTTTTTAGCCTAAAAATTATTTGAAAAAGTTCGAGTTTAGTTTATAAATATCCATAAAACCTTCCTAAAGTCTTTTCAAGGCTTTTTTGCATTCATTTTTCGAATCTTGGCTTGAAAAATGGCCTCAAAGAAGGTAACTACGATCTCTAGACATCCCATTCAAAGCAACGAGATTGATGTCCAACGGCAGAAACCATTGTTTGCATAAAACCTGAAAAATTCTAATGCAAGAATGCTACCTGGGACTTAGCAGCTCGGGGAGCAAAATTCGAGACAAAGGATTGTATCACTTTTAAAGTGCACCTACACCCAAAATTTTTTATTCTTTTCTCGAAAAGATATCTGTAAGTGTACCTGAAAATTGAAAACAGAATTGGTTTATCTCATTCCAGTATTATTTTATTTCATTTCAAAGTTGCAACATTGGTGCATTTTTCGATTCCACGACCGGGCAGCGAGTCAACAAAAAGAGCCTGGGACTAGTTTGCTGTGACGTCTACCCAGTAACACATTTCCAAGAATCGTTTTCATTTACAAGGAAAGTGAGAACCAATGTAATTCTTGTTAGGTCTTGCCTTCTTGTTAGTTAGTGTTTTGGTTTGTTTCGGAAAAAAATGCCAAATAGGTGCGTTGCGGCGAACTGCAGCAATTTTCCAGATGTGAAACAAGGTATAGTTCTTCACGCAATCCCATTTTATGGAAGTGAGAACCCAATCGCAAAAAAAAGACGGCGTCAGTGGATCAATTTTGTCAAGTCCAAACGTGCTCATTGGGAACCAACATCAGCCTCAAAGATATGTAGTGCGCATTTTAAGCCAGAAGACTACATGAGAAGATTTTTTGTCATAGAAGGACAGGCAGATCCATGCATACCAAGGCTCATCCGAGATGAAATCGGCGTTGTTCCAGTGCCAACAATACAAGCAAAGCCGAAGGAGGAAGGTGCTGGGCCTAGCTCTAACAGTGACTGTGGGTCTATTACATCTGCCCAGAAAAGAAGAAATCGACGGGTAAGTTTTAGTTTCTTTGCAGCTACTTATTCAACGATTTCTGCTTTATTTAATGGTCTTTATTTTAATTAGAGAATATTTTGAAATAAAATAGGGAACTGTTTGATTATAGGTTGTAAAAGATGCTTTGGCTGCATCTGAATATGTTGCTCCAGAAGCAGATAACTTCCTGCCAGTCGATGCAACAACATCAGATTGCGATGACATTGTTGAAGCTGAATTGCCAGAAGACGAGGCTTTGGTATGTTAGATGAAAATTTCAATTATACTCTTTTTATTTCATAGGAAGCTAAAATTTTTTTATCCAGTACCAATCATCTTTTCTCTCATCTCTCTTGCAACCATCCTTTTGAAAACAAATCTGAGCTATTTTGTAATAAAACCTAAAAAGTTAGTGATATAATTTTAATTGTTGTTGACTATTTTCTTTGGTTAATATCCAGGAAAAATATACACAAACAAAGCACTGTGTTGGGTGTGTTACTCTGCAGAAGGAAAACAGAGTGATCAAAAACAAATTGGTGTCTCTAAGAGCGAAATTGAAAATTATGAGAAACAAGGCAAAGTGGAGTTCATCAAGTATGTATTACATCTTTAATAACTATTAATAGCAATATATGTACTAGAAAAAAAAGACCTGCTGGTTTCATAAAAACTAAGTGTAATAATTCCTCTTGTTACACAGAAAAGAGAAAGTTGAGTCAAAAATTGTCAACAGAAGGGGATCCATCTTGTGTTCCAAAATATGTCAGCGAAGATGAAGAAATAACTGAAGACGATTACGATGAAGAAGACGTCCATGACGATGACGATGATGATTTATATAATCCAGAACTGCATGAGCCTGAACAGTTTGAGATGGAAGTTGATAGTGATACTGATTCTGAAGTGGATGCTGAGAAGTGAGTAATGTAAAACTGTAACACTGTACTGGTAAAGGTATTTTCACCAAATATGGCTTTATGAGAATTGATGTTTAATCAATATTCAATTATATCTTGCAGCCAAAATCTCACATCTGGAAAAGGGGATCTTGAAGAGCCAAAGCACATAATCTTTTTGTCACAGCTGCTGTTGTTGTTTAAATTATGTTTTATCTGCAAAGCTGACAATCCACTCATAGAAACAAGGCAGACAGGAACAATGGTTGAAGTAAGAGCAACTTGTTCAAACCAATCATGTGGTCACAAATATATTTGGAGCAGTCAACCTTTCTGGAAAGACACAAAAATTGCATCTGGAAATTTACTGTTGTCCATGGCTACTCTATTTGCTGGATCATCCATTACAAAAGTTAAAAGAGTATTCAAGCACATGGGCCTTAGTTGTGTTTCTTTTACCACATTCTTCAAAATTCAGAGGGTAAGTAGTGGTACAAAACGTGACTTGTTCACGAATTGAGACCACTTCATGAAACAATTTCCAAGTTGTATGAATTTCATAATTTGTTCTTCTTAGACAAAACTTTTCCCAATCATTCATTTGTACTGGAAAGGATATCAGAGCTCGCTAATTGAAACTGCAAAGGCACAAAATTCGGAAGTAATTGTATCTGGTGATGGACGTCACGACAGCATGGGCCACAGTGCTAAATATGGGGCATATACGATATATTGCAATACCACAGCTGCAGTTCTCCACTTTGAAATGGTTCAGGTCAGTAATATATAACAATTAGAGCTTTATGCTCTTTAAAGAGCAAAGCCATCTCTAGTTTGGCATGTATCTGTGAAAAAATGTTTTTTTTTCTTGCAGAAAAATGAGGCAGGTAGCAGTTCTGGTATGGAATTCATGGGATTTCAGAAAGCAATGAAGTTTTTGAATGATTCTGGTCTGCCTATCTCAACATTCATATCAGATCGACATACAAAGATTGCAAAGTGTATGAGAGAGGAACATCAAAACATAAAACACTTCTTTGATTTGTGGCACTTGGCAAAAAGTAAGTTTGCTAGACAAGTTGCATGACACTGCGTATTCTTTTTTTGTGTATATTTGAGGTCGCGAAGCTGTTTTGATACTATTAGGTACCAAAAAGGTAATTTGACTGAGCACTTTTCCAATAGAAATACGAAAACTGATGTTGAAACTGAGCAAGGAAAAAAACTGTGAAATCATCAACGATTGGGTCAAATCCTGCGTCAACCATCTATACTGGAGTGCCATGACAACAAGCAGTGGAGATGGTCGTCTGATTTGGGCAAAATTCAAAGTCTTTCTGAGCCATATTGTTGACAAGCATGAAAATCTTGAGGACCCAGTGTTCAACAAATGTATGCACGAGCCTATTACCACACCACGCAAATATCTCCTTGAAGGTTAGTAAGAATACAGTTAACTTTTCATATATTTATTAAACAGTATGAAAGCTGTAAATATATTCGGACTTATCAAGGCTGTTTCTGACACTGTATTTGACATGATAGTCACCACTTATCATGACAAGCCTTTGATATTTAGTTGGGCAATGTTTCGGGAGAGATCCGTCTCCCATCATCGGGCAATGAGAAATGTGGTTTCTTGCCTATTTATTGCAAAGGTCGGATCGAAAGGTGTGAAATTAACCGGACCTGCGAGGAAGCTCGGAATTTTTGGCGCTCAATTTCTAAAATTTGTGGCACCAAAATTGCGTTCAGTGCAATTTTTGATGTTATTCAACCAGATTTCTGGGATTGAGTAAGATACTTGATTGATACAAGGAGTTGATAGAACTGAGTGAATGCTTTCTTTAACGAGCCTGTTTTTCCAGTTCTTATCTTCATCAATCACTGAAATGTTATCCCAATCCATCTGGTGTTTTTCCGTCCAACAATGATTGGCAAGATCACTTTTGTCAGTTCGACCATGGGTCACATTCGCTTTATGTTCTTTGAGCCTAGTACCTGTCTCTCTTTTCGATTGTCTTATATATGATTTAGTATGAAAGCTCTTTTTCACCATGATCTTGAAATTCTTCAAATTTCTTTCATTGATAATATTTCCATGTAAACAGATTCAGTGGCATACGAAAAACTTTGCAGTGCTCTCAATAACAAAAGATTGGTCGATGCCATCAAGAAAGTATCTCCTGTTGATCAGACCAGCTGCTTGGAAGGACTGCACTCAGTCATAAATCAATTTGCACCCAAGATGACTTCATTCTCCCATACTGGTATGACTTGCAGGTATGAGAATTTGCTGTTTCTATTGATGTCAGACTTGTGCAATATATGCTGCTCACTTGATTTTCCATCATGTAGTCTGTATAAAATAAAGAAAAAATTGTCACATTCTAGGCATATTTTGGCATCCATACATTTCAATTTTAACCTGAATAGAGATGTAGATCACAGAAACTCAGATGGTAGCAAAAAGATAAAAGTTGTGTGGCCAAAATTCTTGAATGGCGAGGCAAAAATAAGAGATGTCAAGATTCACCAAAACTTTGGTAGGTAACAGTTTATTGTGATAGTCTTAAAGGTTTTTTTATTATTCAAAGCATGCCTTAGGTGACATGTATATCATATTTTAGATTATGTTCCTGAAATATATAAGATGCTTGAAAAAGCAACCATTGACCAGCTTGCACAGGAAGAACAACTTCTAAAGGATTTGGAGCCAGCCCCAATAAACACAATGCTTAATCGTCAGGATAGGGAAGAGGCAGTGGCAAAACAGCATGCAAGAAAGTCTATGGTGATTTCAGATGTTCCTGCTACTGGAAATGGTAAAACCTAATTTAATATAAAAGCATCTTCAAAGTAATACAAATGTTTACAGTGCACAGTCATGTATAATCTAACAGTGATAAAGATTTTTTTATTTGCTCTTCAGATGAAGAAATAAGACAACAAGGAAAAAGCAAAAAACCAAGAGCCGCTCCTAAATGCAAAAAGTGCCAAGTACCAAGAAAAGGTCATACTTGTCCCTTTGGAAAAAAGAATTCATAGCTTACTATTACCAATATGTACCGCTTGTAAATATTAACTAAGTTTTGTGTGAAAATTTGTATTGTTTAGTTTAAAAGCCAAAATCACCATTATAATAAAAACAAATGATTTACAAGGAATATATCAGTTATGCTAGCTATATAATATAGCTAACATAACTGATATATGTCATAGCTTACTGTAAAATATCTATTCCAGTTCGTCTGGATCTTCAAAACCAGTGAATGCTTCACCCTCTTTCAAATCAAATTGCCTCCTTATTGCAGTGTAGGCACATGAGGGTAAGGCAATCCTTCTTCTTCCTATCACTCCATACACAAGTCTTGTGAATTGGCGATAAGAAACACTTCGCAAAAACCTGTTGAAAAAGTTTGAGTAATTCAATAATTAAGCTATGTTAACAAGTGAAAGATTGAAAGATTATGTCCAGGGGCATTTCACTTCACGAAGGGGTATACAAGAAATAAAACGATTTCTTAGAGATTTCTATGAAAACAATAAAAAATCAGATCCCACCAAAAGGTATGCTAGGTATCTTGATAATCGATTCCAAGGAGTGAATTGTCTGTATAGTTGCCTGTCAGATTATTATGTAATAGACAAAAGACAATTACAGACAATTTTTAGTGGTAATATTTACATACTTTTCTTCTGATTCTCTTTGACGATATCTCTGGTTCCCTCTCGTCTTGAATCTAGCTGCCGCAACCCTGAGGCTCCATCTAGCAAGGCAGACTTCAGCAAAACCAGGATGTTCGGTAATGCATCTAAGTTTGGTCCATTCTCCAATGTCTGCAATGACCAACTCGTCTGTGAGGGCATCCATACACTGTTGTATCTCAGTACAGCAGCTAAGCTCCTCTTTTTTTGTAATATAGGTCAATGAACAGTGACCACATTTGCACCTGCAAATAATATTGCAAGAAACATGAATTAAAATTTGTATCAGATTTAATTCAGATTCTGAATATAACAGACTAATAAAAAAATAAGTGCCAGGAGATTCCCGCCATGGCGCTATCACAACACGCTTGCGACAAAAACAAATCTGCAACTTTCCAATGTCTTAAATATCCAGGGATCAAAAGTTTATAATGCAAAAAAGAACATACCATTCATTAATATCCACACTTTGCTGGAAACGATCTTCAAGAGTTTCCAGTCTCTCTTGTCTCACCAAGACTTCTTGGCGGTATTGTCTGTCAAACTCTGCATCAGCGATAGGATCGTCTTGATGAGGCATGCCAGACCATTCAGCTCCTTGACTATATTCCAAAGCTTCGTTTGGATAGCTTTCGTCTTCAAACTCAAAATTTGAAAGCTCAGTTGCGTCAAACAAGCTCCCAGAACAAGTATGAGAGCTTTCAGAGTCAGAGGAACTCATTTTGGCTGTGAAATCCTACTTTTCCGTTAGTCAGAAACAGGCGAATTTACTGATCTTCCGTGCAGGAATGTGTGCGAGTTCATTTCGTGAAGTTTCTGGGTTACTGGGTAGACATCATCAGTTCCCAGGCCCCAATGTGCGCGTTCGTGGAAACAGCAGGTCTGACTTTGAACAGCCGTAACTTAAAAAATATACCCCAGATTTGACTTCTGTTTTCACTTTTATAATATGCATATCGGATTCTAATGATTAACGAAAAAAAAAATTTTGGGTGAAGGTGCACTTTAAACAAATTATTACCTTCTTTCAAACGAAATTTGAAGTTCCTAACGCGATTCAACAACTAATGCCTTTGTCTTCATTCCCTGGACGAAACAAATGCAGTGTTTTCTTTGCAAAACCAGACATGGTTGACCAAGTAATTGAACATCTCATAAAATTATCCGTCCATGACTAAAGAAGAAACTGGTTTCTCATTTGCTCCTGTAAAACGCAGAGCAACCTTAATTACAATCTCAGATGCAACCCCGGACATCTCTGATATTGAAATCCAAAATAAGCTTGAAAAATTTGGTACTGTGCTTCGCATCTGGAAACAAACTTGGGAAGGTTTTAATGTCTTTAATGGAAAACGTTTAGTTACCATGTTTCCTTCAATGTCCGAAGACCTACCACCATACTTATCAATAAAAAATAAAAAGGTTTCCTTATCCTTCAAGGGCAAGCCTGTTTTTTGCAAGATCTGTATGAAGGATATGCATCGAACAGGCAACTGCCCTTTGAGGGATATGAAACACTGTTATTTATGTGGATCCACTGTTCACAAGAAAAGTCAACGTGAGAAATTCCAAGTCATCAGACGTCCTGCAAGTTTTACCCAAAAAAAACGTATATTCAGACGTTGAGGTATTTGAAGAGCCGATAGAGGAAGAACCTTGGCAAAAAAGACCGGACAGAGAATCAAAGAAAGAAGAAGAGAACACCCAAGATCAACAACCAGAGACGAAACACAATAGAGATAATCAAGAAAACCAACCAACCTCAAGAAGAATGTGAAGATCCCACACCGAGCACTAAACCTAAAATACCAAAACCCA
Source organism: Chrysaora quinquecirrha (assembly GCA_014526335.1). NCBI lineage: Eukaryota > Metazoa > Cnidaria > Scyphozoa > Semaeostomeae > Pelagiidae > Chrysaora > Chrysaora quinquecirrha. Next base: position 5,575,684 of record JACTAT010000037.1, read on the forward strand.
ACATACAACCAGAACCCCAAATAGCGACAAAAGAAACCCAAGAAGACATCCGCATCCACACCTGGAAAAAGGAACACTAAAACAAAGAAACCCCAGTCTAATGAATACCACAAATAAATCTGTTTATCTTATCCCCTTTTTTCTAGATTTAACTATGGCTTGTATTGCAAGTATAAAGGTGAATGGGTTGCGAAACCCCTGTCATTGTGACACAGTTAAACATAATTTATTTTCAAAGAATTTTGACCTTCTCTTGTTGCAAGAAACACATTTAAATTCTAAAGAGCCTGATAAAACCTTTGAAAGCTCGAAAGGAAAATCCTTTCATTCTGTGTCAACAGACAACAGAAAGGATGTCTTGATTTTTATCTCTGATAAAATCAACACCACAATTCATTCACATTATGCCTGCAATACAGGTCATTATGTAATTTTAGACCTTTCAATCGATGACAACTGGCTAATTTTAGTCAATATTCATGCTCCTACTGGAGGCAAAGATGGCATTGTTCGTCACAAACAATTCCTCTAAAACCTTCTGAAAGATCTAGATAAGTACTCACATACTTTTCTTTTATTGTCGGTGGTGATTTTAACTGCATTCTAAATAATAACCTCAACAGATCTAATAAGGAGCGGTCATTACGTTTGTGCTATGCCGGGCGAAGGGTATTTAGGAGGGGTATGGAATTTTTAGGTACATTTTGGTGGGGTATGAAGCAAATATTGAGGTTTTGGTGGGAGTATGAAACCAAAATGACTGTTTCCTAAAAAATTCTTTCATGGTGGTGTGTATAGTACTTATTCAACATTTCAAGTAGTTGCTTAATTCTACTAAGTAGTTATTCAAGTGTTGAGCTGTCAGAACCATCAGACTCTTCACTTTGGCTTCATTCAGATACAACAGGTGAAGCTGTAGAACTGTTGTTTGCAGTTGGTGAAACACACTGAAAAATTGTTCTTTGTGGCTTAGCTTTCAACCGATTCTCCTTTCCTTTCTCATTTCTCTGAGAAGCTTTGTCTAGCTTGTCCTGCATTTTATCAGCCAAGCTTTGTACATAGGTATCGGCAGAAGGATCAAATAATTTTTCATTAACAAGCCATAACAATGCTTTGTGATGATATCTTGAAACAAGTTTTGCATCTTTTTCTAAATCAGAGAGCTGAATCAACTTTTTTTCATTATCTTTTCTCAAATCATGGAGGCTAAGTCCTCCCTTTGTCACCAATTTTATGATTTCCTCTCCTTTCACAATAAGCCTTTGATGTAATTCTTTTGCAGACCCCTTTCTGCTTTCTTTCACTCTTCTCATCTTTCTTTTCTCTTCAGCAACTTTTTCAGCATGAGGGTTTATCTTACGTTTCAAAACATTAACATGAGTAATGATAGCTGATTTCATCTTCTCTGTTGATCGAGTTAAGTTCTCTAAGGGCCTGATTATATGAGGCAGGCTAGCCCGGTAGACGGGCTGGCTCGGCAAATGGGCCATCTCACGTCCATGGTCTAGTGTATACAAAAACTCAGATGGGATTACATGGAAGTGAGCCAGCCTGTCAAACGGGCTGGCCTGCTTTGAAGCAAGCGGGCTGGCTCGCCAAACAAGCTGGCTCACTTCCATGTAATAGCATCAAACTGGGCTACGCCCGGAAAGCGGGCTGAAAACATACAATGGAACATGCGCAGTTCCTTTTCATGAGCATTAGTCACATGCATCATAGAATCAAAATGGCTAATAAAACCAAGAATCCTAAAGCCTCTGCAACTACTTCTAAAGGAAAAGCCTCCGAAGAGAAGTCCATGATAACAACAGGACTGGCAAAGTTTCAATGGAGTAATGAGATGATCGGCAAATTGCCCCATAGCTTAAAGGAGTTTAAAGCCAGCATGGAGTTCAATAACTTTGATTTTGACCCTGACAAACCCAGGCAGTACGAAGAAGTGAGTAGAATTTTAAGCTACAGACATTATTCTGAGCAGCCAGAAATATTTGGGCCTTCGAACAATGCACCTGCTGACAGCAAGAATAAACTACATGTGAGGACTGGATACAAGAGGGTTATGGAGAAAATTAAAGAACTGTGACAAAAATTTTCTCAAGCCCTGATAGCAGGCTCAAGGAGCGGTTCAAGCAAGCTGGTGTTGGAATTTTATGATGACCTTGTAAGCATCTGGGGAGGTTCCGCATCTACTGAACCTTTGAAGTATGGGAGAGAACCGTCAAAAATATTGCTTGATGCTGACAATGATGCTGTAGACCCTGATTTTGAGATTAAGCATTGTTGGTAAAGTGCCATTTCTGAGCTGGTTGCTTATTGATGAGTTTGCAAAAACTTTGGCATCATGAGATGATCCAGGCCATCTGCAGTAAACATCTAAAAATATGCCCTTAAAGTCACACACAGCTTGTACATTTAATGAAAAAAAAAATTGTAATTGAAAAAGTCTTGCGAGTCGTTTGCTAGTGTTTGAATGGGGATATGGGTACCATCAATGCAGCCAAAGGCTTGTGCCATTCCATATTTTAACTCAAATTCAGATACCTTTTCATGCATTTCATCAATTGTGGAGGGTAGCTTGATGTATTTTGATGCAAGATGATCAGCAATTGCAGTACAAACCTCAAATAAAACTTTTGAAATTGTGGATTGGTGAACTCCAACGGTATTTGCTGTCATCCAAAGCGAACCAGTGTCTTTCAAAAAATATAACCTAATAGCTACTTTCTTCTCCAATGAAAAACTACCATAATTTGGAGAATTGCCTTTAGGTGAAACATATGGTTTTAATTCAGAACATAGCTCGAGAAAATCAGCTTTATTCATGCAAAGATTTTTTTCCACACCTTTCAAGGGGATATACCAGAAATCCAATTCTCCCACCACATGTCAGACCTTCCTTGCTTTACCCAAACTGATTGAGATTTTCTGCTGAGTCGTCTCATTTTCATTGCCTTCAGTTTTGTTAACATCAAATTTCAATTCTGTCCACAAATCATCGTGAGCGGATGTCCACAAATCATCGTGAGCAATAACGGGAAAACGTTTGTTAACACCAAGAAATGGTTAAATACATTGAAAAAGAACAAAGAACTTATGAACTATTTGGCTACTCAGAGGATATCATGGAGATTCAATCTCCAGCGCCCTGGTGGGGAGTATTCTTCGAAAGACTAATCGGTATAATGAAAAGGAGCCTGTCTAAAGTGATAGGAAGAAGTCTACTCTCGTTTTCGGAACTTGAGGAAGTGTTATTAGATGTCGAGTGTATGATGAATAACCGTCCGCTGGTCTATCAAGAGGAACATTTTGAGCAGCCAACAATTACGCCGAATATTTTGATCATTGGAAAACCGACGATCGTACTGGAGGAAGATTTAGAAAGGTTAGAAGAGGAGAGTAGTAAAGTTACAAAGCGAATAGCTTTTCTACAGAAAAGTAAAGAACAGCTCAGGAAGAGATGGATGTCGGAATACCTTAATGCTTTGCATTCCAAAACTGGGGGAGGTGGTACTACTGAAGGACCAAATGAAGGACAAAGCACTATGGAGAATAGCTAGAGTTACCGACTACATCAAGGGTAATGACAATGTTGTTAGAGGACTAAAACTAAAACTTGGAAACGGATATATCATAGAAAGACCGTTAACCCTAGTCTGTAAACTAGAAATTGGAGGAGAAGTGCCAGATGCGCCTGAAGAAAGAGCAGATCAGAGAAAGGAACTCGATCCAAATGCAAAGGAGTTTGAACCAGAAGAAGAATCTAGAACAAGCAGAAGAGCAAAGAAGATCGCCAGAGATCAGATCAAGGGTACTGCAGTATATGAATCGGATGCTGACTAACTTTTGTGAAAGCTGCTTTACACTTTAACAGGGGGAGGGTGTTGGGAAATTAACCCCTCAAGCTAATCGCTCTAATTAACTATATACGTGCTGATTTCTGCGATCACACATAATGACTTTGTTTACGCCAAGAAATACGGATTACTCACGCTGAGAGACTTCGCTAATTACAACTTTGATTATTTGAGTTTATTTTGAGTAGATTTGTAGAATTATTCTAAAACGTGTATCGAGAGAAACGTAATGAGGATCAAAAGGGAGTATTGCTGTTTTATCTTGCGGATACTTAACCAAAAGGCAATCTTTAGCGACGCTTACGAGGCAAAATATCTTGTGTGAGTTTATTTAGTGCTACGGGGCATTGGTGGACTTCGGTGGACTGAAGTCAGATAATCGCGCGCCTAATTCCCCACAAATTCTTTACGACATTTTGTATCATTTTTGGTTCATACCCCCTCCATTTTTGTGTAATATGTTTGAAACCCCTCCTTAAAATCATGGTTTTGTCACATACCCCTCCCAAAAAGCCTCTGCCCCCCATGACAGATACTTAATGACCGCTCCCTAAGAGAAATTTAGTCTGTCTTTCTCAGTCAAAACCTGTCTCAGCAGCAGTCTGAAATTAGTTCACGGCCTGTCAAATCACCATGAGAAATCTCCACATGGGAATTTTCAAACAGAAATTTCTTTAATTTGGAGACATTATTGCATCACTGTAGAGGTCTGATGAAGCTCCATTGTCTTGTTGATTCCAAATGAGGATGAGAACTTATAAGTGCGCAAGAAGCTCTTTACTGCCTTTGTCTCCCTTATCAAGTTGCCACATTACTCTAATTCAAAATGGTTGTTAAAAATAAGATTTAAAGCCTCTAGAGCTGGTACACCTCAAGAAAAATCTTAAAGATAGTGCCTGTATCGTAATGACTGCGGAAATGGTAAAGTATCTGCAGGCACCCGCAGGAGACAAACTATTTTGGTGTACGCTTGTCATTGTTGCATGTTAGCTACTTTGTAGTTTATTTCACAAAAAGCTTGGGAAAATAACTCACATCTGAAATGCTGTTTAACGTAGGAACTCTAATTTGTTCAGTAATAAAATCATCTTGTAAGCAATTTAGAAGCTGACTAATATACCTGGCAATTAATTGGGCTAAAACTTTAAAGAAAATAATAGGCGAGCTTACTTAGGAGCCACCAAGGGGGTCTGGGGCACAGTTTCACAGCATTTTATTGACCACACCCTTCATACTGCCAGCAAGTCACGTGTGTGTCTGGCAAAACAATATAGTTGGCATTGAAGTTCGAAAAAGAAAATTATTGATTCGCAAATCTTTTGTGGGTCGCTGGAGGGAGAAAAAATTGAAGCATGTTGCGACTTTTGAAGATTGGCATCCCGAAGTTTCTTTCATTGAATCTCGGTGACCTTTGCTATTCAAGTCGAAAAGGCAGTCAGAGTTTTTTATTCATAGCAAGATTTAGCTCGAAATGGAAGCTCTGGAGCAGTATGCCATAGAAGTGGAGAAAATGATGTTTGAAGGAAAAACCTATCAAATGATAGTTGATAATCGATATACAAGGCTATGATCCGCCAGATATTAATGTATTGCTATCAACTACAACTTGGACTTCCTAAAGGTACCATGGATAACACGCTAGCGAATCTATACGCACTACTGTGGTGGATACGCACTACTGTGGTGGTGTATTTTGCGTACTGTGGAGGGGTTTTTTGCGTACTGTGGTGGATAAGCTCTACTGTGGTGGGTTATTATGCGTACTGTGGTGGGTTATTATGCGTACTGTGGTGGGTTATTATGCTTGTTGTGGTGGGGTTTTTTGCGTACTGTGGTGGATAAGCTCTACTGTGGTGGGTTATTATGCGTACTGTGGTGGGTTATTATGCTTAATGTGGTGGGGTTTTTTGCGTACTGTGGTGGATAAGCTCTACTGTGGTGGGTTATTATGCGTACTGTGGTGGGTTATTATGCTTAATGTGGTGGGGTTTTTTGCGTACTGTGGTGGATAAGCTCTACTGTGGTGGGTTATTATGCGTACTGTGGTGGGTTATTATGCTTGTTGTGGTGGGGTTTTTTGCGTACTGTGGTGGATAAGCTCTACTGTGGTGGGTTATTATGCGTACTGTGGTGGGGTTTTTTGCGTACTGTGGTGGATAAGCACTACTGTGGTGGGTTATTATGCTTGATGCGGTGACATTCTTTTGCTGTCTGTGGTCTGTGGTTGATACTCACTATTTGGGTGGTTTTTTTGCTTCATATTGTATGGATACGGCTTTGAAAAAACAGGTCATTCTTGATCGTCACTGATCTTTTGATCAACTACAAACAGATATTTTGACTATTTAAATTCGAAATTTGAAAATTTGACCAACTGTAAGAAATTGATGACAGTCCTAGCTAAAATAATATCCCAAAAACACACAGAAAGTCTTATTGCTTAATCTCGGTTTTTAGTCTAAAAATATTCTTCTTCTCTTAATACTTCACGCATTTGGAATAATGCAGGCCCAAACCACTTCGAAAGAATTATTTCTGAGGTTTATCTGAGATTTTTTACAATCTTTGAGAGTTCATTATATGCTATGTTTTTTTTTAAACCAGGCTCAGAAAATATAAGACTTTCTGTATGTCTTGGGGTTATTTTCGACTTTCGAATTTAAATAGTCAAAATATCTGTTTGTAGTTGATCAAAAGATCAGTGACGTTCAAGAATGACCTGTTTTTTCAAAGCCGTATCCATACAATATGAAGCAAAAAAACCACCCAAATAGTGAGTATCAACCACAGACCACAGACAGCAAAAGAATGTCACCGCATCAAGCATAATAACCCACCACAGTAGTGCTTATCCACCACAGTACGCAAAATACCCCACCACAACAAGCATAATAACCCACCACAGTAGTGCTTATCCACCACAGTACGCAAAAAACCCCACCACAGTACGCATAATAACCCACCACAGTAGAGCTTATCCACCACAGTACGCAAAAAACCCCACCACATTAAGCATAATAACCCACCACAGTACGCATAATAACCCACCACAGTAGAGCTTATCCACCACAGTACGCAAAAAACCCCACCACATTAAGCATAATAACCCACCACAGTACGCATAATAACCCACCACAGTAGAGCTTATCCACCACAGTACGCAAAAAACCCCACCACAACAAGCATAATAACCCACCACAGTACGCATAATAACCCACCACAGTAGAGCTTATCCACCACAGTACGCAAAAAACCCCACCACAGTACGCAAAATACACCACCACAGTAGTGCGTATCCACCACAGTAGTGCGTATAGATACGCTAGCGTGGATAAGCTACAATCTATTCAATACAGAGCGGCAAAGGTCACAAGCCCCAAGAACCACTCGAGTGTTGGGACAATGTAGCTGAAGTGCGCAACAGACGTGTTGCAATAGATATCTTCAAATGTTTGCATGGCGCCTCTCACCAAAACAATTCTCACACTGTTTCAAGCGTCATCAGCATGGAAGAAATACAGGAGGAAACAATTCAAGCCTTATTTTACCGCGGATAAGAATAGAAACTGGTAAGCGAACACTTTCCAGGGAGCTCAGGCTTTTAGTAAACTTCCCAAGGACATTCGGGACGAAGAATCTCTTGTGCATTTTAAGCACAAACTTAGCCTTCATAATTTTTACCTTGACACCCGCGATGTGGGTGAACTCTAGCGAGAGTTTAGAAGGCTGCAAGTTAAAAGGCATCAAGTCAAAAGGCAGCTGAGTGGTATCTTGTCTTTCCAAGGCTAAACTGGTACTAAGTTCACCCCATCCCGGTGTCATAGAAACCTCGCGCATCAAGGGCGTCAAGTTAAAAAGCTAGTCTACTTGTAATGGTAAAAACAAAGTGAATTGATAAAAGGGTATTACACTCTTGACAAAAAAAGAACATCATAAACATAATAATACCAAATTTATAGCAGCAGATCCTGCGAAAAATTGATTTCTGTTCAGGAAACCTAAATATTTACTCCATGCATAGCCTTGTCATCTTCATGATTATCACCGTCACCATCGTCATCATCATCATCGTCATCATCATTATCATCATCATCATTATCATCACCATAATCATCATCATAATAATCATAATCATCGTCAGATCATAATCATCATTATCATCATCATCATCATAGTTATCATAACCGTCAAAATTATCATTATCGCCGTCACCAACCATCACATTATAATCACCATTAGAATCCTTCTTATCATCATCATCATTATCATCATCATAATCATCATCGTCATAATCATCATCATCATCATCATAATCATCGTCAGATCATAATCATCATTATCATCATCATGTCATCAAATCTCATTATGCTATCAAAATCAAAATATTAATAATAGTCATCATCATCATCATCATCATGGTTGTCGTCATCATCACAATCATAATTATCTTCATGTCGTCAAAATCCGAATCATCATCATCATTATAATTTACCCCTGAAAATTGAAAATCCTACGTGGCTTTAAGCTGATAATGGGTCGTGTTGCGTTATTTTTGCTGATTTGGGGTCGTTTTGGATGGTTCCGCGTTTTAGTAAGCATAACAAACTTCTGCAGAACAAAAAGTTCAATGATTCAATGTACGTGTAGTGAAAGGAACATAATACATGGCCGCAATCAAAACCGAAACTTGTTGAAGCCGAGATAAAATTGAAATTTCAACAAACTTTTGATTCTCAAAACATTTAGAAAAATACGGCATGCACTGCCTGGGCAGAAAAGGCGTCAATCAAAAAAGAACCACTATTCTAGGTGGCCCAAGGAAAGAGCCTTCCTTATGTTATCGAACAATGGGCCATAACAAAGGGGCAACCTAATTTGCATTTTAGCAGTTTAGCACACAGAAGATATTAATATTGATGCAACAGTTTAGCCAACCATCTCATTCCATTCCACATTCCTCCATTCCACGTTTCCGCTACCTTGTAAACCGATTCCCAAGATACAACCGCAATCAAAACCGCACTATCAAAAGTGCCCGCAACTGGGAACGAAACTTTTCGAAACTGAAATAAAATCGAATTTTTAACCAACTTAAAGTTCGAAAAAGATTTAGAAAAATAGATGGTGCACTGCCTTGGGAGTATAGGGTTCAAACAAAAAAAGAAGCGCATTTCTAGGTGGCCCACGAAAAAAGCCTTTTGGGGGCAAAAGTACAATGGGCCAGAACAAAGGGCAACCTAATTTGCATATAAGCAGATTAGTAATATAGGAAGGACTTTAATGAAATAGTTTTGAACCCAGTTTTAACTTCTATGTAATTTTTAATTTATTTTATCCTTTTTCGTTTAACAGGTCCTTGACTGATAACAGAATTTTAATTCTGAACAAGTAAACCTGTATAAATATTACTTATTATTATTATTATTATTTTTATTATTATTAATGAACTAAACCTCTTTTGCTTCGTAAGAACTGTTTTGCAAATGTCGCGGTTTTAATAACAAAGCAGAAGCTGTTAAAAATCAACTGGAAAAAGCTGTTTCTGATGCTGTTAAAGAGGTAGGTGCTACATTGACTTCCATACCTATTCAAAGAGCCTACTTGAATGACATCCTCAATTCCGAAACATCCCATCTCGTTTCTATAAAATGTTTCCTTTTCCTGCATTTGTCTGTGTATAATTGTCAATTTCTCTTAAAATATCAAGGCAGGCAGGGACTCCAAAAGGTAGAAAAATTATCTGGTTTTCTCTAGTTGCTTCTTGGGTGTGGCTTGTTTTTGAGTAGTCCTTATTGGTAAACTTTTCAACTGAGCGTCTCTCGCATCTCGTTTCCAAGAATATTGAAAATTTCTTGGCAGAAACAGTGCGACGCATTTCGATTTTTGATTCAAAATTTACGTTCCTGATGTTGATTTTATAGCAATTTACAGTTTGTTAAGAATTGATAAGGCTTGCAAACATGCAAAATGTCCAAGGTTGTAAGATCTTACCCCAGGCGATTTTTGACTGTCAAATTTAGTCTTAATGATGAAGAGTATAACCAGAAGGTTACTCATATTAGTTTAAAAGAAACGACATATGAAAATTATTTGTTATCAACAAATTGACTAAATATTTCACTGTACTTTCCAACAGTCATTATTTGTTGATCATCATTATGGTGGTGTCAGTGATAAATGTGTGTATAACTGGGCATACAACTTGAGTTGCTGTTGTTGTAAAAACGCAGCTCAAACTGGACTCATAACCTTACTTATATGTTGTATTTGAATCCTTACGCAGGACAAGTTGGGGCATTCAAGACACTGCCTGCATAATAAATCTTTCTACAGCAGTTGACTCAGTTGATTGGCCAGGGCAAATCGTTTACGACAGGCAGTCCAGCAATTCTCCAGTGGAAAAGCGCTGCATAGCAAGAAGAAAATAAAAGAAACAGGAGACATGAAAGATATTCAACCATGGCGATTTTTCACGGTCGAATTCTTTCAAATTTCAAACTTTTAACACCTATAAAATCAATATCTTAACGACTAGAAGCATAAAACTTTGCCTAAATACTAAAAAGAAGGTTCTGCATTCGAATCTTACTTGAAATTTCTGTATGACCTAATTTTAAATTATTTTGAAAACGAGGCCTTTACTGTAGTTGAAATATATGCGGTTCGAATGCGGAAGGAGGTAGACGTGTTTTTGAGTGGTCTTAAAAAATTACATTTCTAGAATAAAATATAATAAAACAAAAATGGAAAGCACGAAGATTTTAGTGACACCTACTAGACAATCAAATAATAACAGTAGTATGCCTGTGTCGATTAATTTGAAAAGTGTTGGGATGCCGGGAATCAACGATGTAGTTAACATGGTAAGGAATCTGTCCACTAAAATGGATACTTTGATGCAGTTAGAAAGAGGGCAGAGGAAAATACTAGAAAATCAAGATATGATAAAAAGAAGATTGGACAAAATGGAGAATGATGTGGTGAACGTGAATGACAAGATTGATGTAGTTGCCAAGGGTAAAGATGAAAACTCCAATTTGATAAAGGAAACCAGAGAACAAGTTTGGAAATGTAACGATGACCTGGAAGCTCTTCGCTTTGAGACAATAAGGCAAGAACAATATAGTAGGAAAGCTTCCTTTAGAGTTTTTGGAGTGGAAGAAGAAGACAACGAAGACGTAGAGGAATAATGTATCGAAGTCCTAAAAGACGAGATCGATGTGGAGCTTGAGAGTAGCGACATTGATATTGTTCATAGAGCTGGGAGGAGAAGAGATGATAAACCGCGAGCAATTTTGGTAAAATGTGTCTCACACAAAACAAAAGTACATGTGATGAGGGAGAAGGAAAAAGCAAAAAGGTAACGATAAGAGAAGATCTCGCAATTGGAATAAACGAATACATGCGCAAGGTAGTGGACAGGAAGACAGAGCTGGGAATTGAGTCCGTTTGGACAGTTGATGGAAAAATTCGTTGCAAATTCCAAGATGGTGAGCACATTTTTACTGTTAATTCTTATGGGGATTACTGTAAACTAATGTCTGGGGATATGGATTGGTACTAGGATTCTTGCCAAACTGGTTTCGATCCTGATTCTGGACAATGATCCAGAGACAAGAGATAATGATACAGATAATGATGAATCCTCTGGCAACAGGGACAAAAATAGTTTATTCAACATTTGCTTTTGGAGCATTAACGGTTTAAAACATCAAAAGTTAGATACATTAAAATATTCGAGACTGTTTAATGATATTTTACTAGAAAAGGACATAATTTGTTTTGGTGAAACATGGCGTGACAAAAATGAGGTTGATAATTTTAGCTGGGCTGAAGATTCCCGTGTATTTCATCAAATAGGCGCCCGTCAGAGTACACGAGGGAGAGCATCGGGGGGTTTAACTGTATTAGTACGTAAAGAAATGGAAAAATATTTCAGCATCTTATTAACAAATTCTCACAGAGTTTGGTGCAAATTGGACAAGGAATGTTTCAAAATTGATGAAGACATTCTAATTTGTTTTGCTTATATTCCACCATATGACTCAACTTGGTTTAAAAGTGGGAGCTCTTTCAATTTTGATAAATTGCTAGAAGAAAGTGCGGAATTCGAAAAATTGGGAAATTGTATGTTAATTGGAGATTTTAATGCGAGAACAAGTAATCATAATGATTTTATATATGATGAGGATTTTATATTTTATATATGAAAATGTTGTAACGGTATGAGTCTCTCCTTACAAATGGCATACAAGGTTTTATTTACCAGTATACTGATTGCCTTCTAAAAAGAAGCTTAACATCAGTGTCATAAAAATAAAAATTATTAACAGGAAAAATATTAGCTTAGTAAACAAAAAAATTTTTATTTTTTATTTTTTTAAGTGAAAGGGAATCCAAGCATATGTAATCCATTCCGTGAAAAGAACCAATCGCATCTGGAAAGGAATTGGAAATAAAATTGAAATTGGAAATGAAATTGGAATATATTATATGCTTAGATTCCCTTTAAGGCTATAATATATAGTAAAATTAGTTGTCTTTCTTATCTAAAATTTTGTTATTATAAGAGTCTTTCGTGTTTTATTTCCTGCACTCTCTTCTTGAAAATATTTACAGACTGACTGTCAATCACATTTGCATCTAGGCTTCTCCATTGTTTGATAGTGTGGGCAGAAATGAGAATTTAAAATAATCGGTTAAGTATTCCCGACTGACCTTCCATCATAAATGCGTTACTTTTCTGCCAATAATAGATAAGCCACAAAGTTAAACTCTGATTTTGAAATTATACTTGGTAATACGAGGGTTTGTTTGAAGAACATGCCTCTCTGATTAATCATCTAAAGCGAAATAATAATAATAAAACACCAAGACCATTTTTTATCAGGTTTTGATTTAACGTAGCTACTTGTTCCTTTCCAAAAACAATTTAAATGTTATACCAGTGGAGGATATCAAAGAAAAGCTGGTATTTATAAAAGAGAATGAAGATCTACTCTGCGTTGCAAAATCTCCCAATCTGTTCGAGTCGGATTGATTCTCTTTTATCGCTCAACAGCACAATCCAGATATGAAACTATGTTACAGAAAAGATTCGCTAAGGACTGGATGGATATTTTAGTTACGATAATTGAAATCTAGCTTGTTGTTTTCATGTTCTTTTATAGTAGGCTTGTTATCATATTCTGGTGTTTTTGAGAAATTTTCATCTGACCATGCGGAAGAGGAGACTTTATTTGACTTAATTAGTGAATGTCATGTCAAACAAAATTACTATCAGCCTTGTATTTTTTGTATCGAATTTTCTTTAAAATGTTCCTCTGGCTTGGTTGCATCTCTGCCTTAACCGACTGCGCATAGTGCTTTGCAGAGGATTGCTTTATCACTGGGAAACAAGGGGGAAAGCAAGCGAAAAGAAGGAATATGAATCAGATACAGGTATGAATGTTCTTTCCTGTAGGTAGCTTTCCCCCTTGCTACCCCCTTGATAAAACACTCCTCTGGGAAGCACTATGCGCAGTCGGTTAAGGTGAAGAGGCAGCCAAGCCAAGCAAGAAGAACATTTTGAAAAACTTCAACAAAGAAAAACACAAGGCTTAGTAATTTTATATGACATTTACTAATTAAGTCTCCTCTTGCGCATGGTCAGATTTGGGAAGATGAAAAGTTGTCGAAAACATCAGAATATGATAACAAGCCTCCTCTTGCGCATAATCTAACAAGAAAGGTCAGGATGTAATAACAGATCTTCCTTCCCCGTGTCATGTACTGTCCTTTTTAAATTGGTAGCTATAAATGCCAAATGGATCGTACTGCATAGGCAGTTAAATTGACTCTGCTTGGTTATAACAGTCTTGGTACATTTTTGTTCAAATTTTTATACCTAAGATGTATAACTTGATTTTATCATCATAATTGATGAGAATGATAGCCTACTGTAACTGTCTAACTGAGCTGACGAAATTTTACAACTTACATGTTCCCAGCTTCCCTAGCTTTCTTCCTAGCTCAAGAAGTAACAAAATGGTTGGCAATGCATTGAAAAAAATTATCTGTTTTCCTTGCTTTGTCCCCAGCTTTTTGGTACAGGCAACCTCTTTTCAAAAAATAAAATTATTATGTTTTGATGAATGCTACAAAATGAATGTGGTAAATCGATGTCTGATATAAGCAGCTATAATGAAGAAGAGCATCTCTGTAATCTTTTGAGCTGACAATTAATAAACATAGTATAAGAACCAAACAAGCAACTTTAGGTCCATTTTCACAGCCTGCCATGAGAAAAATTCTAAACAGCACAGTATCATTAATAATGGTGTTAAATCTGGAATAGTATTCAAACTACTATAAGGCAATGGAAACAAAACATACTTTCCAAAAGAAATAAAATTTTGGCTCCTTGAAGAAAATTTATAGATGAAATGATTAGGTTTCCCAATACCATATTAATTGTTTCTTGAACTATTTGCTGTTATGTATTGTATTTTGGCTTTAATTTTTAATTTCAATTTCATTGTTTAATTCTGAAGAATTGATTTTTAAATTGAATAATTTCAAAGTGATTTTAATTGAAATGTATGGCAAATTTATAATGTATAAGTTTAATTTTAAATTAAATTTTCCTCTCTTCAATATCTTTCTTTAACTGTCATGCAATTCAATTCATGTACCATAAAATTGTATCATTGTTGGCAAGTAAATATAAATAGGGCATTTGGCTCGAAAGCTCTTTTAAGTTCTTTCCAAGTGTCTTGAGCTTATATTTTACTATTTATTTTGTTTGCTGCTGAGCTTGTAATTAAAAGCTTGAATTTTTGATGAATTCAATTGAATTGAATTGAACGAAATTTACCAAATCAACTAAGTAGTTAATTCTTAAAAATGTATATAAGTGCATGGTAGTTTATGTATTTTAAGATACATATCAAATGAACTATAAAATCAAAAAGGTACCCAATGCAAACGGAGCCCCCCCCCCTCCCTGTTTTTGGGCATTGAAAGGTTCAGTAGTAAAAAAAGGAAGGACATTGCAAATGAAGGGACAATGTGTTTAAGCATCCCTAAAGTTCCAAATCATCTAAAATATTTTCATTAATATGTTACATAACTACATTAACATGAAGTTTCCAATTTTGAATATCAGCAGCTAAGTCCTGTTCTAGATTCAATTCTTCTGTCTCACTCTTGTTTCAATTCTTTTCAAATTAAATTCCCGAATAAATTTCTAATTTATATTCCTTCATTTTCCAGATTAACTGAAACAAAGAAACTAGTAAGTATGAATTAAATGTTGTCCCCATTTTCATTTGATTTTCCTGTTTAGTTTACTTTTTAATTCGGACCCCTGATTTACTTTATTTCAAAAAGACTGCTGTTATATTTTTAAATGCCAAGAGTCAGAGGAATTTTAAGATATGTAATGTTAGCAGCATAAGTAAATAAGATTAAACAGTGATACAATTCAATTCAATAATTTGTAAAAAAATTCAATTCAATTTTTTTAAAAACATAAGTAAGTTAAACAATGTTCATCATTTTTATAGTTTAATTAACACCACCCCTCTCACACTCAAAAGGCTTTCGACGAAAGCTCTGGCCAATGTCAAGAGAGGCTGTGTAGAACCCTCATACAGCGCAGAAAAAGTAGGCCGTTCGTTGCAACAGCTAATTAGTGAGCTTCAGAACAGATGGCAGAAGACTTTTCATGTATGAGAAATTCTTAGACATGGGAGACCCTGGGTTTTATTATTCCATCTTTTTTATCAACTAGTAAAGTAAACACACCATTAACCAAATTTAAACCACTCAAACGCTTTCATCGGACACTTTCTACTGAAAGTAATGCCTCTTTCAAACAACCAATTTCTTATTTTAATTGCAGAAATGGAAATGATTAAAGCGCTAATCCTTGACTATCCTTTTAAATGACTAATCCTCAAGCATGTTCCACTGAACTTAATACAAACAAATAAAAATCGAAGCAGATTCCACTGGAATTTATGATGAATGATTGGGAAGAGGACATCAGGAAGATGGAAAAAGAGGAGCAGGAGATTAGTGCTGCAAGAAAGTGGCTAAGTAAGAACTTTAGACTGTGAAAATTTATTAATTTATTTTATCCTGTTTATATGTTTATATGTATTTATATATATATATATATATATATATATATATTTATATATATATATATATGTGAAACAGTTTAGAAGGTGAAACATATAAAAAGACTGTTATTTGGAACGCGTTTCATCCGTTCATGCGGAATCTTCAGCCTAAGTAAATACATTTTATATCGCTAACAAATACATCGAAATTTTATTACAATTTGACGTCACGTAAGTTACAAGGTATTGTTATTGATGAAGAAAGTTTTGTAGCTATGTTACGCAAGAGAAGCCTCCTTTTGAGGATTCAGATGTCTCGGTTTAATTCTGGGTGAAATTTTCTAATAAAATGTTGTTCGGTTTCTTCGCGAAAGGTCCTATCGTCACGTTTTAGAGAAAAGAATGGTATGATTTTAAAGGCGTGTCCTTTCCTACAGCACAATGTGCTATGTGGCGGCTGACATATAGGTGTCGTAAGCGTGGGTTGAATATTTGCTGTTTATGAACCCGTACTCTGGCACGTATATTAGATGTTTCTCCTATGTATTCCTTATCGCATCCACTACATTTCATCAAGTAGATGGTATCATTGACTGAGCAATTCATTTGAGTTTTTACTTTAAAGATTTCGGTTGAATTTTTAAATTTTATTTCGCTAGATTCAATAATAAGGGGACAAGTGCCACATCGTTTGTTGTTGCATTTTGTGACCATGGGTTTGCTGGTGTTATTTATTGTTGCGATGTTTGGTTCTGAAACGAATTGGGCTCCAGTAAGGATTTGTTTTAGATTTTGGGGTTGTCGTTTGCTGTTAATTAGTTCATGTTGTGCAAGAGCTTTTTTCATTTTTGGACTTGCTTCAAGCATATGGATAGTTTCTTTTATTGTTTTAAACATATCAGGATTGCGAGGGTTGTGAGTGCTTACAAAGGCTAGAGGACGTTTTCTGTTTTGTGTCTGTTTGGGGAGGCGAAGTTCTTCTGTTGGTATGCTTTTTGCTTTTTCAATGCAGTGTTCAATTAGTCCTTTTGGATAACCTTGTTTGATTAAAGTAGATTTCAATTTATTCAATCTGTCATTTTTCATATTTCCATTTTCCACTATCGTGCATGTTCGCTTTGCCAGGTTAAAAGGTATGTTGCATTTTGTATGAGAGGGATGACAAGACTTAAAATGAACATATTGCTGACTATCTGTAGGCTTTTGGTACAAGTCTGTTATAATTTTGTTTACCTCTACTTTAACTTTTATATCCAGAAAATTTATCTCACGATTATTTTCCTCCATTGTGAATTTAATGCTTTCATGAAGGTTGTTTAAAATTTGTAATAGCTTGTTCGGTGCATCTATGTTTTTATCCCAAATGATAAAGCAATCATCTAGGTATCTTCGCCAATTATTTATAAACAATTCTTTTGTTCTCAGCCCATACAATTGATAAACTTGGTTGTAAAGCTTGATTTCTAAATAACCCATAACTAATGTTGTGTACGTAGGGGCTACTTTAGTGCCCATAGCGGTTCCTCTAAGTTGTAAGTAGTTCTTGTCATCAAACATGAACGTATTATGCTCTAACACAATGGAAAGAGCATCGATAACGAATTGTTTTGGGATACTTCTAAGTACTTCATTGGGGTAGTTTTAAATTAAAACGCAACATACCTTTTAACCTGGCAAAGCGAACATGCACGATAGTGGAAAATGGAAATATGAAAAATGACAGATTGAATAAATTGAAATCTACTTTAATCAAACAAGGTAATCCAAAAGGACTAATTGAACACTGCATTGAAAAAGCAAAAAGCATACCAACAGAAGAACTTCGCCTCCCCAAACAGACACAAAACAGAAAACGTCCTCTAGCCTTTGTAAGCACTCACAACCCTCGCAATCCTGATATGTTTAAAACAATAAAAGAAACTATCCATATGCTTGAAGCAAGTCCAAAAATGAAAAAAGCTCTTGCACAACATGAACTAATTAACAGCAAACGACAACCTCAAAATCTAAAACAAATCCTTACTAGAGCCCGATTCGTTTCAGAACCAAACATCGCAACAATAAATAACACCAGCAAACCCATGGTCACAAAATGCAACAACAATCGATGTGGCACTTGTCCCCTTATTATTGAATCTAGCGAAATAAAATTTAAAAATTCAACCGAAATCTTTAAAGTAAAAACTCAAATGAATTGCTCAGTCAATGATACCATCTACTTGACGAAATGTAGTGGATGCGATAAGGAATACATAGGAGAAACATCTTATTTACGTGCCAGAGTACGGGTTCATAAACAGCAAATATTCGACCCACGCTTACGACACCTATATGTCAGCCGCCATAATCATACAATTCTTTTCTCTAAAACGTGACGATAGGACCTTTTGCGAAGAAACCGAACAACATTTTATTAGAAAATTTCACCCAGAATTAAACCGAGACATCTGAATCCTCAAAAGGAGGCTTCTCTTGCGTAACATAGCTACAAAACTTTCTTCATCAATAACAATACCTTGTAACTTACGTGACGTCAAATTGTAATAAAATTTCGATGTATTTGTTAGCGATATAAAATGTATTTACTTAGGCTGAAGATTCTGCATGAACGGATGAAACGCGTTCCAAATAACAGTCTTTTTATATGTTTCAACTTCTAAATTGTTTCACATATTTACTAAGTGCTTTTTGTGAACATTATTTATAACTATATATATATATACATATATATATATATATACAAGTTCTATTGACAGATGATTGAGATGAAGACATCAGGAAGATGGAGATTTGTGCTGCAAGCTGATTTTCATAAAATTGGTGAAAAGTACAATTTCAGTATGCTGATTTCAAAAATCAACCCCATTTTCAAAAATTTTGCAGTTAAGGTGGTCAAAATAGGGGCAAAGTGTTCCATATCTCCGCCCCACATTGGGGAGTTTGAGAAAATCCAGAATTTTCTGATTTTCATAAAATTGGTGAAAAGTACAATTTCAGTACGCTGATTTCAAAAATCAACCCCATTTTCAAAAATTTTACAGTTAAGGTGGTCAAAATAGGGGCAAAGTGTCCCCAAAGTGTCCCCCATGAAAAGTACAATTTGGGGAGTTTGAGAAAATCCAGAATTTTCTGATTTTCTGATTTTAAAATTGGTGAAAAGTACAATTTCAGTGCGCTGATTTCAAAAATCAACCCCATTTTCAAAAATTTTACAGTTAAGGTGGTCAAAATAGGGGGCAAAGTGTCCCCCAATGGGGGGAGTTTGAGAAAAATCCAGAATTTTCTGATTTTCATAAAAATTGGTGAAAAGTACAATTTCAGTGCGCTGATTTCAAAAATCAACCCCATTTTCAAAAATTTTACAGTTAAGGTGGTCAAAATAGGGGGCAAAGTGTCCCCCATGCGGGGGAGTTTGAGAAAAATCCAGAATTTTCTGATTTTCATAAAAATTGGTGAAAAGTACAATTTCAGTGCGCTGATTTCAAAAATCAACCCCATTTTCAAAAATTTTACAGTTAAGGTGGTCAAAATCGGGGGCAAAGTGTCCCCCATTGGGGGGAGTTTGAGAAAAATCCAAACTTTTCTGATTTTCATAACAACTGGTGGACTGTATAGTTACCGATTCTGGAATTTTTAAAATGACATGCAACAAACTTGACAAAAGCTTTCTGTTTAGCTATCTTTACTAATCATTTACTTTTTCAACGACTATTAGTACAGTATGCGTTTGCATAGCTAGTCAAATGTAGGATCAGTTAGCCCTATCGTTTAAAATTACAATTTCCTTATGAAGTAAAGCTAATTAGCAAAGGAGATTACTAGATTTCAACATAAACGCAATATAACCAACAGTTTGCTATTGTGACTCTTGAGATTGGCTACTTGGAATGTCATATTCTCGAACTATGTGATAGTTGTTCCAGCACTGGCGCCCAGTTTGAGAAGAGCATAACACGAGAGGTTCTCCAGGACCGGAACATTTGTCGCATTTGAACGACGTTTTCTTCCCCCATATCCTGCATTTCAAACGTTGATCTTTGCTTGAGGTTTCAGCTGAAGATATTCTAACCTCCTTGTGGCTACCCTTTCTTGGTGAGGTAATCGTTAGGGCGAGCTTTCTTCTGTGGTGACTCTGCCTGTTTCCTGGGTAGTGTAGAACTTCTTCTCTGCCATTTGTTTTCTAAATACCGCATACCAGATGCGAATAACCTCGAATCTGAACTCACTTTGAGCAAGCTTTGTTTTTTTGGTATCTTTTGTAAGATTCTTACTGTTTCTCCATAAAGTGTGCCCGTTTACCAAAACGTACATCTCAATGAGGCTGTCTAGAACTCTGTTTTGCTTCCGTATGCTTCTAAATTCAGTATTATAATAAGCCAGCTGTTGGTTCGATCTGTCCACCCATCCATAGATTTCTCGGTACAAAGAAGCATCAAGCGGCAGGTGGATGATGGCTGTATCTGCTCCTTGATTGACCTCAGCGGTGAACCAATTCTGTTGGCCACAGGGAATACCATTGTCAAGGAATGACACTACATTATTGTCGTTCCAGTATGTAATTGTTATGTTTTTTCGATGTAGAGTCTTTGAGAATCCTCGCAAGAATTATACGTATTCTGCAAAGCTGTTAGCAGTCTTCAAGTGGCTGCTTCAGGGTCATATGCTGCATTGTTTTTGTATGTAATGATCAATTTTGTGTTTCATTGCGTTCATATCAATACAAAAGAGTCTGGGACGAGAGAAACTAAATGAGCGGGAAAGCTTTGAATTTGAAAGACGTCAACATTAGAGCCACGCTAGAAAGCAGCGAAAGGCGTGGCATGAAACCGTGCAAGTGAAATGGATTTGGATAACTCAAGCTTGAGTTCTAGCGATGAAGAAGACGATTCGGAAGACGAATTTTCTTTTGCAGATTCAGATGAGGATGAAGAAGTTTCAAATTCGGGTGAAGATGATGATGGAATGGAATACGACCCGGATGGTGTTTTTAGCGACGATGACGAGATAGGGTGTTGCCACTGGTCAACATCTAGAGATGAAGATTTTACGGAAGACCTAATGCGTCCAGAAACTGTGGTACACGGCTGCCTTCTTATGGATTTTGAGGAGGAAACAAAGCCGAATGATGTTATTGAAAAGATAATGGACGATCAATTCATTTTGAATTGTATAGATGCGACAAATGAGCACGGATCTCAGGACCCTAATTATGTGAAGAAAATCGGCGAAATCGCAAAAGATGATAAAGGAATAGGGTTTATAAGAGGATTTTTTGCAATAAAATGGCATTTGCGACTCTTGAGGTATCCTCAAATGAAATGGGCATGGAGCGATGACACTTTCAGATCTCAGACCGAAGTAAAGAAGACTATGCCATACGACATCTTTCAGCTCATGCTAAAGCACTTTCGCGTTGTTCGACAATCGATTCTGCCAGCAAAAACCAGCCAGGAATACCATCCTCTTCAAAATATAAATTCTGGTGTGAATTACTTGCGTGAAAAGTCTATTTCCTTGTGGCAGACTGGTTCCGAATTATGCATTGATGAAGGTAGGATCAGAAGTAAAAGTAGACGAAATCCCTTCAAGATACGCAACCCTGATAAACCTATCAGGATGGGCTGGACGGTATGCAAAATAAGCGATAAGGGAGAAGAAGGTGGTTATTTCATCTTGAATCACGTTACGAAGGTTGGAAAAAAGTCATACAAGCACCCAGAAAA
This sequence comes from Chrysaora quinquecirrha, assembly GCA_014526335.1. Classification (NCBI taxonomy): domain Eukaryota; kingdom Metazoa; phylum Cnidaria; class Scyphozoa; order Semaeostomeae; family Pelagiidae; genus Chrysaora; species Chrysaora quinquecirrha. Next base: position 5,597,368 of record JACTAT010000037.1, read on the forward strand.
CGGAAAAATTATGACATTGTAGACCAATTACTGAATGGATTCAAAAACGCTCAGAAATTAGTTGTTATGGACAGCGGCTTTCCAACTGTCAAGCTACTCGAAGACAGCAAACAGCTTTGGGAAACACACATCATTGCTACTCAAAGAGGCAACACAAAACATATGCCTAGAAATCACAAGGAGAACCTGAAAATGGCGAAACAGTTTGTACGAGGATTCTCAAAGACTCTACATCGAAAAAACATAACAATTACATACTGGAACGACAATAATGTAGTGTCATTCCTTGACAATGGTATTCCCTGTGGCCAACAGAATTGGTTCACCGCTGAGGTCAATCAAGGAGCAGATACAGCCATCATCCACCTGCCGCTTGTTGCTTCTTTGTACCGAGAAATCTATGGATGGGTGGACAGATCGAACCAACAGCTGGCTTATTATAATACTGAATTTAGAAGCATACGGAAGCAAAACAGAGTTCTAGACAGCCTCATTGAGATGTACGTTTTGGTAAACGGGCACACTTTATGGAGAAACAGTAAGAATCTTACAAAAGATACCAAAAAAACAAAGCTTGCTCAAAGTGAGTTCAGATTCGAGGTTATTCGCATCTGGTATGCGGTATTTAGAAAAACAAATGGCAGAGAAGAAGTTCTACACTACCCAGGAAACAGGCAGAGTCACCACAGAAGAAAGCTCGCCCTAACGATTACCTCACCAAGAAAGGGTAGCCACAAGGAGGTTAGAATATCTTCAGCTGAAACCTCAAGCAAAGATCAACGTTTGAAATGCAGGATATGTGGGAAGAAAACGTCGTTCAAATGCGACAAATGTTCCGGTCCTGGAGAACCTCTCGTGTTATGCTCTTCTCAAACTGGGCGCCAGTGCTGGAACAACTATCACATAGTTCGAGAATATGACATTCCAAGTAGCCAATCTCAAGAGTCACAATAGCAAACTGTTGGTTATATTGCGTTTATGTTGAAATCTAGTAATCTCCTTTGCTAATTAGCTTTACTTCATAAGGAAATTGTAATTTTAAACGATAGGGCTAACTGATCCTACATTTGACTAGCTATGCAAACGCATACTGTACTAATAGTCGTTGAAGAAGTAAATGATTAGTAAAGATAGCTAAACAGAGCTTTTGTCAAGTTTGTTGCATGTCATTTTCAAAATTCCAGAATCGGTAACTATACAGTCCACCAGTTGTTATGAAAATCAGAAAAGTTTGGATTTTTCTCAAACTCCCCCCAATGGGGGACACTTTGCCCCCGATTTTGACCACCTTAACTGTAAAATTTTTGAAAATGGGGTTGATTTTTTAAATCAGCGCACTGAAATTGTACTTTTCACCAATTTTTATGAAAATCAGAAAATTCTGGATTTTTCTCAAACTCCCCGCATGGGGGACACTTTGCCCCCTATTTTGACCACCTTAACTGTAAAATTTTTGAAAATGGGGTTGATTTTTGAAATCAGCGCACTGAAATTGTACTTTTCACCAATTTTTATGAAAATCAGAAAATTCTGGATTTTTCTCAAACTCCCCGCATGGGGGACACTTTGCCCCCTATTTTGACCAACTTAACTGTAAAATTTTTGAAAATGGGGTTGATTTTTGAAATCAGCGCACTGAAATTGTACTTTTCACCAATTTTTATGAAAATCATGGGGACAAAATTCTGGATTTTTCTCAAACTCACCAATTTTATGAAAATTAACGAATTTTTTTTTTCGGGTCAATTTTATGGCTGGGACCTGTACTGGGACTCAAAGTCGTAAAGGGGGACACTTTGCCCCTATTTTGACCTACTTAACTGTAAAATATTTTGAAAATGGGGTTGATTTTTGGAATCAGCGCACTGAAATTGTACTTTTCACAAAGCGTTTTTATGAAAATAATCTACTTTTCAATCCACTCTTCAAAGATGAGATTTTTTATAAAAAAATAATGAAAGGAAAGTACCCCACAATTTCATTGTTTAGAATCTTATACAAAGGAAAGTCCCTCCCAAAATGGGAAAGTCCCGGAAGATTGGATAGAATTTGTAAGCAAGGAAGGAAAGTCTCTCAGCATTCAATTCAGGTCAAGCTTGAAGTAAAGATGATTTCACTAGCTTTCCTCATATTTAAACAATGAGAGTTGACTAGGAAAAAATTGCCTATTACGTAGAGAAGAACTTTGAGCTAGATTTGGGTGTTATTTTTAGTATGTGATGAATACCAATCAATATATCTTACTGCTATTGGCTGCAGGACTTCATGGCATATGCAAGAGCTAACACTATCCATTCAATTAAGTCTCTGGTAGAACAACATCCTAAAGATCTACACCCTAAAGATCAAGTTGATCATCTTTTTCACATTATAAATCAGGAAGAAGGAAATTGGGAAAGAATGGCTGTATTAAGAATTTTCATCGAAAAACTTGTGGAAGATTTTATAATAAACAAAAATAGAGCAAGAGTGTTGTCTCTCACTGAAGAGTTTATTGCAGAAAACAATAATGCGGTGTAAGGAGACTGGGTAAAAACTGGTAATTGACCCTGATTGTTTTATGTTATATTTTTAAGTTGTTTTAAATAACTACATTATACATATGGAATGTATCAAAACGTTAAATTCGATTAATGAACAGATAATGAAGTTGGTGATTTACAAGATGTCTATATCTATTTGAAAACTATAAAAGAGTTATAATAAAAGAAATGCATTCCTATATCATATATTAAAACTACAGAGAATTTTTGCAAAAAGCACGAATAACAAATTTCAAGGAAGAATACCTGAAGATATTAAAAAATAACTAGTTCAACTCTTAGATAATTGTGATATTCAACCTCATGAATTTCTGCGAAAATTTTTACAAATAAATCCTTTTCCAGATGTTAATGGGATATTAGCGAAACTCCTGTATTGTTTCCTGACTAATAAATGTATAAGATGGAATGATCAAGAAAAGTATATTAAATCTCTAAGAAAATCTGATAAAAGTTTAGAAGAATACATACATCAATTAGAATTTGATCATAAATTTTTTGTCTTGAATTTCCTGTAAATTCTGCATAGTACACTTCCAATTGTCATGATTGTAGTCTCCCGCTCGATTTTGTTGCCAAAATTAATATTTTTGCATCAATGTGATGTTTTAGGTATACTCTTTATAAAAATTGTGGTGCAAATTTTTCTAGCCCATTTAAGGGGGTTCGGGGTTACTTTGAAAAAACTGCTGAAATTTGAAACCCCTGCAGAGGAGCAAATTTACGTTTTCGCTGTTTATCTGCACATCTCGAATTGTTTTGGGTAAAAATGCATAATACCGGCTACCCTGCATGATTCAATATCACATGAATATGGATAAGGTGACCAGTCACACCCATTTCCATATATGGAAAACCCTGGTCTTGGATGTCTCCCTTAAACAAAAATTTCAAGTTCAGCAGTGAAAAGGAGGTAAAATGTACAGAGCAAGGTTTTGTGCTAAGCAATGTTTTGTGCATGTACCCCGGCCATGAGCGAAACTTTTGTGCATCGTTGCATGAAGGACTTGTGACATGTGCTTTAAACATGGCGGGATCAGAAGTTAGTGTGTCTATCGGTGCAACTTCCTCTGATTCTGATTACTTGTGTACTTCAAATCTATAATGAGTTGGAAAGCAAAGAGGTGTGCTATTTGCACAAAAGGAAACAGGGATCTAAATAAAAATCCAAGCAAAGGAAATTAGAAAAGCTACATGATTATGCAAGGAAACGGTGCTCATTTGGAGAAACAAAATTTTCAACAGTCTGTGAAAGAATAGAAAATCTCTCAGATGGCTTCTTTGAATCTGCCTTTCATTGGAAATGTTACAAAGCAGAAAAGAGATTTAGAGATGGTAAAACTACCGTGAGCGTTGCTCCACTGAAACGTTGACGCCCGTCCTCATGTTTAAGCTCCACACAGGGCTATGTTCCTGAACCTAGGCCTTCAAGAAGCATGAATACAAGCAGAATTAAAAGATGAATTTTTGCATGCAAAGATCCAGAGTCTGGAGAAATTCATCGGGTAATGAGTGAGACTATGAGTATGTGATTCATGTATGTTAAGAAAAATTCGCCACTAGAATCACTGAAAGTGAAATTGGCATTTATTGAATAGCCTCTTGACTGTGTTGCGTATGATGTTCACTATCATAGGAACTGTATTCGCATGGACGAACGCAAATGCGAGAGTGTACATGGTGTAGCATACGATGAGCATGACAGACAAAACATTTTATTTGTAATGTTGACATGATACACGCTTTGCAGTGTACTTTAGCAAAAGGTAAAATCATCACCGTGAGTTATGCAGAAAAAATCTACAGGGAATTGCTTGAGCAAAATGGGTTATCTTTTGGAATAAGTGATAAAAGGAAGTATTTGAAGGAGCTGATTACAAGAAATATTGAGGGAGTAGACTTTGTGAAGTCGCATCGTATGAATGAAAGTTAACATATAGTTTGCAAACAGCTTCTAGGTAAGGCAATTTCCAATCTCCGAGAATCTCAAGAAGATGAAGATGACAAAATAGATATAGAAATCCTATCCAAAGCAGCTAGAATGCTAAGAAAAGACATTATGTCCCAAGAGAAATGGAATTTCAGTGGATCTTTCGATGATTTTCAATTCCCTAGAATGTTTGAATGATTTATAAAATGGCTTCTGGTTGGACCAAAAGAAGTGGAAGCAGTCAGTAAAAGGGACATCAGTGCCAAGAAAGCTATAGGAAAGTCTGTCAGATAGTCATTTCATCTGTTATCACAGACAGGCAAAGAACATACCATGCAAAAACAGATAGTGGGTTAAGAAGTCGTTGTAATACACCTTTAAGCGTTGGTCTGGCATTAAATGTTCATAAGAGAATGAGAAGTAAAGCTCTTGTCAACAGTCTTCATGAACTAAAGTTAAGCTCTACTTACACTGAAATAATGAATATTGAAATCTGACCCTATCTTTTTGAGCACATCAAACTGTGTATCCTTGCCAAGTTTGATTGCAATATTGTAATTCCCAACATAGTTATAATAGAAACCCTTGTAGAGGTATGGTACCGAATACCCCAGTCTATAAATAGAATAAGGGCATTTTTTGGGATGGGTCTGCATCCTATCTTTTTCAGCCTATCAAACTATGTATTCTTGTGAAGTTTAATTGCGATGTCGTAGTCCCCAACATAGTTATAATAGAATCCCTTGTAGAGGTATGGTACCGAGTACCCAAGTCTAAAAATAGAAAAAAGAGGCATTTTTCAGGAGCGGTCTGCATCCTATCTTTTTTAACATATCAAACTGTGTATTCTTGCCAATTTTCATGCTTGTATCACATTTTGCAGAATTCACCAATATCTCAGAGCTAACAGCCCTGACTATATAGAAAGATACTGCTGTAAAATCCACCTATACCCTGAAAAGAGTTTAAAGGACCCCAATACACATTGTTATATCTAAAGCAATCTTATAGATTCTTATAGAATAATACTTATTACATTTACACTCACAATATAGCTTATAATTCCACATTACTTTGTTACTTTTGTTTCTTTGTACTAATTTTTTACTTGTAAATTTGTTATAGTATCTTGTATCACTAATATTAGGTATTTATGTATTACTCGTGAATTGAAGGCATTAGAAGCAATGGCAAGAAATTAGTTAATAAGCAGCAGACTGTAAAAATTTGATTAGCAACTGGATATAAAGTTAAGGCTAGAACACCATCGAGAATTTGAAAGTTCTTAACGCTACCAATTGCCCTTTCTACATGGATTCTTACAGTGGCTATAAGGGTGGTTTCTTCACTTTCTTTGGGAGTCAGCTGTACACGAGAACCTTTAAAAGGAGGAATATTAAGGATGACACCAATGGGGAGAATATCCGCTATGTCGTTTCTACGGTTTGCCATTGTCACCAGGCTCAAGGAGAGATAAAATGCAAAATTTTCTGTGATTTTTTTTGTCAGAAACACGTCCTGACCAGAGCTTTGATACATATGTAATTGCACCAGTAGGAAATATTCCTACTACTGCTCTCCATGTATTGTGATGCTTATAATCAGACCATGTTTGCGACCGGCTTTCATGGATGATGGGACCTCAATGAAGATTTCGGTGCAGCCGATGATCACTCTTGTGGAAAAGGAATATCTTGAACTTTTCAGGCATTAGTTTCTAAATGATATCTTTTGGAGGAAAGGGAAAAAGCAGTGGCAATTCATGAAATAGGAAGTTGATCCAGGTGTATGGTGGCCCATAGCTATCATTGTGATTTATGGCAATGGTCTTCGTATTTTTGCAAAAATAACAATAAAAAAGTTAATAAAAAGAAAAAAGAAAAAAATTAAGAAAAATAAAAATAGAAATAATTAAAAAAATGAAAAATTAAAAATTAAAATTAAAATAAATAAAAAATAAAATAATACAATTTAAAAAAATAGAAAAATAAAGAAAATAAAAAAAATAAATAAGATGAAAAATAAAAAAGTTATGAAAAAATTAGATAAACAAAAATTAAAATGAAAAATTTATTTTTTCTTTTTCCTGTATGTGGCCCAGCGCTATCAACTATCACACTGGTACTTCGTGTAAATTGGTGACAACAGCAACAGCAACAACAGCAACGACCGCATGTACAATCAAAATGGCAGACGGAACTTGGAAAGAAAACCAAGAACTTGCACGAGATTTGAAGCAATTTGTTGCCTCAAATATGCAGCCCTCAGAGATATTAGACTTCGTCAAACGGGACTATTGAATGTGCCCTTGGAGCATACCAACACTTGACTGCAGATTGAGACATTTTGGGGTGTGGTATATCAACAACAATACTCCTGTTGCGGATGTCGTGAATGCTGTGCAAATGGAATTGGAAGGAGGGGGGCAAAAGTTAGGTTACCGAAACATGAATTTGAAGCTCAGAACTGAATATAACATATGTGTACCTCGAAAACTTGTTGGTGAAATTATGTGGGAATTGGATCCAGATGGTGTACAGTCACGAAAGGTGTAGAAAAAGAAAAGTCCTCCCAAAAGCCTTTTGTTTGTGAGGGCCCAAATTGGCTCTTTTCGTTGGATGGGCATGACAAGATGATGGGTTATCAAAACAGCACATCTCTCTTGCTATATATGGATGCATTGACACGTTTTCAAGGAAAATAATGTTTCTTAATGTCTGGAATGGCAACTCAGAGCCAATGCTCATAGACAAATACTATATCATGCATTTGACCAGATCCAAGTTACTAGTACCAAACTACTTAAGGATAGACAAAGGCACAGAAACGGTGTCATGGCTGCCATACACACATCAGTATAACCTAATAATGCGAAACATCATGAAATATTAGCTTACATATTCATTCCTGTTCTTCAGCGTGAATGTGATGCTTTTGTTCGCCTGTGGAACTCGCACCATGTCAGGCAACAATCCGGGTTGCAACTTCCCACAGGAATACCCAACCACATGCATTCTTTTCCAGAATGCTATGGTGCTGATAATAAAGGTTTAGCAGTAATGGAAGATGATTTGTTAGATGTGTCTGGTTTTGCAGATCTGGCAAATGCTCTAGATGATTACTTAGCTGCAGATGTCAGGGCACAATTTTCAAACTTTTTACCTGAACCAGAAAATTTAGAATTCCAAGAAACAATTGCAGCCTAATATTTAAAGCAACAAGTTTAGATGTATTGAGTTCATGAAATATTGTTCATCAGTTAACATAACTATAACAATTGTCTACAAATCTGATTACATCACTTACGACTAACATTGAACAATTGTGCAAAGCAACAGAATTTTATGAAAGAATAGATTATTGCTATGTTAAAACAACAGCTGAAAACAACCAAAAATTTAAAAAAGAAGAAAATGTGTGGTAATGGAGCATGGAATGTTCTTATTTTACTGACTTGCAGGATCTAGAAAAAGTTCTTTCAGACTTAGTAATCTGCAGTATGTATTGCAAACATGATGAGCAGCAAAATTTTCAAAAGCATGATCCTGTAGATTCCCTGCACAGAACAATTGTCCATCCTGCTCATTTTGAATTTTTGATGAAGTTGCTATTTCCGGGTCACACAATCTATGGCCAGCACCTTGTAAGTCAAGAAGTAACAATTTCCCACCACTGTCAGCAAGCGAAAAAAGAGAAACTGCTTCAGCCTTCTCAAACAAATCTTTATCCCCAGGACCAGGTATACCGGGTATACCATTGTTATTGACATATTTACAAAATTTTCCTGGCAAAAACGGCTCCACTGTCACTGGCAGGTCACCAAGCAGAGCAAAGTAAATGGTATCGTAGCTAAACACTTCTCCAAAGAATTCCTTAACATCTGTGACATCTTTCTTGAACCGATTCAAAATTCCTTTTGCTGCCATGTGCATTTGTACTTGCTTCCTCGTGTGATCATTAAGGGTAGTATCACCAAGTATTGGCTCAAGTGTAAGCCAGGTATCTTCTCTGAACTTCTTCACTACCAACAATTTACCTCTCTTGGTGGCTCTAAAAGCATGTCGAAAACCCCCAGTTTAAAAGCTTTCTTTCTCAATTTCAAAATCCTCTGCTTCATGTTTGTGCCACACCTTGTTAACAATATCAAATGACTCCAATGTGACAGAGACTGTATCATGTTCAACTGGTTTGACTAACTTTCCGGCACCAATAAGGTCAGCAATTGATAGAGACTTTGGGATATGTGATGTTTGGTTATTATTCTATTGAGTTGAAGCTCCGGCAAAAGACATCTCACTATGCTCGAGTCTTGAACTTGATACATTGTTGCTACCAAAAGAACATCTTGGTTCTTGTTGCTGATGCGCTGAAGTTTTAGGCCCTTTTGTAGCATTTTCCATTTGCATTGGTTTCAGTCTTGCTGGTGAGGTTGTCATGAATCGCACCAAAAATACTTTCCTTCCAACAACATGCTCATCACTTGTGCATGAAGGTCCTCTGTCAGAGTATAGAACATCACACAATCCACTTGGAGCTGTTCACAGGCCTCTTTCACATTATTTAAAGTCAATGAATGATAGTTATAAAAATCCACAAAGTCTCTGGCATCCAAAGGTTCATACTTTTTTAGCTTGCCAGATGGCTGGGAGTTCACTCTTTGAACAACAATAGATTCAATTCCTTTTTTTGATTTTTTGTTCCTCCCAGTTTGTGCAGCATGTACTTCGGTTCTCTTAGCTTTAACCCTGGCCATATATTTTTGAAATTGGTCTCTGCCGTCCGCCATTGTGCATGTTCTCAAGTTGTGCATGTGGTCGTTGCTGTTGTTGCTGTTGTCACCAATTTACACGAAGTACCAGTGTGATTGTTGATAGCGCTGGGCCACACAAAAGAAAAAGAAAAAATAAATTTTTCATTTTAATTTTTTTTATCTAATTTTTTCATAACTTTTTTATTTTTCATCTTATTTATTTCTTTTATTTTTCTTTATTTTTCTATTTTTTTATATTGTGTTACTTTATTTTTTATTTAACCAACTTTAAGATGCATCAAAACAAGTAGAAACGCTTCAAAGTTTGGAAGGACTCATTTACAGCCAAGCTTAATGTTGGACTCTGGCCTTTCAACCTTCTTCTTGGATGCTTCATGAGACTTTGGGCCACGCCAGTAGGAGATATTTTCCACCTTCGGCTCCAAAAACTCAAAGACAGATTGCAATTAGGAATAATTTGGAAAGCCTGTGTAGAACTTGACTGCATAATCGTCATTTTGTAATTTTTTGGAATGGAGAATAGTGCCTTTTTTGCCACAGATAAATCAGCATCCAGTTGTGAAATTTTAACAGAAAATTCATCAATTTTCTGCTGAAGGTTGACATAACATCTTCATCATTCTCATTTGCAGGTTCCGTGAAATAACAATGATCAGTCTGAGAAAAATCACCAGAGTCATCACTATCACTTAATAGCACTGGGCTATCAGCAAAAGAAAAATCACTTTGTGTTGAACATGTTATATTCTTTGGATCACTTTCCAAAAAAGAAGTATCATCAAATTCATCAATTTTTTTCTGATGCAGCAGAAGAACAATGTTGCGACTCTTGACCATTGACAGATATGAGATCTTCAGGAGGTTTGCAAGTAACTTTACTGCCCTTCCTGGTGGCATCAACATTGTGCAGCTTTAAAGAGGGAGCTGCACCACACACCAAATTCCAACAATTTGGACCTCGCTTGATATCTGAATCTTTAAAGTGCTCTTGGCACAAAACTGTGCTTGGAGTCACCTTGAAACCATCCAGACCATCAGCTCTTTTGATTAAACTGCATCATAATCTTTTCTCTGGACTCTTTTGAGGAAAACTAAAGAAGTGTAGGCCAGTCAGAGTACAATCACTTTTGTAAAAAAAATTATAACAGCCAAAACAGCACCCTGTTTACTAAAAGATGATTACTTCTTCACCTCAGCACTAGCAGTTTCACTATCGCTATTTTTAACAATAAATAATCAAAATGAAACACAATTAAAGCGATAAATGCTATCTATAAACTTTCAATATCACTAGATGCCAGCAGGCTTATGTAGGTGTGTGATTATGAGAAGCGCACTACAACCATCACCACGTTTTGATTTGCCAGTCCCGTAATCAAAAGGAATTGGGAAAAAGGTCTATTACAGCAGACAGTAATAAGATTGGGGATTAGAAACTAGACCTTAAATTATACCATAACCAAGAAATGTGTCAGAAAAAAACGTCTTTTTTATAGTGAACTGAAACAGAGCTTCTGCCAACACTGGGAAACTAGATAAGTCACTGCTGCATTAACTAAAGTTACCATCACACTCTATTCCCATTGCAATGACAACAATCCATATGTAAAATGGTTTTTAGTTACTTCTTCAATATCAATGACTGCTGCATTATTAACCCTTTGGGTTAATGTTGAACTTGATGCCCCTGTAGTTTCCTAACTTTCCACAAAGTAAACATGTACTTTGATATGAGCTTCACAGTTCAAAACCATCTCATTAAATAAAGAAAATTTGATTTTGTGCATTTATAAGAAAACTTTCACAGATGATTTCGGGTGTATACCAGCAAAATTTAGCTGATTTCTGCAAGTTAACCCATCAATTTGTCATTGAATTTGACACCAGTTAAAGAAAGATTATTCCTAAATCTTTTGAAGACACTGCTCCAACTTCTGAATGAATTTATCTGTCAAAACATTCTAACTGTTCGTTACTTTTCATTCTAACAGAAAGCCAGTAAAATTGCTCCAAACTTGGCAAAATTTTCCCTCCAAACTCATTACTCATGGGGCTCCTGAGCCCGGTTGTCTTTGTTTGAAAATAGCTTGCTTTAGGCCGAGAGCCACAGCTAGCTGCCATTTTGAGAAACGTGGTGGGATACTTTTAGAACGTAACTGTATAACAGAGATGTTTGAAAATATTTATACCGTCATATAATTTGATTATTAAGAGAATACATAGAGGCATTTTTGTAGTGATAGACTATTTTGGTACTAATATTTCTACCCTATTTTCCAAGGATCATAATTAGAGTGGTTCAATAAGACTTAGTTACAAGTGTATATAAGTTTAGACAGGACATAAACAACAAAACCATTTGATTAGTTAATTAAGAAGTTCTATTGTTGTACTCTTTTCTTTTATGTTCAGCATGGACGGTGTTGCTTGATGACAAGGGCATGCAATACTTTCTGCTCTCGAGTGTTTCTATAATGTTTCCCAAGGATTCTGTAATCATGTATTGTCAGTGTTTGGTAATTTGTCTCTATAGCATGTTTGAAAAACGTGAATTCTGGTGTTTGCTGTGGTGTTCTTTTATGCATTCTAGGATCCTTCTAGAGGTTTGACCAAAATAAGAAGCATTACAAATTGATTCGGGGCAATAAGTCATCTATACTACATCATGGTGGTGGGCAAGTTTCATTTTTTTTTTAATATGGAATTGTGTTGAAAGGTTATTGCCACTGTTTTGCGCTGGTCGTTGTTATTGGCCAGTCCTTTGAAGTTTTTTTAAATCTTTCATTACATTTTTGCCTTGTTTGCCTTTATATAGTAGAATGAGTAGGTTTGTTTCGGATGTTGAGCATTTTTCAGTTACATCATGTTTTGTGTTGGTGTTTCAGAAAATGGTTGGGGTGATGAGGTTTGTTGCTTGTATGGTAGTTTAGCCTCCTGCAACGCTTGTTGTACATCCAAGGAGGCCATTTTGTGGGAAAGTATACTCTCACCTAGCAATGATCCTCAAGAATAATCTACCTGATTGTGCCACGCACAACAAGTCCAAGGCCATTGTTGCTGTTTCCATTAGAAAGCATATTATTCCTCTCATTCAGCGTCTGGAAATTGAATTTTCTTATACCAGAACTTTGACCTTCCGACTGCAATCAGAGCATCTTCTGATGTCCCTTCGGCCATTGTTATTTATCTCAGGCTCTTTGCCCTCCACCCTGTTGGTTGATTGTTCTTCACCGTCAGCTGCTTTGCAAATTTTGTTGAAATAAGGGAAGATTACTTTTTCAAAAAAGCTGACATACTTTTCAGTGTTTGACCAGTTGTTTTTCGGAAAATGTTACATCGAATTACTTTGGAAACTCGTATTTAGGTAAGCATCTTTCCGTCTTGCCCTCATGAATTACTTGAATTAGAAGGAATTCACCAGAAAGTGAAATAGCAAAGGTAGCTGTTTTCTGCCGTTTGTCATCTATACCCTTGAATTGTACAGTTTTGGATCCTTTCGCATTGAATGTACACTTTCCAGGTTTTACATGCCACAATGGCGTTCGATAAAGATTTATGATGAGACTTTTCGGCACATTATCTCTTGGACTGCCTCGGATATCTTCTTCTTGAAAGTCAGACACTCTTCATCCAAAAACTGTCAAGATGGTTCCACTTTACCAGTCGTTGCCTTGCATTTGGTCCAAGTCATTAATTTGATGACACGTCTGGCCCAGTCCTCCGTTAGCTCTAACCAACCTCTGTTTCAAGAAGTTTTTGAGGACAATTCACTTTCAAAACTTCTTTTCCAATGGCGATAACCGATCGACGACTGATTGCAGTCCCAGCAGCTTGAGTGCCAATCGTCAGTACTTTTACTTTTCCTAGTAAAGCATCAGCAAGGAGGTTAGGTCGGCCTCTTTTCTTGAAGATGGTATTTTTGTCTTTAACTTGTTTTCAATTTGTTTTTCCAATTGTTTACTCAGGTCCTCTTGAAAATGTAGCATGGATAAATTTTCTCAAAGTGCTTAATTGCAGCTTGTGTGCTATGAATATTTGGGTGTTGTCCTACTTCTTTCCTGATTTTGTCTGGGATAGTTTTGTTGTAGTGTTTTGATGGTTGAGTTGCTTTTTAAATTTCACTCTCCACAAAAGTTATTTCAGCTCTTGTCTCGGCGTCAGCTGAAGCAGTTTGAACAAGCTTTGGAGCATCAGTTTCTTACGATCCTTCAAATAACTACGAATGTCTTTCACTTTCTCCATATTTATCTGCATGCTTTGACCTTGCTTCCCACAGCGAATGATTATGGAAAAATTAATGATTTCTTTCCCCTTTTTTCTTATGTTTTGCAACATGAATAGAATCTTTCACCCACCACTTCAACTCTTTTCTCTCTGAATCTAATCAACACATCAAACAGATAAGGAATAAGAGCTGGTCCGACATGTAGACATTCATTCAAGGATACACCTTTCTTCCTTACTTTAGCTGAAGCATCATGAACTACTCTCAATTTAGTAGTCTTGGCTTCCTCTCTAATTACTGAATCTGACCAAAGGTACTTATTTCTAACCATTCTTTCCTCTTAGGTTCCAATCCTAACTGATTTACAATTGTAGATGTAACAAACGAAAGCTGACTACCCGAATGAAAGAGCACTCTCACTTTCACTTTCCCTTTTCTATCCTCAAAGTCCACAAAAGCTCTTGCAGTCTGCAACACAACACTAGAGTGAACACCTAAATGAAGAGTTGGACTCACACTTGATTCGCTAGGGCCAGCCTCCTCCTTAGGACCATCACAAAAGGAGACATGATGCCTTCCTTTGCACACTGAACATAAATAAGCTGAGGTACAATTAGCAGCCCTGTGACCTCTCTGCAAACAAAAAACAAACAATGACCATACTTACGAATCACTTGCTTGCACTGATTCACATTTACCACATCTTAACCATCCTGATAAGAATGATTTCAAAATACACATAAATGTCTAGGTCCATTTGTTGTTGTTGCGAATGTGCTAGCAGTTACTGGCCTAGAATCATCTCTATTTAATGATGTTCTCTTCTCATTTCTTCTAACTCTACTGTGTTCTTCTCTAAGTTCAACATGTACCCACAATTGCTCTAATTATTCATTCACTGTCCATTGATTAAATTCCTTCCCTCTTGTCATCTGCAGTCTAATCTCTTCAGGTAATTTCTTCACAACTGCAGGAACCAAAATACTCTGATAAGTGATTGGTTTGACTCCAATCGCTTGCAGTCTCCTGTGGTTAAACTCAACTGCACCATGCAATTTTCTCCATGCAGCTTGTTGTATTACAGATGTCTTCCCAAATCTTCTCAAAAAGCAAAACTTCTACCGCCAAATGACAATAAGCTGCAGTCCTGCAGAACCCTGCAATACTCGCTTTGGCTGACTCAGTAACATGACATTGCAAATATGCAAATTTATAAATGTCAGAAACCACATAATTTTTATGGATGGCACTTTCAAAAGTGTCCCAAAATTCTTCCCAATTCTCCGGTTTTCCACCAAAATTCTTCATTTCCAACTTTGGCAATTCTGCATGAACCTTCAGAGCAAATACTGCCTATGGTACACCCTCTTTCTTCCTAGATTCGCCAACAAACCTCTCCATCGTCTTTTCCATACTCAAAACCTTTTCCATGGAAAGCAAAGCTACTTTCATCTCCAACTTTATCGATGCCGCATCTTGAATTTCTTTAAACAAAATAGCTTCTCCTTCTTCCTTATCAGCAACCTCTTCAGACAACAAATCCAAGATTTCTTGGTCAAGAGATTCTTAAACTCCAAGTTGATCTATCAAACTACTTTTCATCTGAAAAGCTAGCTCCTGATTTTTTCATCATATTTCTTCTGATCAGTTAACTCTTTCACCGATTTCAATGTATCTGTCACAAATGATCATTGTCATGTTTCTTCCAAAACATGATTCGTTCGGACTGTATCTATCTCAATCAATCTACTCAATGAAAAATTCTATCATTCTAGAATTTTAAATCCTCCAGCAAATTCCTTTCATGCAGGAGAAAATCACCGCTCATCACACAGCAAGCAATTCACACACAATTCGGTGGCATAGTCCTAAATTGCAGCACAGATGGGTCACATGCTCTTGGCACAGGGCCAAATTGCACAATTGCCAAACTTCCCCGGAAATTTCCCCAGCAAAACTGTGCTTTAAAGCATGCAATCTTCAACATAGAACGATAAAAATATTGCAGCTCGGCTTTGAAACAACCTCCCAGAGCCATTAAAATCGATTTCGAACCATAAAACTTTCAATAAGCAAATAAAACAAACTCTGATAGCTAAATAATGATACGTATTTAATGGACAGTTAAACAAGATTAGTAAAATTGAACCTTTAATATTAGTTATTATAAGTAGTTTCATCTATGTTGCTGTAGATTTTGTGTTTGTGTTATCTTTCATGTTATACCTTTGTATATATATATATGGAGAATTCTTGTAATTTTTAAATATTTTGTTTCTGCATTTCTACAAAATTTATTTTATTCTATACAGTATAGCTCTCTTAACAGGAAGGCCAGGTTTCTATCTTTGCAAGTTCCATTTTGGAGACAAAGGACTACTGCCATATTATCACAGCGAATGGCAACACGTTTCCGTTACCAACACCTGCCCCAGAGCTTTGCTGCTAAAACTATGCGGACCAGTTCTTTTAAAGCAATGTTCATAGACTCAGTAATGTGAATGGAACTGTTTCACCATTTTCTGATAATATTTTTCTTGGTGGAAATAGAGTCATATAAAGACGGCAATACAGAATTTCTTTCACCTGGAATTATTGCGGACACAGAAAAATTTTGATTCAATAAAAGAAGACCTTTTTCAGTAAAAACCTGGCTATCAAAAGAAAATTCAGACAGTTCTTCTTTGGATAGGTGCAAAATCCAGTCGATTTCTGCAAGTTAACCAATCAATTTATCATTGAATTTGACACCAATTGAAAGAGATTTTTTCTAAATCTTTTGAAGACACTGCTCCAGCTTCTAAATGAATTTTCTGATAAAATGTATGGTCTGCAAAAGTGCCCTGTTTACCAAAAAATGCCTTGGAAAGGAAATGTCTTATTGCGATTCAATGTCAAATAAAAAGGGCCTTTATGAAATGATTCCCTGCTGCCAACCCTCTGTTAATTTTTAGCACTTCAAAAGTTCTATCATCAACTCAAAAGGATTGCATTCCTACCACACAAAAAGGTTTTGGTTATTTATGAATTTTCAGTGTGATGCCAGGTACATAGATGGTTCTGGCAAAAAGATCAACAACCTGTTGGTCCAATCAGCAACCTAGCCTCAAACATGATTCAGCGATTGGACAACACCTACTGGATAACCCTATTTGTGCTAAAAATTTTGGTGGTATGGTCGTAGGCGAAAGCTAGAGGGCCGAATGTGCATGACACTACAGGCTAGAGACGCAGAAGTGTGCACATGCACATGTACGTATACGACTTGATGCGTACGAAGTGGGTTGATGGAGGTAGATCTTCGTGGGTGTGCAGTGCTGCTGAGAAGGTGTGGTGAGTACTCTGGCCAGTTGGAACAGCGGGCGTGGCATCGTGGAAGCCCAGCTTGCTCTTTAACAGTGTTGCAAAGGATGGGCTTCCGGTTGCGGCTGTACGAATGTGGTAAGGTTGGTGCATCTTCCGGCATCTGGAGCGAAAGATGTGGAAAACGGCAAACGGTCGGTAACTTGCACACTCTTTGTAGAGCAGGGGAATTTTGTGTCGAGAGATGCCTGGTATCTGGCAAGTCGTGGTGGTGTTCTGACATGCATGCAGAATTTGACATTAGTACTATTGGAAGGGGACTAGCGCGAACGCAGGTCCCCACTACCAGAAATTGTACGGTCGAGTTACCAACGTTTGCGGTAATCGCAGGGGTCAGCCAAACCGAACTGCAATGGAAAGGCCTCGCCCTGGAAGAATCTCCTTGTTGATCAAGATGTCTTCCCGTCAGGTAAGTATGCAGGATTTTTCTAGCAGAGGAGCGTCGTCCAGGAACTTCTCGTTTCAAATGTGGTACATTGGCAACAGACCACAAGTGAAAGGCTGGCACTTCCATTCCGTTGAGATCGGCAAAGGATGAGAACAGATTTGGTAAGACTCGTTGCGGTTGGAACTTTCAGCACTAATGCTATGCGATGGTGAAAGGTCGAAATAATAAGACAAAGCAAATGCTGTTTCCTGTATAATAATTGTTGATGCGATGCAATGTGAGAGATGGATGGCTAAGACATCCGCAAGACGATGACGACAGAAAGAGATGTGAGGATGAAGAAGGTTTTTCTGTGTTGCTTGTTTTACACTTCAAGATGAGGGGGTGGGCCATCCATGGCGGCACTGCAATACCAGGACAACCCGTGTCCGGGGTGAAGCAAGCTTCAGACCCACGGACCAATTCCAAAAATCAGTTTAATATTTGAGCACCCTTGGGTGCATATCAGATATTAAGCTGATAAGAACAGATACTATTGGTTGGTTTATTTTATTGTTCACTGTAGTATCAAACAGATTAAGATCATAATTTAATGTAATTGATAGATGCAAATAGTTAAGAATTAAAATGAATAGAATTATTTTCTGCATGCGCAATGATGTTATTAGTGGTAAACATTCTTAATGATTTTCCACCATCTTGTGAGGAAGTATTGAAGGCAACATTGACTCTATCACGTATAATTTTTCGGATTTCGAAAATTTTGTCGTACACGCCTTTACACCTACTATTCCATATGTGATAGCAACTAAGTTTTATTAAATATAAAAGCAAAGGTCTACAGACAAAGTTAGCGGTTGCCGGGAGTACACGGAGGAAAACAGTTTCTGTTGATAGGTTGAAATCTTGACCGCCAAGAGACTGTAAAATTCCTTTGAAATTAATCCAAGTCTCTATGGCAACAGGGCATTCTAAAAGACATGCTCAATAGTCTCAGGAATGCTACAACGTTTGCATAAGCCATCTGTTTTGCAGCCCCAAGATTTAAGATAGTCTAATGTTTTTAAGACACGATGGGTTATTTTCCACGACACATCATTTTCATATCCAGTAGAAAGACCGAAGAGAGAGGAAGACCATACACATTTCCAAGGGAGGGAGCGTGACTGAACAACGATCTCCCATGTTTCCTGTGAGCGAGGTTCAATCAGGAGGTTCTTTAAAATTAGTTTGTATAAGTTTCGAACATTTAAACCATGAAAGCGAAGCTGTTTAATATCAGAAATAAAGCAGTTGACAAGAGATAGCAAGGTATCATACATCAAAGGACAGTATAGAGAGTTAGGGGTGCTGTTGCTCCTTAGAAAGGACCACAATGTCGAATATTTTTAGAGGCTACGACCGATCCAATATCTGGCAAGAAAAATCCATTTCATATTTGCATCTTCATCACAAATTAGTTTTAACGAACGTAGTAAGAGTGCTTGATTTTTTAAGCGGATGTTTATCAGACCTAATCCACCTTGGTCGCAAGGTTGATATACAACGTCTCGTTTGACTAGCTCATTTTTACCGGACCATAAGAAATTGAAACGAGAGCAGTAATTCTAGTTAAGATAGCTGAGGGAACAGTGTAGACTGTTGAGAGGTAGATAAGCCCTGAAAGGCCGAGGGTATTTATTATCATGACCTTTCCATGCAAAGAGAGTGAGCGCTGCGCCCAAAGAAGGAGGCGCTGCTCTAATTTATTTACTCACTTGGTGAAGGCATCATGGATAGCCTCCATAGAGCCGAAAGAAACTCCTAAAATTTCTATGTCATTAACTGTCCAATGGAGCTCTGGGACAGAACATGAAGCGCAGCCTTTGAACTTTCCTAGCCAGATGCCTTCCGATTTACCTTTCGAAAGGTTGATTTTTGAGCCTGAGCCAGATTCGAATTCACGGATGGACTGAAAGGCTTCTTTAACAGAGTTGTCATCAGTGACCAGGATGGTTGTATCATCAGCATATTGGCTAATTTTAGCCATAGTGTTGGTTCCAGGTAAGGAAAGACCGACTATTCTTGGGTTTTTCCTAACTGCGTTCCCTAATGTTTCTGCTACTAAGCAGTACAACAAGGGAGAGAGAGGGCAACCTTGACAAACCCCTCGTTGAAGAAGGAATTTTCGTGAAGAGTAGCCATTATTCAAAACACAGGACGACACATTATTATAAAGTGTCTGGATAAAGTTGATGAAAATAGGTCCAAAATTCATGCGAATCATAATTTTATACAGAAAGTCCCAGTTTACGCGATCAAAGGCTTTTTCTTGATCAATTTTAATTAGAGCCAATGGGAGTTGTTTTTGCTCTGCATAGGAAATAGAGTCCCTTACAAGAAAGAGATTGTCAAAGATTGTCCTTCCAGGGACACAACATGTCTGATCTTCATTTGAGATCGAGGGGAGAACAGACTTCAGGCGATTTGAAAGAGCTTTAGTACCGGTTTTGTAATCGACATTTAAAAGAGAAATTGGGCGCCAATTTTTCAGGTCTAATTTGTCTCCCTTTTTAAATAGTAGAGAGATCATAGCGAGCCTCATTGACTCAGAGAGAAGACCGGAAGATAGAGCATAGTTCAAGACATCAACAAGATCTTCACCCAAGAGGGGCCAGAAGGACTTGTAGAATTCCGCAGGAAGGCCATCGGAGCCAGGAGATTTTCGAGACTTCATGGCTGAAGGAGCAGTGTAACATGAATCGAGATCAAGTTGAGTTTCTAAAAAGTCCCGTTCTTCGGGGGAGAGTTTCCTCTGCACTTGTGAGAGGAGAGAGCTTTGAGCTTCTAAATCTGGTTGTTCGGCTGTGTATAGATTTTCATAGAACTGAGCTAGTTGCTCTAAAATAGCGTGAGTTGAATTTACAGTGCCTTGTTCACATTTCAAGGCTGTGATGACTTTGGAGCTTTGACGAGAGTTTTCAAGAGAGAACAAGTACTTTGAATGTTTTTCAAACTCTGTGTAAAAGCGCTCTTTGAAGCGAATTCTAGCTCCTTGAATTAGAGCATTGTCAAGATCAGTGATATCTAGTTTGACTGACTTGGTAGGTTTTAGAGTGCTAAGATCTCGGAGTTTTTGCTCTAGAAAGGCACGCCTTTGGCGACGCTCTAGTGCTAAGCGTTTTGAGTACTTCATTGCAATGTGCTTTATTTTGCGTTTGCTGATGTCCCACCAGGCGTTCAAGTCACGGAATTCAATCTTCCGTAACTGGCAATGAGACCAGAAGGACTTAATTTTTTCAACGAATGCAGGATTTTCCAAAAGGGAAGTATTGAATTTCCAAACACCCGGACCCTTTTTCAAAGAGTTCGGAAGCGTGAGAGTAATACTTGGAGCATCGTGATCAGAATATGGGAAAAACACTATATGGGAGTATTTACAGTTACGAAAAATATCCCCAGACACATAAAACTTATCTAACCGGCAAGAAACAGAACCATCGGGACTTGTCCACGTGAAGCTACGTGTTGATGTATTTTGGTGCCTAAAAACATCCTTTAAATCTAGAGATTGGTTAAGCTGTTGAAGAGCTCTTAAGACTGTTATAGCTAAGTCCGAATCGCCCCCGTTTTTATCAAGAAAGGAATCCTCGATGGAATTAAAATCACCCCCAAGTAAAGTTGGTATGCCCCCTTTTAAGACAGCATGCAAGGATTCGAAAAATTCTTTCGGAGTGGATGCGTGGTTTGGAGCGTAGATGTTGCAAAACTGAATATCGGTTTCACCAAAATCTCCTACGATGTTCAAATACCGACCAGATAAATCATTAGACTGAGAAACAACTTTAAAATGTAGCTTTTTAGAAAGTAGCGTGCAGACTCCGCCACTAAGATTTTTGCCGGGAGATAGAAAAACTTGGCCCTCCCAGTCTTGTTTTAATTGACTGAGATCGGCAGAGTCAAGGTGGGTTTCTTGTAAAAATATGACATGATGCTTTTGATTTCTAAGCCAATGAAGAACAGTCTGGCGTTTACGGAAATCCTTCAGACCATGAGTATTTATTGTTAGGCATTTTAAGTTCATCGTTAGACTATTTTAGTGTCTGGGGGTATTTTATTTAAAACTTTGCTAGGCAAAAATATATAAAAACACAGACAAATTGCAAATAATTTGATGCGACGGAAGGGTCCATATTTAGTCCTTATTATTATTAAATTTATTAGTGATTCTACTTACAAAGGACTCTGACTTCTTCTTCGGAGGACGTTTTGAGCTTTTCTTCTTATCGTTATTTTCGATGACGCTTCCAACAGTGGAGGAGCCGGATGATTTACCGTGAGCACGCTTGGACGAAGTGCTTGCATCGGATTGGATCCCTTTTTCTTGAAGACTTGCCTGCTGGGAACTTGATGGCTTTGGTGGTAGAGCTGGTTTTTTTTGTCGTTTTCAGTGGCTGGCGTTGAGGTTTGGGTTCTTCAGATGGGGTGAAGGTAGGTGTAGGTGTAAGGGTGTTTGGAAGTGGCAATTTGATTTTGGGTGGTGGATTTTTGAATAAGTCTTCCAGCGATTCTTCATTTTGTGTTGATTGAGAAGAAGAAAAGAGGTTTTGGGATGGGGTGAGAGAAAATTGGTATTTAGGTGCAGGTGGTTGAAAAGTAATGTTTGTGAAAGGATTTGGTTGGACTAGGGTTGAAGGCTCAGATGGAGTGGGTTGCTCTGCAGTATTAGATGCTAGAGGAGCACTTTCTGATGTGGTGGCATCATCTTCTTCATCGCCATCTTCGTCATCACCATCTTCGTCATCATCGTCTTCTTCATCATCCTCTGCAGCATTGCCATCATCTTCCTCATCATCTTCATTTACATTATCCTCATCGACTTCAGCTTCTTCCTGCTCAACTTCTGCTTCACCTTCTTGTCTCTGTTTAGAGTTGAAATCGGCCATAAGCTCATCCAATCCATCATCATTTGGTGTCCATTCAACGCACTCAACTATATCATGCTGTGTGGAACCACAGATGGCACAGGCTCTATTGATGGGACATGAGATAATTGTGTGATCCATTTGACCAGAGTTGAAGCAACGGGAGCGTTGACACTGGTTGGCACTGTGGCCAGGTTGATCGCATTTCCGACATGTTTCCAGCTGACCATTGTAACGGACACCAAAGGATTCATTCCCAAAATGAATAAAAGATGGAATACACTTTCAGATATTCATGCGGAGATGCCTTGCTCCATTTTCACATGTCGGCATTGCAGGATGGTGGCCTCTGCATATACTGAGAACTTTGCCATACTTCGACAGTTTCCGTACTATAGCATCGTCATGTAACTCGAAAGGAACATTATATACATTTACAAATGCAGTGGTTACTGCTGGATCAAATATTCCCAGGCTCTCGCCAGACTTAATTTTCACAGAGGAAAACTTTAAAATTTTCTGCTTTTCTTCCGGCTTGCTTGTGGTAATCCAAATGTCGCCATTGGTGCTCTTTGACAGAGAGCTTGGACAAATCTCGAAGACTTTCTTGCAAATTTCATACAATTCTGTGGGATTAGCATTGCATCCATTAGGTATTCGTAAAGAAACAGAACCAGGCCTTTTGAGCCTCGCAAAGGCACCATTTGTAAAGGTGTGAGTGTTTACAGCACGATTAACAGCAATATTCTTACCAGCGGCTGACTTTGGGGCAGCTGCAGCAGCATAAGACATGATGAATTAACGTTATAAACTTTCAAAATGTGTCTCCCACAATAAAAATTTTCTTCCTTACCACAATTGTTTTGATCAAGTAAAAAAATCTTACCAAAGTCCAGAGTTCACTGCCTGCCAATCACGAGGCGCCAGGCTATTTATAACCCAGACTTTTTCACCTTTGCACCCAAAAAACAATGGGTGCGCTCCTCAGTTTCCGGTCGTGGCTCAAACGGATAGAGCTTAGCCAAAAGGCCGAGAAGCGATAACGAACTAGTCTTCGCTTCAGGCCGCGTCTCCACACGTGTTGCAATCACACATGGGTGCAGGACAGCGACATGGAATTGCCAGTCCGTGTGCAATACCTGGCCTGGCTACGTAGGTTTGAAAAGAAGGACTGCAATTGCAAAAAGTGAAGCCTACAACACCAGGTGTTCCCAGGCGGTCACCCATCCAGGTACTGACCTGCCCGACCATGCTTGACTGCGGTGATCGGACGAGAACCGGTATATTCATGGTGGTATGGTCGTAGGCGAAAGATAGAGGGCCGAATGTGCATGACACTACAGGCTAGAGACGCAGAAGTGTGCACATGCACATGTACGTATACGGCTTGATGCGTACGAAGTGGGTTGATGGAGGTAGATCTTCGTTGGTGTGCAGTGCTGCTGAGAAGGTGTGGTGAGTACTCTGGCCAGTTGGAACAGCAGGCCTGGCATTCGTGGAAGCCCAGCTTGCTCTTTAATAGTGTTGCAAAGGATGGGCTTCCGGTTGCGGCTGTACGAATTTGGAAATTTTTGGTGCATCTTCCGGCATCTGGAGCGAAAGATGTGGAAAACGGCAAACGGTTGGTAACTTGCACACTCTTTGTAGAGTAGGGGAATTTTTGTGTCGAGAGATGCCTGGTATCTGGCAAGTCGTGGTGGTGTGCTAACATGTATGCAGAATTTGACATTAGTACTATTGGAAGGGGACTAGCGCGAACGCAGGTCCCCAGTACCAGAAATTGTACGGTCGAGTTACCAACGTTTGCGGTAATTGCAGGGGTCAGCCAAACCGAACTGCAATGGAAAGGCCTCGCCCTGGAAGAATCTCCTTGTTGATCAATTTTTTTTCCGTTTGAGTCTGGCGAATGCCAGCACCCGTTTAATATACTAAATCAAAATATTTACAAAAAAAAGTAACTAAAAAATTAGCTAACTAAATAATTACTAAAAAATAAGAATAATGTTAATGTGAATACATATTGAAATTTGCAAATTGATTGTACGAAGGAGTATCTATTTGAATTAAGCAAGTGTTCATTTGACTTGGAATGATACAATGATTATAACCGAATAATGATACAACAATGCTATAGAAGTAGGGCAACGGTGGTATTTGTTGTTTTTGTTGTTGTTGTTGATCGTTGTAGTCAAATCGCGCTAGATTTTGCGAGGGCTTCGCTACTTCATTGCATTGCTAATTCAGAATGATATTGTTGATACGTAATGATTAATTACTGGCAATATCAGAAGTGCCAGAGCTTATTATGATGCAATACTTTTGATAAGATTACCTATTAATACAAATATTTACAACAATACATTTCAACTTGATGTCTATAAAGAGCATAAAGTATGTATTACGTAGGGTGGCGATAATACACAGCGAGAATTTCTTATTCTCACAAATGAGGGGTTGAAGAGCAATCTTGAAGCATAATAAAACAAACGGAAACCAGGGGTCAGCGGTAGTGTTTTCACGCGCAAAATGCAGTGATTTTAACATTGTTGTTGTTGTTCATATGTGAGTTATTTTAGATGTTTACGTGTAAATTATTATTTACAACTGAAGTCAAGACATTGTTTCGACACCAGTTGGTTTTAAATAAGGAAAGGGTGGCATTTGAATCTTTAGAGAGGCTAAATTGATCTTTGATTTTACGTTTTAGTTTGGATTGAAAAGTATCTGAGGGTTTATTTACTTCGTTATCAAAAACAATTTTATTTCTTGTTGACCAGATAGAGCAGAGTGCAATATCGCGAATAGTTATAGCTGGAATTAAAGCTTGCATAGTTTTATTTAAAGCAAAACCAATAACAACAAAGAATTCTAAGTTATCAAGGTCGATGTTTAGGTTTAGATCAACATCTTTAATCAGTTGAATTACTTGTCGCCAAAAGTCGTTAACCAGGGGACAGCGAACAAAGAGATGAACAGAGGTATCCCTGTTCCTTTGGCAATGTAAACAATTTGGGTTATCAATAATGTTGTGTCTGGAGAGTTTATCAGCGGTCGGTAGGGCAAACTTCCATTGTAAGTCACAAGATTTATGATCGTTATCGCGAGAGAAAATTGACTTGAAAATAAATTTCCAGTCTAAATAACCGAATTTACTGTCCCAAAATAATCTAAATTTTTGAGAAGCCAAATCAAGAGAAGAAGCAATCAGGTGTTGATAAAAGTCTTTTGAGGCTAGTTTCAAAAGAGGTTTATACAAATTATTGAGGGGAAGTTTGAAGTCTACAGAAAAGCGATGGGGGGTGCAACGTTATTACGAACGACTTTGCGGTACTCGGGGGGTATGCAAGAGAGAATGATATCGTGATCTTTTTTCCTAAAGTTCTCTCCTACGAGTTCTTGAAGGGCAAGACTCGGGAGAAATCCGGGGGAGAGTTTGTAAGTCACGTCTCGAACAAGGGTAACCCCTTCATCGATCCATGACTGTACAGAGACAAGTTTTTCTTTTGCTATTAGAGAGTTGTCAAACAAATGTTCATTGAAAATTTCAACAGCAGGATTTGGATTAGATCGTTTGTTATCGCATAAGTTCAGATAGGATATCAAAAGTGATTGGTAAAAACAAGGCAATTTATTAATTTGTCTTGTGTTCAGAAAGAGATTTCAAAACATTAGCCCCAGCATTGAGATCTTTGTATTTGCCGAGGAAATGATTGAATAAGGTTTTCCATTTCCTGCTTGTTTGGAATCAAAGAGCTTGACAATTGTAGGCTTTGGGCTTTCTTTTCTATGTCGACAAAATTGAGGCCGCCATCAGCGTATGGAAGCTTAGCTTGAATACGTTTCATTGGCGGCTTCTTGCCGTTGAAGAGAAAGGCCCAAAGAAATTCATTCAGTTTCTTAAGAGTCCATGGTGGTATAGGAAAAATAGTGGCCGTGTAAAGGAGGGCAGAGCTAGCGAGTTGATTTGCAACAATAGCTTTCCCGCGAAAGGTTAGATCACGGTTTTTCCAAAGATTGAGGGTTTTCTGGAACTTTAAAATCTTAGAATCCCAATTTAATTTGGAGATATTTCCAATACTGAAAAAGATTCCCAGGATTTTCAGAGATTTTTTAGACCAGTCAAAGCCGAAAGGAGAATCTGATCTATTTTTAAAACTACCCAGCCAGAGGCCTTCACTTTTGTCAGTGTTTATTTTAGCACCTGTGGCTTTTTCAAAATTTGAAAGATGATGCTGACAGGCTAAGATTGAAGGATTTCCTTGTAGGATTAAGGTTGTGTCATCAGCATACTGTACGATTTTGAATTCTGTTTTGTTGACAGTAATACCTTTAATTTTTGGATCTTTTCTGATGTTTTCTGCAAAAACCTCGGCAATGACGACATAGAGAAGGGCCGAAAGAGGGCAACCCTGTCTGACCCCTCGAGAGAGAGAAAAAGTATCCAAAATGTAACCATTTACTTTATCAGAGCTTTTGATGTCTGTGTATAAGAGTTTGACCCAGCTTATAAAAACCGGACTGAAGTTCATTTTATCGAGAGTCTTAAAAAGGAAACCCCAGTTTACCCGGTCAAAAGCCTTCATTTGATCAATTGCGAGTAAGCCCATTGGTAGGTTTTGATCCTCACAAATTTGCACTAGATCGCGTAAAACATGGCAATTTGATAAAATTGTGCGTCCTGGAACAGAAAAGGTTTGGTCTTCAGAGACAATTGACGATAGAACCGATGAAAGGTGATTAGAAATAACCTTAGCAATGAGTTTATAATCACAATTCAGTAGACTAATTGGTCTCCAGTTTTCAATCCTTTCTCGTTCACCTTTCTTAAATAAATAAAAAACTAGAGCAACTTTCTGCGAGGGGGTTAGATTTTTGTTTGCAAAGCATTCATTGATGACTTCTAACAGGCAATCTGATAGCTTTTTCCAAAAGACTTTGTAAAATTCATAGGGTAAGCCATCAGTACCGGGTGATTTGTTATTTAGCATTTGGCTTAAGGCTAGAGAGAGTTCCTTCATAGTAATAACGCCCTCGCAGAGGTGTTTCTGGTTTGCAGAAAGGGTCCTAGAGAGATTTGTTAAGAGTTCGTTTTGCGCGGTTTCATCTACAGGTTCTTCAGTGTACAAGTCTTCGTAAAAGGTTTTCACAGAATCCAGTATTTGATTTGGTGCAGTTACAATATTGCCCTGTTTATCCCTAATGGCTCTCATGGTTCTATCACCCTGCCGTTTCTTTTCCAGTGAACAGAAATAGGAGGTGACCTTTTCACCTTGTTCTGCCCATTTTGCCTTAGCACGAATTTTAGTAGCCTCGGCCTCTTGGGTCTGTATGCGTTTAATTTCGTTAGATATAGTTTTGGTGAGGGTAACAAACCTAGGGTCTCCGCTTCTTTCCGCTTTACGTTTAGAATTACGTAGTTTTTAATATAATTGGGATTTCCTTTTCAAGGCTTCTTTTTTGCGTTTTGCTGAGAAAACCTTTGCTATTTCACGGATTCGCGGCTTTCCATATTCCCACCAGTCAGACAGAGAGTCAAAATCCCTTTTTCTGCCCTTCCAGGAGTCTATGAAGTCATTGATGAGGTCAACGAAGGCGTGTTCTTTTAAGATAGAGGTATTTAGCATCCAGGAGCCCAGACCGCGTTTAATTTTAGAGAAATCTAGTTTTAATATAACTTTATCATGATCTGAGTAGGGGAAAGGCTTAATAAAACAATTAGTAAATTTATCACGAAATTCGCGGGAAGTATCCCGTACAGAAAAAGCTGGGGAAATCCTGGGAAATAGCTGGGCCAAATCCAAGGATTCCCGGGAAAAACTCGAGCTGGGGAAATGATCAAAATCCCACGAAAGCTGGGGCCAAATATGTGACGAAAATCAGCGAGAATATCCTGGGATTCCCGGGAAAGCTGGGATCCAAGAAAACCCGCGAATCCCGGGAAAGAACTCGAGCTTGGGAAATGATCAAAAGTCCCGGGAAAGCTGGGGCCAGATATGTGACGAAAGCCAGCAAGAATATCCTTGGATTCCCGGGAAAGCTCGGATCCAAGAAAGCCCGAGAAATGCCGGGAAAGAAGTCGAGCTTGGTCAATTAATGATCAAAAATCCCGGGAAAGCTCGGGCCAGATTGTTAAACGAATTGATACTAGAATTTTCTGGGATTCCTGGGATAGCTGGGTAAGCTGGGCACCTTCATCAGCTCAATATCGTAATCACACATTTTTATTACATAGTAAGGATCTCAGGATAATAACTGTGTAAATAAATTTTAGCACCATTTTGCCGTTTTTCCACTATTCAACAGTATGAAGATGGTCTGTCACCCTGAGTTTAATAATTTAGCGATATATGAAACAATAATAATGCTCATCAAAGGATTTCAAAATCACTTTTGTGAAATCCATGAATTAGTTATACAGGATAGACATTAAATGTTTACTTTTAATCCAACATTTTTGGTTAAAAAGAGGTATTAACATATCAACATATCAACATATGAACATATGAACATTTCTACATATCAACGTTTAACTAAAAACAGGAATCAAATAGACATAATGTCTACATTTACTAAAGAAATTCATTTACAATCAATGTCTTCAAACAGTGTCTATTGTGAAAATATATTTTTGACGTTGAATGACGTTAAATTGATAATGACGTTAAATTATGAAAATTTTCGTAGCTACTGCTTCAGACAGAGTGATCGATGTGAAAAAATGAAAAGTTGTTTAATGAATATTGGTTAATATTGTTCTTCTTCTTTTAGTCCTTCAAGGTTTTGTAACGATCGCTGTTTCTGAGAAAGTCTGTGCGAAGAAATGTAGGTATTCGCATTTGCCAAGTGTCAGTTAGGGAACACTTACATTTTTTTGACATCGATCTTATCAGAAAGGTAATGATTGGAACAAAACATTGATTATAAAAAGAGTATTTTTGTAGTTGATAGACAAATTATTTATATACTAATAGGATGATGATGATGACGATGATCCTTGGAACGTAGTGTCGAAATATTAGTATAGAAATAATTTGTCTATCACTACAAAAATGCTTCTATTTATTCTTTTTATAATCAAACTATATGGCTGTATGAATATTTTCAAACAAAACATTGGTGAAAAATAATTGTAAGAGTTAATAATTGAAAAGGGGTTCAAAGGTTGCGATCAAATCGCATTTTGAAGCCTGCTTTTTTGTAACTAACTTGAATGTTCCCTTTTTCTCTAAGATTAAAAAATGAAAGAAATCATACCATTATTTTGCTTTTAGTTGCCTAAGTACTGGGTGGTAAAACTTTCAAGCGGAAAGGAGGACTGACTGCACCCTGGTTGTTCTTATGTCAAATGAGTGGAGAAGAAGCCGAGAAGTAAAAGCGTCAGAAGAAACGTTATTTGTTTCCATTCACGGTACTGAACTATATAATTTTGTTTGTCTTAAACGCTGCTTGTTTCCTGCATTTCCTCGTTCTACCAGGGGCGGGAAAGTTTCACATGCGATGGATAGGTAAAAGTACTATGGCTTTTCTCATAACGAAAAACTTGCAGAAACTTCAAAAATTTGAGTATCAGTATTTGAGCATAATGAAGCTGGTTTTGACCTCGTCACTTCTCAATTATTTTAAAAACTGAATAGGCCTACTCTATCATTCTATTTTCTTTTTTTCTTCATATAATCTGATAGCGCCACATTCTGCTCTTTTAAAGATGTTGCCCAACGCCTCTTGACAAGCCCTAAAATAACCAAAGTATAAGCAATATGCAATAAGGGCAGATATATTTCATGAAAAAATAAATACCCTACAAACTCTCTTTTTTGAATCAGAATCCAATATCCATAGTGGCAATTTCAAAAATAAAATTCAACACAGAGGTTTACAGTTAGGGTTACTTGTTGTCACGCCCATATTTAATCAGTGAAAATTTGTTACCCAATGCTTGACGCTTAAGCAAAAAATCACAGATAACAATAAGAAAGTCTTGAATAACAGGGAAAACAGGGAGATTCAGCATAAGAGGAGATGGGAAAATAGCATTTTCGGCAAACAATGCCTTTAGGACACAACGTGAAAGATACTCAGGAAAGGAAATTTACGATCAATGCGCAATGTACGGCAAGATCTCTAAGCAAATCATATTAAGACATAGACCAAAAATCATTCAAAAGTCTCACAAGGCACTGAACTCCCTTAACCCCGCTAGAAATCACCACTGGATCTATAGCTGTTTGCTTCTTGAAAACATTGTACAAACCATTTAAAGTCTTGAGCTGGTTAGCTGGGAGTCCCGCTCTCATAGCCTGATCTTTTCTTGCCGAAAAGCCTTTAACGCTGCAGTTCCTTAACTCTTCGTCAGAGAACAGCAGACGGGCGAGATCGCGAACTGCAGCCTTTCCATTTGAAGCCTTCTTGCAGACCTCTTTGAGTTCATCCTAAAATTTATAAAACGGTCAGTTTCAACAATTTTTAGTAATTCGAAAAAGAGAAGGTGGAAAAAACGAAAAGGGCAAACAAGTTACTGCTAGAACATCAACGATGCATTTTCAATTGTCAAGTCACTTGCATAGTTAATTGCACTTTAAGTTGGCATATTTGTTAGACCTGCAGGGAATAGCTTTATCTTGATTTCGCTATTGGATGTTCCAGGACAGGACTATTCTCCACGCTAACAAAACATCAACAATATTTCCTACAATTTTAAAGCCATCATAAAAAGTGTCTGTTGCGTATACCTTAGAGTGTCCATGAAAATCCTCAACAGTATCCTGCCATAAAAATCGAAAAAGAAAAAAGTCTAATTCAGCCAAAATAACATTTTCCGTTAAATTTTTTGAGAAGTAGCTAGACTTAGCCTAGACTTTTCATAGAAATTTCATATTTATGTACGAACCTCAGTCAGTGGAGCAATGTCTTCCTTTCTCGATGTTAACAGCTGAAAAGCAATAAGGTCACCAGTTAAGCGGTGCACGTGTTATTTCACTGCTAGTAGCAAATATTAATAGAAGATAAACAATATGCTTACTTGAATGTTGTTTCGCATTTCATTTATCATGAGCTCTAATTCGCGCCGCCTCCTCACTTCTTCTTCGTATTTGGCCTCCAGCTCCTTAAGTTTATTACGGGCGTAGGTATCTCTTAAGGCTGAGTCTTCTCGAGCGTTCCCTGCAGTTGTGTCTCTATTGACTATTCGATCCGTTAGCGTCGATTCCAGAACTGTAAACGGTGTTGTGTTTGCTCCAAAAGTTTCATCTTTTCTGCTACTTAGGCCATTCACAAATGCCGTCCAACTTGGCTCTTCCAAAATATTGGTGGCTCTTTCAAAATATCACTTTCTAAGTCCTGAAAAGTCGCAAAAATGGGTTTTGCTTGACGTCGTTTTGCAAGAAACAGAGCTTACTAAATGCAACCAATTAATTCTTTATTAACTTATTGTAGAAGTATTTTTGTATACTATCCGTTTGAATCGATTTGTATGTATTGATTGGCAATTAGATCATTGAAGGAAATTAATGAATTAAGGTAAAGGTTCAGATGTCTACTCTATTCTGCGAACTTTAAATTCTAAGTTAGATAATCGGATAGAAATACTACAAAGCCCCCGGCCAACGACTAGATTTCTCTCTCGACTTCTTGCTATAAAAGAATCTTGTGAAAAATCTGATCGTTTGGCCACCTTGTGTAGCACTGTATATTTGGCCGTTTTCTCTCCTTTGTTCACTAACTCGACAAAGTAGTGCGAAATGTAAGCTTTTCAGCCAGAACGCTTTTCTTTGCTGGAATTTCGAAGCTAAAATGTATAGTGAAAATTCGGGCGAAAAATATAGTCGTTTGGCTGGGGCTTAAGACTATTTCCTTACCTCATCAGGCTCCACAACTCCATTACAATTCAGTAAATTATTTGAATTTGATGACTCGTAATTGATCTCCTAAAAATAACGATTTCATAAAGACGTTTTTGGTGTTGACAACACTGGATTAATGATTACGTGGATCGGATTACGTTTATTTCTGCGGACTGACATTGAAAAAATTATAATTGAATCATGAATACTAATGCCAGTTTCAAGCGAATGCTACACAGTTTTTTCATAGGACCCAGAAAATTTTCGTCTGAAGCTGGGTATTTTCAAGCCTGGCTGTTGTTGTTATTTTTTGTTCATAATTTATTGCAACTTCAATTTTTATTTAGTTCTTTTAAAAATTTCTCATGCGACCATAAAATATGATGAACTTCAGCTGAACGATCAGCATCATGCGCCTTGTTCATAACTTTTGGTACATATAGGAAAACTGTTCAAATTTTTAAATGATCAATTGAAAGTAAAACAAATTTCTCGGATGAGAGATGATATCTAGCGAGTGCAAGGAAATTCGAGCACAAACCTTGTATAAAGGCTCTTTCAGCATTGTATCTGGAAAATTAAATGTTTCCTGCTGCGGGCTCTTTACACTGTTCGTCTGTAACAAATGGACCAGCAACAATTTCAGAACAATTGCAATGTGCTTCAGTTATGTTTTTTAAAACAGTTCACAGAAGGGTTAAAGAAAAGTTGATGACAACAAAATTAATGTTTCATTAAAGTTCTTACAGGTGACAATATGATATCTTGAATAAGTGCTTTTTCCGAAGTTGTCATGCTAACCTGAAATAACAAGCGGACCTTACAAGTTGGTAAACATCGAATACCTACGTAATGTGGAATTTGTAACCAAATACAAAAAAGTGAAGCTTGTTTGGTATTGTGTTTCGTACAGACTGTTTGTCTTACTAACCTTTTTTTCAGACTTTTTAAATATTTTTTTTTGAATCATCGATCGTTGGATTTCTTTGTTTAATAATTTTCGGTTTTGACATTGCATTTTTCATTTTCATGAGCATTTCTTTGTCCTCTTAATGACAATATAAAAACAAATTATCAACCCAAATGAAGTCAGTGAAACCAAATAAAGACTGTTTTGATGATTAATGTAAAAATTAGCAATTGGAAAGGATTTTATTATTATTAATCAAATATTATTTTTCAGTGAACATCAGAAGACAACAAAAATTTGAGGTAGAGATTATGCAGCTATTAAAAAAAGATGATGGTATAAAAGACTTCAAAAAAAAGACATATTTAACTTGACAATTATCTATTTAAATATTTCTGTATCAATATACCTGTTTCTAGCTAATTTATCAATTTGTTTCTATTTTATTAATTTAACACTGTTTTCTTTTTATAAAAACCAGGAAATTTTGATCAAAGCTGGCTGTTCTTAAATTTTTGCCGTTTTTGAGCCTGAAATGTTTTTAATATGTTCTTAATTCCTTGGATACTTAGATATCTATATTTTTCAATGAATGTCTGGGATGGAACTAGGTTCGTGCGAAATTGCAGCATTCTTGTTTATTTCTTTGCTTGCTTGCTTTTTACGTTCAGACTGACTGTTTTACTTACATATTTAGCAGATATGCTTTGGGCTTCTGAAAATGCCAGCCTCGGCTTGTTCTTAATTTGTTCTTAAAATCTGGGCAAAATCCAGGCTCATGTTCTTGTAAAATTGTTCTTATAAAAAAAGAGTGTACTGTCAATTTCTATGATTAAATATTGCTGCCAGAAACTATTTTTTATTAGCCATAGTTAAATTGCTATAAATTTTCATGGTTACAAGTGTTCATTAAAAAGTGTGCAGTGTGTGGGTTAATTGAAAAGATCTCTAATAGGCATAGATTTTCTCATGGAGTGGTCTAGCAGGGTCAGAGGTTCAAGGTCCAGCTGTTAAGGGGCCAGCTCGTAAATAGACTAAGAAGTCAAAAAGAAACTACGAAACATCAAACTTGAATCTTTTATTTCTAAGTTAAGAAAGTCTGCAAAAAACTTTAATTATACCAATCATGCTCTGCGTTCAGAAACCCTATATGGATGAGAGTTAAGTTTCTTATAAAAAAATAAGTGTACTGGGTCATTCTGAACTTTCTTATGAAATAAAAAGCATTTCCATATTCAAACTAAAGTCATTTCCAAAGTTGAGTGGATTGTTTCTTTAATAAGCTTAGACATTTCATAAGCTTAGAAAGTTCTCAGCATTAACTGCAGCATTTTCTGAAAAAGATTTTTTTCAAAATACTTCAGGGGCACCACCAAATCTGGGAAGGGGCTTTATTACACCCAGGAGTGAGGCATTAGCTACTCTTGTAAAATGCTCCCCAATGATATTCCAGAAGGTTTTATAAAACTCTACTGGAATACCATCGAGGCCTGGTGTTTTATTATTTTTCATCTTAGAAAGTGCTGTGTATAATTCATCTTTTGTTAGTTGGCCCTCACAAGCGTCTTTGTCAATGTCGGAAAGTTTGTTTTCTACTTTTGAAAGGAGCTCATCTTGCTTAGTAGTATCTGTTGATTCGTTTGCAAACAAGTCAGAGTAAAATTTTTTGACAGTTTCAAGCATATCTTTTGGATTGTGTACTATTGTTCCTGTTTTGGTCTTAACAGATTTTATAACTTGAGCAGCTTGGCGTTTTTTCTCTAAGTTACAAAAATATTTGGTGACCCTTTCACCCTCTTCTGTCCAACATGCTTTAGCTTTGACTTTTAAATTGAATGCTTCGTTTCTTTCAAGGCATTTTATTTCTTTTGTGATATGGTCCACTAAATCTTTGAATGATTGTTTGTCTGTCTGTTCTGCTTTTTGGTCGCATTACGTAATTGTTTATAGAGTTTTGATTTTTTCTTTTTTCGTTCAATTGAGAGTTTTATGCAATATTGTTTAGTAATTTTTGCTATTTGTTTTTTAGCCTTATCCCACCAATCAAGTGGATTACGAAAGTCATCAAAGATGGAAATCCAAAACTTGAGAAATCCGGACATTGCAAGCTGATATTCTTCTTGTTGTAAGATGGACGTATTCATTTTCCATGATCCCTTTCCCCTCTTTATTTTATGAAAATCAAAAACCAGTAACAGTTCATGATGATCAGAGTGAGGAAAAGGAAGAATTTCACATTTTGTAAAGTAGTGCATTGTAGCTTTTGAGGTATAAAATTTGTCAAGTCTGCTGTATGTTCCAGCTGGGCTTTTGGATTTATATTGCTTTTCATCAGGGTGAAAGGTTCTCCAAATATCTTTTAACTAATTTTCATTAATGGTCTCAATTAGAGAATTTTTTGATCTGTCAATGTAAGTTATGTCCCTACTTCTGTCCAAATTTGTATCAAGAACCGTATTGGAATCACCACCATCAATTATAAATTCAACATTAGTATAAGTTTGAATCTTAGAATGAATTTCAGAAAATTTATTCTTTCTTTATTGTGTTTTATTACCTCCTGCAGGGTCATATACATTTATCAATAGAAAGCGGTGATTGTCATAGGTCAAGTCAGTAAAAATATAGTTTCCTTCTTGGCAAATGGCATTAGAATGTATAGTTGCATTGAAATTTTCAGAAATCAGAGTGCTAACACCTGCAAAATTATTGGGAGAGATTGAATGAATTTTGGTGCCTTTCCATCTATTGTCAGATATGATGGAATTTTTAGTATTTACATTTAGATGTGTTTCCTGCAAAAATACAATATCGGGCTTGTCATTATTAAGATGATGAAAGATTGCTTCTGCTTTTTTTTGTCATTCAACCCATTGACATTCAAACTAAGTATAGATGGCATTCAGATTTAAGGTTGTGGGACACAATTCATTTCTCTACTGTTTGAGACATGAAAAATTATTTGAGAATTAGTATTTAAAGTTAAATATTTAAGGCAGAGTTAATAATGTAAGGATTATTTCTTTTGTTTCTTCTTCTTCATCTTTAATTTTTCATGTGAATCTTGGGAGGTCTGATGAGATGATGATGATAATGATGCCATGGGTCTTTTCTTCGGGGAATGTGGTGGTGGTTGTGCTGCTGGTGTTGGGGTTGGTTGAGGGAGTGAAACAGATGTTATGACTGGCGATGATGTTTGTGTCCATGGAGCGGAATAATGGAAAAGTGTGGAGGCAATAGCGGGAGTGATTGTTTGTTGGGTTGGTGCGATTTGAGATAATGGTGGTGAACGTTGTTTGGGTTGATTAGAGTTTGCAATGGAAGTACGTTGTCGTGGTCGGGGCAATAGAATTTGAGATCATTGTGGCAGAATTGATTGGGATTGTTCGGTGACAATTTGAGATTCTGGTGAAGTTGGAATGGTGGTGTCTGATTGGGATGATTCTGATGATTGATGTGGCTTTGAAGGTGTGGTGTGGGAAATGGAGCAGGGATCATCAGTCTGACTTCCACTGTGAGTGTGAAACTGTGTTTTGTCCTGTGCATCAGAGTCATTGTCATCCTGTTGTTGTTGTTGTGGTTGCATTGGCAAGGGCCTAAGCCTATACTTAGGCCCTGCTGGTCTGTTCTGTTGGTCTGTGTCTGTCTCGCTGTCACTGTGTAATTGTTGTTGCTGTTCTGTTCGTAAGGGCCTAAGCCTCTTAGGCAGTGGCCTGTCCAAGTCACTGTCATAGTTGGAGAGTATAACTGTGTCCTTGTCACCATTGTCACTGTTGTTGTCACTGTTGTTGTCACTGTTCATGTCACTGTCAGAGAATTGTCGCCGTGCTGTATTGTGTGTTGTGAATCTGTCACCGTTTAGTCGTATGTCACAGTCAACGTAGTTGTGTCCGTCGTCCCCACAGTAGAAGCAGAGCTTCAGACCCCTGAGATTGATGGTTAGATGGAATGTTGAATTGCAATGCATGCAGATTGGTTGACGTCCTCGGTAAGAAATCAAGAGTTTGTGGCCTGAGATGATAATGAATGGGGGAGTGGATTTTCTGGGTTTGAATAAATGGTACAGAGACGTTTGCCAGTGGAGATGGATGGAATTTCTGGGTACTTTTGATGCCAAATGTTGATGATTTTACCGTGATAGTGGAGTTGCTCGTAGATTTGTGAGTTGGAGATATCTGGTGTTGCAAATGGAATGGTGATGAGGGTTGGTCTTGAGCGAATTGGTGTGATTGGTAATGGATGCTCCGGTTGGGATGGTAAAATATGGATTTGGAGAAGAGGACGTCAGCCAATGATAGATGTGATAAAATTGCATTCCAGTTTTGGTAACTTGGTTTTGATGGCATGCGTTGAAGATGAGTGATTGCAGTAGGGTCATTAAGAGCTTTGTGGATGGTGGTTATAATTTCATTATGCGTTGTTGTTGATTTAGTAAAGAATTTTATGCCACGATGAGCTACATTAGTATCATTTTGGGGTCTTACGTTTGTTCGAAGTCTATCAGCAAAAGTTGTGTTTCTTGAATCTTCTAAATTGACATCAATGTCTTTTTCATGTTGTTGTGGTCTCAGTTGTTGCGCATGCGTGGGAGAATCGTCGTTCTGATCAATAGAATTGTCTGATATTTCTGCAAGCGTAGCCCAATCTTCTCCAGGATGCATGGTGTCTTTTGCAGGAGCACTATTACCTAACAGGTCCATGTTTACACACTTCTTCCCTGTCAGGATTTTTCTTGCAGAGGGAGCGTCGTTCAGAAACTTCTCGTTTCTTTACCACACATTGGCAACAGACCACAAGTGAAAGGCTGGCACTTCCATTCCGTTGAGATCGGCAAAGGATGAGAACAGATTTGGTAAGACTCGTTGCGGTTGGAACTTTCAGCACTAATGCTATGCGATGGTGAAAGGTCGAATTAATAAGGCAAAACAAATGCTGTTTCCTGTATACTAATTGTTGATGCGGTGCAATGTGAGAGAAGGATGGCTAAGACATCCGCAAGACGATGACGACAGAAAGAGATGTGACGATGAAGAAGGTTTTTCTGTGTTGCTTGTTTTACACTTCAAGATGAGGAGATGGGCCATCCATGGCGGCACTGCAATACCAGGACAACCCGTGTCCGGGGTGAAGCAAGCTTCAGACCCACGGACCAATTCCAAAAATCAGTTTAATATTTGAGCACCCTTGGGTGCATATCAGATATTAAGCCGATAAGAACAGATACTACACTTGATTTTAGCCAAGAGGCTGAGAAGTGATAACAAACTAGTCTTCGCTTCAGGCCGCGTCTCGACACATGTTGCAATCACACGTGGGTGCAGGACAGCGACATGGAATTGCCAGTCCGTGTGCAATACCTGGCCTGGCTACGTTGGTTTGAAAAGAAGGACTGCAATTGCAAAAGTGAAGCCTACAACACCAGGTGTTCCCAGGCGGTCACCCATCCAGGTATTAACCTGGCCCGACCATCCTTGACTGCGGTGATCGGACGAAAACCGGTATATTCATGGTGGTATGGTCGTAGGCGAAAGCTAGAGGGCCGAATGTGCATGACACTACAGGCTAGAGACCCATAAGTGTACACATGCACATGTACGTATACGGCTTGATGCGTACGAAGTGGGTTGATGGAGGTAGATTTTTCGTGGGTGAGCAGTGCTGCTGAGAAGTCCGTACATGAAGTACATTGTCGGGACAAGAATATGTTTACATACTCTCATTGTGGGGACTGTCACCATTATGGGGACAAAAAAGACAACCCCACAATGTACACTTGCTAATTCTCCTTAAAAACACAATTTTTAGTGTTTTGAACTCAATTCGGGGGTGTCCCCACAATGTGAATGTATGAATGTATGTGCATCATTGTGAGGACTTGTGTATCATGATGTCAAATTGAAAAAAAGTCCTTTCTGGGGACAATTATACACACAGTACTGTAATCCTTAATTGTCAAACATATTGTTGTCATGTTATCGTGTTATCATATTGTTGCTCAACAGCATTCCAGTATAGTTTCAAAGCTTACAATCAAAAGATACTCATCCCATGCTCTCGGTATTAAGGAACTTGTACAAAAAAGCCACAACTGATGAACTGACCTTTTTTCACCAAGAAATTTTTTCATCATAGTTACCGTGGTAATAAAGTTAATAAAGTTAATAAAGTTAATAAAGTTTCCATATTAACCTCCATGTTAACTGCACTCGAAAACGCATGAAGCGCATCAAGTTGCAGCTGAAGATCAACAGGAGATGCAGCAATCAAAACTAGATCATCAGCATAAAGAAGAGAGTGTATTTTATCGTCATTCAAAGGTACCCCAGTGCAATAATTAATATAATTTTCACCTCCATACTATAAACTATAAACATCATACTCTACCTAAGATAAGTACCTTAAATCACAGTCGTCAATAAATCAGTCAACAGCATTTCGGATATCTTTAATTACTTAATATTAGATGCAAAAGGGTTCTGATTCCGGCACATTCTATGATGTACGTGAAGTAAATTGTACAGTGGGAGCCACTACTATTCAAACGAAATTGTTTGATCATGAAAAAAAGCATAACCTCAATATAAAATACCCTAACATAAAATACCTTTGAAACTTGGGATAGATTTCACTCCTCCCAATAAATTTGGCTCACAAGGCTTTGTAGGTGGTTCATTTTTTTTACTGTCTAACTAACATAAAATTTCAGTCTCAAACAGTATATTAAAAAACTAGTTTAATTATCGACATTACTTACCGTTGCTTTTAAGAATACACAAATTTCAGACTGATGCAAAGAAAATTTACTTACGATGCTGTCAGTATGTGGATCATACATCTTGTTTCACTTTATGCTGCTAAAGATAAAACAAAGGCTAAGAACTATCGAAAAATCTCACAATGATCAGAAATATAGAATGCATATTAGAGATAGATTTGAAGGCTTTTAAGTCAACCTCCATTAAATTTTTCTGCTTATTTTGAATTATGAAAGAATAAATTTGAGTAGTATAAAACTTCAAAATTGCGATGGAAAGCGGGCATATTTCTCAATGTTCTCGCAGTATAAATGTCAAAACAGACCAACAAACTTGAAAAGGGCAGAATTGATACCCAGATACCGATCTAAATGCAATATTCAGAAAGCACAGCTGTATTGGCATTGTGTTATGAACACCAATCAGCTAACCAGCTACAGCGGGAAGATCAACAGAATTAATTAAAGAACCCAAGTGAGAAAGCGAACTTGTTCTATCTACACAGAAACGGCCTTTTGGTTTTGATGTAGACAGATTCCAAAACCCCTAAGTGATACAAAGATCTTGCCTTGCTAATTATTTTAAAACAATCTTTGCTGTAACTTTCTGCACAACTAGGGTTGTCGAGTAAGTGTTGTCCTTTGGCCAAATCATGTTTGATGCTAGATTGTTGCTTGGACCCAGGGGGTGGTTGCTCTCTTTGCCGAAAATCGTGCTGACGAATAATAGTCAGGGCATGCTGTTTTATCCCATTACCTTATCTCTGGGAAGTACAACCTACGTACCTAGCATCACACCGGCACAAAAATTCCTAAATAACTAAACGTATTTGTGTGGTAGGTACGTAATCCTTTTGAATGGATGGTAGAACTTTCCGAGTGCTGAAAACTAACAGAGGGTTGGCAGCACTGAAACACTTAGTAATGGACATTTTTAATTCATTTTCGAATCCAAGGCACTTTACT
This sequence comes from Chrysaora quinquecirrha, assembly GCA_014526335.1. Taxonomy (NCBI): domain Eukaryota; kingdom Metazoa; phylum Cnidaria; class Scyphozoa; order Semaeostomeae; family Pelagiidae; genus Chrysaora; species Chrysaora quinquecirrha. Next base: position 5,637,961 of record JACTAT010000037.1, read on the forward strand.
TGATTTCCTATCCAAGGCATTTTTAGGTAAACAGGGTATTTAAGCGGACCATACCTTTTATCAGCCAAAAAACTTGCAATCTTCTTTCAGAAACAATGTGAAATAACGTCCTCAGGATAACCGTTTTCAATACGAATAGACCTTATTTTGTCCAATTCCGAATCAAACCAAGTTCAAGAACAAATCATAAGTGCCCGATGAACTAGATTGTTAATTAGGTTGATTTTCCCGAAAATGTTTCCGCTGTTGATCGCAAATTATGAAAGAGTTTAAGTCATCATCTCTCTAATCATCTGCTTTAAAGTGAAAGCTTTTCATTCTTATTTGACTAAGCTCAGTGGTTTAAAGACTAAAAAAATTGTATCTACATAAAGTAAACCCTGAATACAACAACGTCCGGCAATAATAACCTGCATGCTGTTTCCAAATATGAATCTTTGATAACGGGCCTACTTCAGTATATTAATTACTTCTTTTCATAACATATATAGTCTTAAAAATGTCAAGCTCTCCCAGTCTTAACTAATGAAAAACTTTTTTGTCAAGCTTCAAAGTTTAGAATAGGTTATTACATTACGATAAAATTACAAAAACAACAACTGGTTTGAAAGCCTCTTGATGCTAAACCCTTGAAGATTTTCATAAGAAACCATTCAAATAATAGCATGTAGGAAATATTACACTCAGGTATTGACCTTGCTGAGAGACTTCCGTTCGGAAAACAAACAAACAAACAAATTAACCAATAAACTTTGCAAATAGCTATTTATCCATACCTTTACTTTGCAATCTTTTTGCTTTTGTAATATGATTTCGTACGAAATCTTTTACGACTTTCCAATAACGGGAACGCAACACATTATTTTCTGCGATGCATCTGGTACAGGGGGCTTTTCCTGGGACCTTCATCTTCCTAATGTCATCAGAGAAAAAGCGAAGGACTACATTTGCCTCTTCTTTTGACCAAGGTACTTTTGTTGTTGACCTACTCTTTACAACTTTGCCTTTAGGTAGAATAAAACAATAATAAAAACTTTGGGTAAAGAAACTCCACCATTACATTACTAGCAAAGATATCAAAACTATCAAATTAGAAGATTTGCATGTTTAAGGAGACAATGAAAAATGAAATTTCATGACTATACTCGAAAAATGGGCTTAGAGATGACAAAAAAGATTTATATTTGATCTGAAACAAAAATATTGCTAGAATTGGGGGCAAACATGTTTTCTGGGATACATTGTTATTTTCAATTCAATCTATACTATAATTCGTTCCCATGAAAATATCATTTTTACAATCTGACATCTCAAACAGTTTCTGATTATACGATACTTTTTTAAAGTAATAAACGTGAAATATATACCATTTTGACTTGTTGATAGAGAGGAATTGTCTTTTTCTGGCTTTCATTTCTACATTGACCAACAGAATCATAATCACTTTCACAATCATCATCATTGTCATCCCTATCATCACTACTGTTGTCTTCATCAGGCTCATTTTCCAATGGAAGCTCTTTAGTATACAAGAAAAACGAGATTACTAAGGTTACTTGACTTCTAGAACCCCTAAATAAAACTGTTTGACAGTTTAACTGAAAATACCTACCTTGAATTATAAATTTGCTTAAGGGGAAAGGAAGTTGAAAGCATTGATGCACGGTTTTAAGATAAACAAAATACATTTGATGATCTTGACAATCAGGAGGAGATTGTCATCCAAAGAAACAATGCTGGTTTGTGTATCTCTTAAGATGCCTTAGTCTTGCTCCTTTGACTCATCTAACAACAAATTTAACAACCATGGTTGAAAAATTAGAAGCCTACAATTTACATCACTGAAGAAGTCAGCTCTCTTCTACTCAAAAATCAACCAAATTACACGCAAATCATCCTATCATAATAAATTAAAGGAGATTGTTGATGCTCTTGTTATTGTTCTTTGAAAACATATATATGGGCAAATAGACAAAGCTATTAATGCAGAATAAAATTTAATTCAATAGAGAATAGCATCTGTTTAATGAAATTCATTCTTATCACTAAAAAAGTCAGCAATCATACCATCTAGCTCAATTTCACTCAGCTTCTCCCCTTGCCACTTGCTGGCATGCCCCTCCTCTACTGCCAAAAGGAGCTTACTGACTTTTGCCAGCTCTAGTGTCGAGTCATGAAGTCTGTAATATTCTCTATGGACGGCAATGTCATGGCCCATGTGTCTAGCCAACCAGTCAAGCTCTGATTCACTTAGATCAATTACCTGTGATACAGTTGCAACATATTTGCGAAGCTGCGTACTCTTTACGGCATTTGGGTTTTTTAGGTCCAGCTGATTAACCACTGAATTGAGGCAGTCCGGTCAACGAAGAAATTTTCTAGACATTCTTGTCGGTGCGGCAAAAATGTATCGGTTATCAGGGTGGATACCAATATTCTCCCTTGTCTTTATCAGAGCAGAGATCGCATTTATAATTTCAACTGTCATCAGGATGGGCACCTTCCTCCCTCGTTTCCCTCTGACATAAACGAGGTCTAGCCTGCAAATAAGAAATTCATGATAAATAGTAGCTCAACAAAAAGCATTAGGAAATTTTAAAATGATCCTATGCATATTAAGGAATTTTTGAACCGACACAAGTTAACAAGCTTTAGCTGCCATCTTTAGTGCATTTGTCCGGTTCTCCAGCCCTTCTACAGACACTCGGTAGAATTCTGTCTTGAAATGTTTGGAAAGAGTCAACTTCAAAGTTACAAAGTTGCAGCTCCCACAGGCTCATAAGTATGTGGCAATAAGCATTTTGAGATTATTTTTTAAGAAGCTTTTTAGCGTGAAAAGAAATTGGGAAGATATTGTGTATACTTATTTACAATCACTAACCGTATACCTAATACAGATTGACCTAATGAAAATTTTTAACATTTGAGAATTTATCCTTGCTTTGAATTTCTTCTTGTGTATTTAGATCAAGACCAAATTAATTCAGTGGATGATTATCATTATTGTATTTGTTTCACAGAAATATTTAAAAACAATGCATGAAAAAATTTTTCTTGCGCAAAAATATTTGAAAAAATATCACATTTTAAGAAAAAGCTATCTGATGCAATTTCTTAAAATATTCTATATATATGAGCTTCATCAGGGTCAAAACAAACTTTGTCACTGGCTAAGTTAAATTCATAATGGTTTTTTGTCAGTTTGGAGTATACTTCAAAATTATAAAGCAAAGTTGCAATAAATTCAAAGCCATTCTTATATTATACAATATATCCAAGAATGATGACGAAAATTCACTTCAAAAATCCCAAGATTAATTCAAATATGACTTGGTGGCAAAATAAGATATTTTATTCATATACTAAGCTCTTAAAAATTTTTACCTGCAGTCGCCATGGTAGATCACCAACCCCATAATCATATCTGACTTCTTCACTTGCTTCAATATCTCTCAAAGCAAAAATGCACAAATATGGTAAGCCATCAACTTCTACCTTCTTAATGACTGCATTTGGATTCGCAGAATCATTAACCAGTCGGCCAAGACGATAATCAGACTTGGTAGCATCAACACTAAAACAATTAACAGTTCTGAGAAATCATACTCAAGAAGTGATCAGTTAAATTAACACTGATCTTCTTTTTAGATTCCTCAAAACCAAAAGACACAATATGAAAAAACAATTCTTCATCTACACCACTCCACCCTTTAGTTATTTTTTGCTTAAGCCCTTAAAAGTGCCTGACACAGGTGCCAAGGTAAGCCAATAATGCTGAGGCTTGCCAATTCAGACAATGCCATGAAAAAATTGCAGAGATTTCAGTGTCACTACTTTTATTAATTTTACAACAGAAAAACAGGGACTGGAATTGTTTTGTGTTCGTAAGTAATTTGCTTACCATAATAAATAATTAATTATCGACTAGTCCATTTTTTTTTCTCTAAGTACGTTTCGAACCTATCGCAGCTCCATCATCAGCTAGTGAAATTAGAAATTACAACTTGCGAATTTATACTATTTACAACAATAGATTATGGTATGGGAATAATTACGCGAAAAAATGTTAGAAATACCACAGTATAGCACAATAAAGCAAGAGAAAAGGTAAACGATAAAGGTCAATAAAGCCTGACAGCGCAAGAGAGCAAGAAAAAAGCATGGATATTAAAACAATTCTAAAGGGATAGAGGACTGTTGGGAATTAAGAGATGGGTGATCATGCAGGATAAGAAGACTTTCATGGATAAGGAGGTCAAAAGAGTGGTCAGCTTTATTAAGAACAGAGAAATCATCAAGAGACGCAGAATGGCCAGTTTGGTTAATATGGTCAAGAATAGCTGAGGGAGTAACTTTTATGGTTTCTCCAAGTTTATTGATACCAAATGTTCTCTACATCGTGTAGATAGATGGCGGGAAGTTTTCCCGTAGTACGAGGCATTGCAGCCAGGGCACTTAAATTTATAAACGACGTTAGAGGACATTCGGGTAGGAATTTTGTCTTTGAAGGGAAAGAAAGAAGATATGCGCTTGGGGGAAGTAAAAAAAACATTAGGTTTGATTTGAGGATAGCATTGTTTGATGAGAGGGGTTAATTGGGTTTTAATTTTTAAGCTATACGATCCAAGAATAGGAAGGCAGAAATGAGCTTAGTTTTTCCATCGTCATTGGGACGAGGGGAGGGTTTATTTTGAAATTTATGATTAAGAAACTTACGAATGATGCTGTCGATGAGATTAGAAGGATAGCAATTAAGCAGAAGAATATGTTTGATGCGAGTAATTTCAGCATGAAAATTATGATAGGAAGAACAAATATGAAAAGCACGGTAGATAAAAACTTTCACGAGGTTTATTTTGTATATATCAGGAGACAAAGTAGCGGAATTGGTGTTGAGGCCAGTAAAGGTCTTTTTACGAAATAAATTAGTGGAAAAACTCTGGTTGTCATTACGAGATATCAGGATATCAAGAAATGATAAAGCGTTGTTGGACTCGAGTTCCATGGTAAAAGAAATATTCCTGTGTTGGTTGTTAATGTATTGAAAAAACCCATGGCAGTAGGTTGCAAAGGGGTGGCAGGAGCGCAGTGATGCGGGTCCCAGTGCAGTGACATCATCAGTGACGTCATAAGGTCGCGCTATAGTGCGACGGATTTTATGAATATATTATGTTGATTTCTCCAACCTCGTTTTCAAGAGTTCCAGATCCTAGCGCACGCGGCTCATACTATCAATGACGTCATCAGATCGCGCTATAGCGCGATGGTTTCTCAAACCTCAAGAGTTCTTCCAATCCTTGCATGAAACCGCTAGCCTCGTTTCCGATTTAACAATCTAGAAGTTTCCAGAATGTTCCAGAACATCTCTAAGAATCCTACAATCTGATTAGCTAGAACTTTCTAGAAGTTTCCAGAAGTTTCCAGAAATCCTATAATCTGATTGATTAATTATGATGGCGTAATAATAATTCGAACGCGACGTTTGAATCGTTTATGAAATAAAATAACATAATAATCCTGCAATCTGATTGCCTAGAACTTTCTAGAAATTTCCAGAAAGTTCGAGAAGATTCTAGGAAAGAGAAATCCGATTGGTTAATCATGATGGCGTAATAATAATTCGAACGCGACGTTCGAATCGTTTATGAAAATCGAGACATAAAGCGAAATCAGTTCAGTTTGAGATTAATCATGGAGGAACTATGAATGTCGCAATTTAGGAGTTATATCTTTCGAGAGACAATCAATCCCAATCAGCAGTGCATACTATTATTGGATGCGAGATCTTCTAACATATGCAAGAGCTAGCTCTAAAAACTCAATAAAGTCTCGAGTAGAACAACATCAAGTCTTATCCAAGCTAGAAGCTAAAGGCCTAGTTTGTGAACTTTTTTCAATTATGCATAAAGAAGGAAATTGGGGAAGAATGGCTATGTTAATGATTTTAATTGAAGAGCTTGCTGATGGTTTAATGAAATATCATAATAGGACTGTAGCAACATCATTCATAAAAGAAATAAAAGAAGAAATCAATGATAAAGCATTAGGAGATTGGGGTGAAAAACTACTAATTGACTCTGAATGTTTTATGTTATATTGATAAGTTGTCTTAAATCACTACATTTAATTATATAGAAATAATGCTAAATTCAATTAATGAAAATTAAGTTGATGATTTACAAGATGTTTATATCTATTCAAAAACTATAAGAGAATATACCAACAGATTAACAATTAGTATAATAAAAGAAGCCCATCAATTGCGCATGCGCAGTAGCTATATCAATAACGGTAAGTGCTAGAGGCCTGGAAACTAGTATGTAGAACAAAGAAATAAAAGAGATATGAATGATGTATGTCATATGAATATTCATCAAATAGCGCATGCGCAATAGCAATATCTCTAATAGCTTATGGTTTAATCCATGGTTTATGATAGCCTTATATTGTTTGTACGCAAAAGTATTATCTAAACATTACAATATATTACCTATATACTCTATAGATAATAGAAATTTATTTACAACCTTGTTTTCAAAGAATGACAACACATGAAAACGACACTATTTTCTAACAGTACATTAATGAACAATAATGTCTAAAAATTTTTTAAGTATAGCTATTTCTAGTTATTTCCATAGTATGGGAATAATCAAGTACTAGCATATTCAACTTCTTTCACACCAGCATCCTCAGAATTACTAGCTTCCTCTTCTTCATCATTCTTTGCTTGACGTATGATGAGATATTTTCTTTTCTCAATAGCATAATCTAAGGCCTCTTGCATATCCATACCATCTTCCTTTTGTGCTTTTCGCATCGCTGCTATGACTACAGTCACAACAGCATCATTTTCAAAACTTCTATTATATAAAAATTTACGCCTGAAGACTTGCAGTATGTTTTCATCTTTATCAACTTCCCTACGCATTGAAGGCCATACATTCCCTAAAGGAAGATCCTCCTCCTCAGGGTTGACAGTTTCATCATCATCATGGTCACTTTCCACTTCTATCTCATCATCATCTGAGTCAGACTCTTCACTACTCTCCTCATGCATCTCTTGTTCATGTCGCTTAACATTACTTTTAAACTTGGAAGAAAATTCACAATGATCACATTTATACTGATTCATGATTAGCTGTTTACTTATAATTATCGACTACCTCTTAAACACCTGAGTCCTAGAGCATAAACTCGCTTGAATTTATAGACTGGTTCCTCCATTCAATATGATGTGGGAAAGGAATTCCGCACTTACGCGGGAAGGATATTTCCAATCAAGCCATACTTAATCCTTAACTAATCCTAATCCTAAGTTATCATTTCTTAATCCTCAACAATCATGAGCTAATCCTTACTGATCATTAGCTGATCCTTATTGATCCTGAGCTGATCCTTACTGATCCTGAGCTGATCCTCACTGATCCTTAGCTGATACTCACTGATCCTTAGCTGATCCTTACTGATCCTTACTGATCCCTAGCTAATCCTTATTGATCCTGAGCTGATCCTTATTGATCCTGAGCTAATCCTTACTGATCCTGAGCTGATCCTCACTGATCCTTAGCTGATCCTCACTGATCCTTAGCTGATCCTTAATGATCCTTACTGATCCCTAGCTAATCCTTATTGATCCTGAGCTGATCCTTACTGATCCTGAGCTGATCCTCACAGATCCTGAGGATGATTTGTTAAGGATCAGTAAGGATCAGCTAAGGATTAGTGAGGATCAGGTAATGATTAGTGAGGATCAGAAAGGATTAGGTTAGGATCAGGTAATGATTAGTTAAGGATCAGTAATGATTAGTGAGGATCAGGGCGAGGATCAGTAATGATTAGTTAAGGATCGGTAAGGATCAGTAAGGATCAGTGAGGGTCAGCAAGGATCAGTAATGATCAGTAAGGATTAGCTAAGGATCAGTAAGGATCAGCTAAGGATGAGTGAGGATCAGGTAATGATTAGTGAGGATCAGTAAGGATTAGGTTAGGATCAGGTAATGATTAGTTAAGGATCAGTAAGGATTAGCTAATGATCAGTAATGATTAGTGAGGATCAGGTAATCATTAGTTAAGGATCAGTAATGATTAGTGAGGATCAGGTAATGATTAGTTAAAGATCAGTAAGGATCAGCTAAGGATCAGTAAGGATTAGCTAGGGATCAGTAAGGATCAGTAAGGATCAGCTAAGGATCAGTGAGGATCAGCTAAGGATCAGTAATGATCAGTAACGATTAGCAAAGGATCAGTAAGGATCAGCTAAGGATGAGTGAGGATCAGGTAATGATTAGTGAGGATCAGTAAGGAATAAGTTAGGATCAGGTAATGATTAGTTAAGGATCAGTAAGGGTTAGCTAGGGATCAGAAAGGATCAGCTAAGGATCAGTGAGGATCAGCTAAGGATCATTGAGGATCAGCTCAGGATCAGTAAGGATCAGCTAAGGATCAGTGAGGATCAGCTAAGGATCATTGAGGATCAGCTCAGGATCAGTAAGGATCAGCTCAGGATCAATAAGGATTAGCTAGGGATCAGTAAGGATCAGCTAAGGATCAGTGAGGATCAGCTAAGGATCAGTGAGGATCAGCTCAGGATCAGTAAGGATCAGCTCAGGATCAGTAAGGATCAGCTAAGGATCAGCTAAGGATCAGTGAGGATCAGCTAAGGATCAGTGAGGATCAGCTCAGGATCAGTAAGGATCAGCTCAGGATCAATAAGGATCAGCTAATGATCAGTAAGGATTAGCTCATGATTGTTGAGGATTAAGTAATGATAACTTAGGATTAGGATTAGTTAAGGATTAAGTATGGCTTGATTGGAAATATCCTTCGCGCGTAAGTGCGGAACCAGTCTATAAATTCAAGCGAGTTTATGCTCTAGGACTCAGGTGTTTAAGAGGTAGTCGATAATTATAAGTAAACAGCTAATCATGAATCAGTATAAATGTGATCATTGTGAATTTTCTTCAAAGTTTAAAAGTAATGTTAAGCGACATGAACAAGAGATGCATGAGGAGAGTAGTGAAGAGTCTGACTCAGATGATGATGAGATAGAAGTGGAAAGTGACCATGATGATGATGAAACTGTCAACCCTGAGGAGGAGGATCTTCCTTTAGGGAATGTATGGCCTTCAATGCGTAGGGAAGTTGATAAAGATGAAAACATACTGCAAGTCTTCAGGCGTAAATTTTTATATAATAGAGGTTTTGAAAATGATGCTGTTGTGACTGCAGTCATAGCAGCGATGCGAAAAGCACAAAAGGAAGATGGTATGGATATGCAAGAGGCCTTAGATTATGCTATTGAGAAAAGAAAATATCTCATCATACGTCAAGCAAAGAATGATGAAGAAGAGGAAGCTAGTAATTCTGAGGATGCTGGTGTGAAAGAAGTTGAATATGCTAGTACTTGATTATTCCCATACTATGGAAATAACTAGAAATAGCTATACTTAAAAAATTTTTAGACATTATTGTTCATTAATGTACTGTTAGAAAATAGTGTCGTTTTCATGTGTTGTCATTCTTTGAAAACAAGGTTGTAAATAAATTTCTATTATCTATAGAGTATATAGGTAATATATTGTAATGTTTAGATAATACTTTTGCGTACAAACAATATAAGGCTATCATAAACCATGGATTAAACCATAAGCTATTAGAGATATTGCTATTGCGCATGCGCTATTTGATGAATATTCATATGACATACATCATTCTTATCTTTTTTATTTCTTTGTTCTACATACTAGTTTCCAGGCCTCTAGCTCTTAGCGTTATTGATATAGCTACTGCGCATGCGCAATTGATGGGCTTCTTTTATTATACTAATTGTTAATCTGTTGGTATATTCTCTTATAGTTTTTGAATAGATATAAACATCTTGTAAATCATCAACTTAATTTTCATTAATTGAATTTAGCATTATTTCTATATAATTAAATGTAGTAATTTAAGACAACTTATCAATATAACATAAAACATTCAGAGTCAATTAGTAGTTTTTCACCCCAATCTCCTAATGCTTTATCATTGATTTCTTCTTTTATTTCTTTTATGAATGATGTTGCTACAGTCCTATTATGATATTTCATTAAACCATCAGCAAGCTCTTCAATAAAAATCATTAACATAGCCATTCTTTCCAATTTCCTTCTTTATGCATAATTGAAAAAAGTTCACAAACTAGGCCTTTAGCTTCTAGCTTGGATAAGACTTGATGTTGTTCTACTCGAGACTTTATTGAGTTTTTAGAGCTAGCTCTTGCATATGTTAGAAGATCTCGCATCCAATAATAGTATGCACTGCTGATTGGGATTGATTGTCTCTCGAACGATATAACTCCTAAATTGCGACATTCATAGTTCCTCCATGATTAATCTCAAACTGAACTGATTTCGCTTTATATCTCGATTTTCATAAACGATTCGAACGTCGCGTTCGAATTATTATTACGCCATCATGATTAACCAATCGGATTTCTCTTTCCTAGAATCTTCTCGAACTTTCTGGAAACTTCTAGAAAGTTCTAGGCAATCAGATTGCAGGATTATTATGTTATTTTATTTCATAAACGATTCAAACCTCGCGTTCGAATTATTATTAAGCCATCATAATTAATCAATCAGATTATAGAATTTCTGGAAACTTCTGGAAACTTCTAGAAAGTTCTAGCTAATCAGATTGTAGGATTCTTAGAGATGTTCTGGAACATTCTGGAAACTTCTAGATTGTTAAATCGGAAACGAGGCTAGCGGTTTCATGCAAGGATTGGAAGAACTCTTGAGGTTGGAGAAACCATCCCGCTATAGCGTGATCTGATGACGTCATTGATAGTATGAGCAGCGTGTGCTAGGATCTGGAACTCTTGAAAACGAGGTTGGAGAAATCAACATAATATATTCATAAAATCCGTCGCACTATAGCGCGACCTTATGACGTCACTGATGATGTCACTGCACTGGGACCTGCATCACTGCGCTCCTGCCACCCCTTTGCAACCTACTCATGGCTACACCATCAATTTGATCGTAGAGGTTCTTATTGAAAATGAAATGATTGTCTTTAGCGGCGAGAGTTAAAAGATTACGGAACTGAGAACGATTAAAAGTGCAATCGTTGTGTCTGATATTTTCTGAACCAGAGAAAAGTTGTTCTATGCAAAGGTCAATAGTTTCATTCAAAGGAATATTGGTGAAGAGACTAGAAACATCAAAGCTGGCCATGAAAAGTGATTTATTAGATGCAAAATCTGTAATTTCAGACACAAATGAGAAAGAGTTCTTGACAGAAAATTGGTATTTCTAAAATTTTTTCGCGTAATTATTCCCATACCATAATCTATTGTTGTAATTAGTATAAATTCGCAAGTTATAATTTCTAATTTCAGTAGCTGATGATGGAGCTGCGATAGGTTCGAAACGTACTTGGAGAAAAATAAATGGACTAGTCGATAATTAATTATTTATTTATTAATGTTTATGTTGAATTAACTGGCTATGTCTAAATAACCGTTTATGTCTTTCTGGAATAAAAAAATCAAATGGAAAAGTCACTATTTATCGTCTGTTTCTACATACTAAAATTTAGTGCTGACTCGTATGCAAAAAAGTATTTGGGCACATTCTAACTTTTATCTTCTCTCAAGTCTGAACTGCCATCAGGGCCATTCAGCAACAATTCTAGCAAAGATAACTAAATGAACACTTGCCATTTGGCAGTTTTACCTATTGGAATGCTTGCATGAAAATACATGTAGATATTGTTTTTTCTCCATTAAAGATTAGATTACACAGTTTTCTTGGCTCACCATTTACAAAAACATATTTTCTGACTAACAAATTGAATAAGTAGGTACATTTCCACAGAAAACTGTAATGTTATCATATACATACCAACAAAATCACTGACCATCCTTTTCTCTAGGACATTCTTATCACTTTGCTTTTTAATCCAAAATTTAGCCTCTTCAAGAGGGCAACACCTTCTTCTGGCAGAAGAAATTCTGCCCATCTGTAAAAAAATATCATAAAATGCTATGAAACAAAGAACTTATATAAGTAGAATAGAAAACCTTGCAACATAAATCTTTGCATAGTTGCAAGTATGAATCATATGTTCATTTAGGTATAAAAGTAAAAGTATTTGAACAGTTGAAAGAAAGATGCCTCCATAGTGCACACCCTTCCGTTAAAGACTGCCAATTAATTGGCGCCAAACATAGTAGCCAGTCTGCAGAGCATGGCAGAACTCGACGAGATCTCGTGCGTGCAGCGCGAATTTTCCCGCGTGCTATTTCCTGTGTATCACCGAATTTCCCCGCGTGCTGTGCGCAGAATTTTCCTCCCGCGTGCTGTTTTGAGTGACTCAAACTCCATTTCCAGCGCCGTCACAAATTAGCAAGCAACTGCCAGACTGTAAAAGTATTTTTGTTGACTTCCGTGACACTGAAATTTTATCATAAATCATCATTTTAGAGTTCTGTTGACATGCTGATGATTTTAAAACTATTTGGTGATCAAAAAACATTTCGTCACAGTAATGAGTCATGCAACACACATTGCGGAAACTTATAACTTACATATGTATCTATATCCGCATATCTATTAGGCCTAAATACCGTTAATAAAATTGCGTTTGAGCTGTAATTGCGTTGGCTGAATCTGCATTGAATGATAGCAAGCAAGCAATGTATTATGAAGAAGAGGAGTAACGACGAGAATGGATTCGAACGAAGAAGGAATCGGTAAGTTATAAATTGACCTATTTTAGTATACAGTTTTTATTAGGGTACATTTGTCAGACCACTTTCATTTCTTGGGCATTCCACATTCATTTCTAAATTTTAAATTTTGAATCTTTAAATTTTTTGTAGATATTCTTTGCGTCACATGTAAGAGAGAGACCAGTGGTGCCCACAAATGCGAAATTTGTAAAAAAAATTGTCACGCAATTTCAACATGTACTTCAAAAATCGAACAAGAAGGCTATGGTTCAAAAGTGATCTGTGTTGCTTGTGGAGGTTTGTTTTTATTGTGTCATTTTATTGTGTCATTGCTGTATTTATTGCAAAGTTTCTTAAATTTTCATTGAACTGAATGCTTTTGGGACAGCAGACAGCCGACAGGACAGCAGAAACAAACTTAAATGGCAGACACAAACTTAAATGTTGTTTCTTTTCCTGCTCCCGTCAAACAATTTAGGGTATAAGTCTTTTATTTAGTTTTCTTAAAACTTATCCTACAGTGGCGGTTTTAGAGAATGCTGGGCCCGGGGCCGAAGACCCCAAAACCTCAAAAGGCTCCTGATTTGACGTTATCCACCATCTAACTAAGTTCGCATTTTTCCTTTGTTGCGGGGCCATTTTCTTGTCAATTGTCATAAAAAGTGTGGGGCCCACCTAAAACCACCACTGTTTTCCTTTCCTTATTGTTTTCCTTACTCTTAATCTTAAATCGTTGCTCTTTTGTTATCTCTACGATACACTGCGTCTCATTGATCGTCATATCGAAAATCGGGACAAAATTCTGGAGCCTTGACTTCACTTTTTCGATCTGCCAGTTGGATGAATTTCAATGCTCAACCACTATGTATGAGGGTTAACAAGTTCAATTTTTGATTGACATTGGGTTGTGCAATGGGTTTTGGGGGCAAAAAAATAGTATTTTAAAGAAACGAACGCAACAACTGCAGTCTTGTTTCTGCACTCACGTAAACTCATTTTTTCTATAAGAAACTCTTTTATAAGAATCCGTGTAAGGCCATATTACTTATGCCAAAGTGCCGATGTGCCCCAGTTTTTATATGAAAGTCTACAAGTCCCAGTTTGAGCAAGCAACAACAACAAAAAAAGTCAACAAATGATGCGAAAACTGAACTGGAGCTTACGTAATAAGTCTTGTTGCTTTTCTTGTGTTTATCTCAAACAATTTTGGAGATAGCAGAAAAGCTTTATCCAAATTTCAGCCTCCTGTTTCTTAAAATCATGTTTCTTATAAGAAAAAAGCGTGTATGTTATCATATGTACTAATCCTCATATCGATCATCAATTGAGGCATAAACATGAGAACTAAAAGAAGAGTTTACAAACATTAAATGCTCATACGATTATAAAACAATTAAACTTTCATATAGAAATTAGTTTGTATGGTTTGTATATTTTATTAATTATATTATATAAATTAATATTTTGGTCCATAAACGTTTATAAATACTTCTTAGTGTCATCGGATAACCACAAAAATAGTCCTGATACTGTAGAAGTTGAAACCGAAGAAAGTGGTTCGTCATCATCTGCTAGCTCGAAGAACTTGTTCAGTTATTTCCCAACAGCATCTGTGAAAGCAGCACCCTTGAAAGCAGCACCCTTGAAAGTACCTAGCTCTGCCCCAACCCAAAAAAGTAGCACTAGGCCTACTGAACCGAAAAAACGGAAATTACAACAAGAAAAACATTACTGCGTTGTCTGCCACAAGACAGTTTCTCGTGGTAATCCGGCTTCATTGATGCGACATGCCAAAGATAATCATAAGAATGATCGTTCTTACAATTACCAAAAATCAATTTTTCCTGAATGGCATAAAGAAGCAGTCAAAGCAAAGAGAGAGAAGGAAGCAAGGAAGGCAAAAAGAACTGAGAATAATGCACTACAAGAAGCAAAAGACTTGGAGCCATTAGCTACAGAATCAAATGTTGCCTCTGTGTCCAATGAAGAATCTAACGATATATTTGATTGAACATATAACGCAGCACAGGAAGACAGGTTAGATGAAGACATGGGCTCTACAGAGAGCCTCGACTTAAACAACATTTAGGAAACGGTTCCCAAAGTGCAATCAGTCATAGATTTTCAACCAGCTGCATGTAACTCCAGTTCGAAAGAATCTAAAAGTAACGATGACATTTCAGAGATAAAAAATCTTTTGCATGTCATGATAGAAAAGCTGGAAATATCCAAGGAAAAAGAAACACACCCAGTGTCTGAATCTGCCCAATCAATCAATATTCTGAAAGAAAGTTACTGTCTGGTGGATATCGATGGATCTTGCTTTCAGTTCTTTCCTGGAGAATTTGACGGAGGAATCGTGCGCTGCAAAACTTGCTTTGCAATGATCTGCGAGAAAAATCCATCATTGGTTGGCAAAGACCCCACTCATGCAGCGATGTGACAAATCGAAAGCGTTCCAGGAAACAACTTTGCAGCCGGCCTTTCTTTGTCGAAAGAACGAACAGAATGACTCATATCAGGTGGCAATCAATCTTGGAACAGTTTTAAAAGCATGATGATTGAGCATGCAAGCTGTAGCACCAATAGAAATGGTGGCATGGCACACTACCGAGCGCTGGTTGCAGAAAAACAAAAGGAAAAAGGTGAAGAAAAGCGTTCTTCAAGTTATCAGCAACCAACTGAAGTGTGCTGTATTCAAAGTGAAATCGAAAATAGCAGCATTGCACTATGAGAACGTCATTGGACTTTTGCACAGTTCTGGCGCTGCTGTAGGAAATATAGGGCATGGGCGAAATCAAATGATTGATATGATTAAGGCGTTTCAAGCTTATTTGAACAGAAAAACCAGAGATGCTTTATTGAAGGCCTTACCTGCAACTGGCTTCCAACCACACTTTGGAACGACATCTGATAAGTCAACTCCTATTCATGTGACAAATCATGCAATAATGATTCTGGTGATGGTAAATGGGAAAAAGACTGCGATTCCAGTTGATGCACCTCCAGTATATCACTTTACTGACAATAGAGTGGAAGGAGGTGTCGCCGAACATCTAGCTGAGCAAGTGGTTTCTTTGTTGATGAAAATAAAGATTCCATCATCATCATTGTCTTATTCAATGGCACATCAAGCCGATGGTCAACACCAAGCCAGTATGTTCATACAGAAACTGAAGGAGATGGTCCATGAAAGTCATGAACAGGACGATCTGCCAGATGGACATGAAAGGATCTTTGTAGTCCCATGGGATACAGCCCACTATATGAATTGCTGCATGGAAGACATTCGAGAGAAAGATGAAAATGGCGAGATCTTGCGGCGATTAATCAAACATGCAAACAAATTTCATTCAATGTATGCAAGAGGGAAAGGCCAATCTGAATATTTGGGTTATGCCAACGAAAACAGCATGAAGGCTCTTGCACCCAAGGTTTATGCAACAACAAGGTTTGCTAGCAGCTCATTTGCACAATTTGAAAGTGTGTATGAAAGCTATGAAGCTCTTGCCAGTGTTTTCACCATGATTCGAGAGACAGATGACAATTAAGAGGAAATGAAATACAAAGTGAAGGGAAGGGATTTCTGTTTTGATCTCTGTGGTGTCACTGACGTGTTGGGCAAATTAATGGAAATGATGACGAAATCACAATCTCTTCATCAGTTTATTTGGTCTATTACGAAGTGGTGGCCCAAACTAAAAGCCATTCTCCACTTGATGAAGAGCAAGGTAGAGGAGCAGCAGTTTGCTGACGACGTTGTACTACCGGAGCAGCTGTTTCCTAAGTTAAACAAACATTTTTCTGATCTGACAAAAGAAGAAGCTGAAGATTGTGTTTTTAAAGGAATCGAGTTACTGCCAGGCTGGATGGTAACAGACCAAAGACAAGAGATAGACGAAGCCCCAAACAGAAGAAAAAAGAGAAAAGTCATTGAATGGGTAGAAAGATCGCCAAATGATTGTATGAATGAGCTGATCCTATTGTGCGACACTATTGTCACCAGAATGGACTCAAGTTTTGCTGCAAGTGTGACAAAAGCAGCATTTGTCCTTGGAAATTGTCTGCATGTGCCAGATATCTTGTCTCTCCTACAAGGAAAGTAAAAAAGATTCACCTCTTTACAGCGTGCTACTTTAAACGTCTATGGAAAAGAAGAGTTTGGAAGATTTTACCGGTATGTTTGCAGCCTTAGCCACATAAAGAAGCTTGCTGATAAAGAGCCAGAATTGAATCTTCATCATTCTTTTTCCGAATCAGTGCACAAATCATACAAAGATGTTGTTTTTCGAGTGGCCTGGGAAAATTTCTCTGGCTGCAGAAATTTGTGGTTCCAACCCATTAAAGGTTTTCATGGGCAAGGTGAATTAAAAGAATTCAATGTTATATTGGAGAATTCAGAAATTGAAGAGATTTACAAGTTTATCTACGAGGATAAAGTTTGCACGACGAGGCTTGATTATCCGTCAGTGTTTGCAACACTTTACACAAATGAAGAGATGTACTTGTTTGTTGGTAGAGAGATGGGCATAGCCATTGACATTGCCATGGCCATGAGTGGCTCAGAAGCAGTGGTCGAGTCCTATTATTCTGTCATGAAATCGCAGAAGAAGGATGGTGGGCAGAATAACAAGACGTTAGTCGAAAGAACCAATGTTGACTGGTGCTTTCCCAACCCTCTCCAGTGCCAGGAGACAATCAATGAAGTTGCAGCGCTGTATCTTGATGGTGATGCAGAGGTTGGGCTGCCAAAACATCAGGTTCCTATCTTCCTTGACGACAGAGGACGTTACTTGAACAAGTACATGCATGGTAGCAAAGTTCTTGATAGGTTAGCTGCCCTATCAGATCATTTCATCTTGTGTGAAAAGGACAAAACTCAGTAAAGTTTATCAAAGACGTCAATCTAATCTAATTTAATCTTACACATATTTCTCTTCAAGCTGAGAAATATATTACATATCTCTTTTCTTATCATTATTAGTTTTAATGTTCAGTTCATTTCATTGCTTAACTTCCCATTATTATCTTATAATGAAAGTCGCAAACAAAACAATCATAAACAATTCCTGATTTGACCACTTCGGTTTCCATGCGCAAGCCTAATTTTTGGCGTGCACTTTTAGCTTCTGTAAATCACCTCGCGCGTGCAGCTGCCATGCTCTGCAGAATGGCATAGAAACATAGTCACTCAATCATATTTGACAAAATTACAACGGAAAAATTCATCTGCTTGTCTTGTCTTCGTGAAATTTTAAAAACAGATCAAATATGCTGCGAGTGAAGAGAATTAACTTCGCAAATTCTAATGACAGGGGGCGTCTGAATCAATTTTAATAAATTTTGGTGGTTACTATTGAGATTGGTAGATGTTGCAACGCAAATAAATCGACAACCAAATTGTATCTTAAATTAAATTATTGACTAACAACCACAAGTTGCAACAACCATTAAATCAAATAATTTTATAGATGCATCTAAGCTCTTACTTGGCTGCTTTTTCTAATAAAACTAGACTAGGCCTACAATACATGAACTTCTACAAAGGACGGAGTATCCAGGCCATTTCAAGAACAAATAATGTACTTAAAACATCAGACACTCCAATTGCAAAAGAGCTTGATATATGATAAGATAAACTAACTCACCTTGTCGAAAGATTAAGGTGATTCCATAAGTTTCTTTTTCTTCAGTCCTTCATGAGTTCTGAGGCCAACTTCAAGAGCTTCACACTTTACGGACTCACAACAGGAATTGGACTTGGACTTCATCGCTTGATGTTGTTGTTGTTGTTGTATTTTTGCAAATGCCCCCATTTTTAGCAAAAGCCCCCATGAATATCAAGGACACTAAGGGCAGCGAGGGTAATAGGGATGTCCGAGACGCAAAGTAAAGAAAGGACCCCATCAATGTCAGGGACACTAAGGATAGGGAGGGTACTAGCGATAGCCAAGTACATGAGGAAAGAAAGGACCCCATAGATATCTAGGACACTAAGGGCAGCGAGGATAATAGGGATGTCCGAGACGCAAAGAAAAGAAAGGACTCCATGGATTTCAACGACACTAAGGGCAGCAAGAAGGCCCCAATGAATATCAAGGACACTAAGGATAGGGAGGGTACTAGAGACATCCCAGATGCAAAGGAAAGAAAGGGTCACATCGAAATTAAGGACACTAAGGGCAGCGAGGGTAATAGGGATGTCCGAGACGCAAAGTAAACAAAGCCCCCCATCAATACCAAGGACACTAAGGATAGGGAAGTTACTAGCGATATCCAAGATGCAAACGAAAGAAAGGATCACATCGAAATTAAGGACACTAAGGGCAGCGAGGGTAATAGGGATGTCTGAGACGCATAGTGAAGAAATTCCCTCATCAATATCAAACAAGGACACTAAGGATAGAGAGGGTACTAGCGATATCCAAGATGCAAAGGAAAGAAAGGATCACATCGAAATTAAGGACACTAAGGGCAGCGAGGGTAGTAGGGATGTCCGAGACGCAAAGTAAAGAAAGGACCCCATCAATATCAACGACACTAAGGATAGGGAGGGAACTAGAGATATCCAAGACGCAAAGTTAAGAACGGACCCCATCAATATCAAGGACACTAAGTATATGGAGGGAACCAGCGATATCCAAGAACATAAGGAAAGAAAGGGTCCTGTCGAAATCAAGGACACTAAGGGCAACAAAGGTACTAGGGATGTTCGAGACGCAAAGTAAAGTAAGGATCCCATCAATATCAAGGACACTAAGGATAAGGAGGGTACTAGCGATATCCAAGATGCAAAGGAAAGAAAGGATCCCGTCCAAAGCAAGGACACTAAGGGCAGCAAGGGTACTAGGGATGTCCGAGACAGAAAGTAAAGAAAGGCCCCAATGAATATCAAGGACACTAAGGATAGGGAGGGTACTAGAGACATCCCAGATGCAAAGGAAAGAAAGGGTCACATCGAAATTAAGGACACTAAGGGCAGCGAGGATAATAGGGATGTCCGAGACGCAAAGAAAAGAAAGGACTCCATGGATTTCAACGACACTAAGGGCAGCAAGGGTAATAAGGATGTCCGAGACGCAAAGTAAAGCAAGGCCCCCATCAATATCAACGGCACTAAGGATAGGGAGGGTACTAGCGATATCCAAGATGCAAAGAAAAGAAAGGATCACATCAAATTTAAGGACACTAAGGGCAGTGAGGGTAATAGGGATGTCCGAGACGCAAAGTAAAGAAAGGACCCCATCAATATCAAGGACACTAAGGATATGGAGAGTACTAGCAATACTCAAGATGCACAGGAAAGAAAGGATCACATCAAAATTAAGGACACTAAGGCCATCGAGGGTAATAGGGATGTCCGCGGCGCAAAGTAAACAAAGGCCCACATCAATATCAAGGACACTAAGGATAGTGAGGGTACTAGCGATATCCAAGATGCAAAGGAAAGAAAGGATCACCTCAAATTTAAGGACACTAAGGGCAGTGAGGGTAATAGGGATGTCCGAGACGCAAAGTAAAGAAAGGACCCAATCAATATCAAGGACACTAAGGATAGGGAGGGTACTAGCGATACTCAAGATGCAAAGGAAAGAAAGGATCACACCGAAATTAAGGACACTAAGGGCAGCGAGGGTAATAAGGATTTCCGCGACGCAAAGTAAAGAAAGGCCCCAATTAATATCAAGGACACTAAGGATAGGGAGGGTACTAGAGACATCCCAGATGCAAAGGAAACAAAGGGTCGCATCGAAATTAAGGACACTAAGGGCAGCGAGGGTAATAGGGATGTCCGAGACGCAAAGTAAACAAAGCCCCCCATCAATACCAAGGACACTAAGGATAGGGAAGTTACTAGCGATATCCAAGATGCAAACGAAAGAAAGGATCACATCGAAATTAAGGACACTAAGGGCAGCGAGGGTAATAGGGAAGTCTGAGACGCATAGTGAAGAAATTCCCTCATCAATATCAAACAAGGACACTAAGGATAGAGAGGGTACTAGCGATATCCAAGATGCAAAGGAAAGAAAGGATCACATCGAAATTAAGGACACTAAGGGCAGCGAGGGTAGTAGGGATGTCCGAGACGCAAAGTAAAGAAAGGACCCCATCAATATCAACGACACTAAGGATAGGGAGGGAACTAGAGATATCCAAGACGCAAAGTTAAGAACGGACCCCATCAATATCAAGGACACTAAGGATAGGGAGGGTACTAGCGATACTCAAGATGCAAAGGAAAGAAAGGATCACACCGAAATTAAGGACACTAAGGGCAGCGAGGGTAATAAGGATTTCCGCGACGCAAAGTAAAGAAAGGCCCCAATTAATATCAAGGACACTAAGGATAGGGAGGGTACTAGAGACATCCCAGATGCAAAGGAAACAAAGGGTCACATCGAAATTAAGGACACTAAGGGCAGCGAGGGTAATAGGGATGTCCGAGACGCAAAGTAAACAAAGCTCCCCATCAATACCAAGGACACTAAGGATAGGGAAGTTACTAGCGATATCCAAGATGCAAACGAAAGAAAGGATCACATCGAAATTAAGGACACTAAGGGCAGCGAGGGTAATAGGGATGTCTGAGACGCATAGTGAAGAAATTCCCTCATCAATATCAAACAAGGACACTAAGGATAGAGAGGGTACTAGCGATATCCAAGATGCAAAGGAAAGAAAGGATCACATCGAAATTAAGGACACTAAGGGCAGCGAGGGTAGTAGGGATGTCCGAGACGCAAAGTAAAGAAAGGACCCCATCAATATCAACGACACTAAGGATAGGGAGGGAACTAGAGATATCCAAGACGCAAAGTTAAGAACGGACCCCATCAATATCAAGGACACTAAGTATATGAAGGGAACCAGCGATATCCAAGAACATAAGGAAAGAAAGGGTCCCGTCGAAATCAAGGACACTAAGGGCAACAAAGGTACTAGGGATGTTCGAGACGCAAAGTAAAGTAAGGACCCCATCAATATCAAGGACACTAAGGATAAGGAGGGTACTAGCGATATCCAAGATGCAAAGGAAAGAAAGGATCCCGTCCAAAGCAAGGACACTAAGGGCAGCAAGGGTACTAGGGATGTCCGAGACAGAAAGTAAAGAAAGGACCCCACCAATACCAAGGACACTAAGGATAGGGAAGGTACTAGCGATATCCAAGATGCAGAGGAAAGAAAGGATCCCGTCGAAATCAAGGACACTAAGGGCAGCAAGGGTACTAGCGATATCAAAGATGCAAAGGAAAGAAAGGACCCCATCAATATCAAGAACACTATGGATAGTGAGGGTACAAGCGATATCAAAGATGCAAAGGAAAGAAAGGATCCCGTCAAAGGAAAGAAAGGATCCCGTCGAAATCAAGGACACTAAGGGCAGCAAGGGTACTAGGGATGTCCGAAACGCAAAGTAAAGAAAGGACACCATCAATATGAAGGACACTAAGGATAGGGAGGGTACTAGCGATATCCCAGATGCAAAGGAAAGAAAGGATCCCGTCGAAATCAAGGACACTAGGGCAGCAAGGGTAATAGGGATGTCCGAGACGCAAAGTAAAGAAAGGACCCCATCAATATCAAGGACACTAAGGATAGGGAGGGAACTAGAGATATCCAAGACGCAAAGTTAAGAACAGACCCCATCAATATCAAGGACACTAAGGATAGGGAGGGAACTAGAGATATCCAAGACGCAAAGTTAAGAACGGTCCCCATCAATATCAAGGACACTAAGTATATGGAGGGAACCAGCGATATCCAAGAACATAAGGAAAGAAAGGATCCCGTCGAAATCAAGGACACTAAGAGCAGCAAGGGTACTAGGGATCTCCGAGACGCAACGTAAAGAAAGGACCTCGTCAATATGAAGGACACTAAGGTAGGGAGGGTACTAGCAATATCCAAGATGCAAAGGAAAGAAAGGATCACATCGAATTTAAGGACTCTAAGGGCTGTGAGGGTAATAGGGATGTCCGAGACGCAAAGTAAAGAAAGGACCCCATCAATATCAAGGACACTAAGGATAGGGAGAGTACTAGCAATACTCAAGATGCACAGGAAAGAAAGGATCACATCAAAATTAAGGACACTAAGGCCAGTGAGGGTAATAGGGATGTCCGCGGCGCAAAGTAAACAAAGGCCCACATCAATATCAAGGACACTAAGGATAGTGAGGGTACTAGCGATATCCAAGATGCAAAGGAAAGAAAGGATCACATCGAATTCAAGGACACTAAGGGCAGTTAGGGTAATAGGGATGTCCGAGATGCAAAGTGAAGAAAGGCCCCCATCAATATCAAAGACACAAAGGATAGTGAGGGTACTAGCGATATCCAAGATGCAAAGGAAAGAAAGGATCAAATCGAATTCAAGGACACTAAGGGCAGTTAGGGTAATAGGGATGTCCGAGATGCAAAGTGAAGAAAGGCCCCCATCAATATCAAAGACACAAAGGATAGGGAGGGTACTAGCGATATCCAAGATGCAAAGGAAAGAAAGGATCCCGTCGAAAGCAAGGACACTAAGGGCAGCGAGGGTAGTAGGGATGTCCGAGACGTAAAGTGAAGAAAGCCCCCCATCATTATCAAGGACACTAAGGATAGGGAGGGTACTAGAGATATCCAAGATGCAAAGGAAAGAAAGGGTCACATCGAAATTAAGGACACTAAAGGCAGCGAGGGTAATAGGAATGTGCGAGACGAAAAGTAAAGAAAGGCCCACAGCACTACCAAGGACACTTAGGATAGGGAGGGTACTAGAGATATCCAAGATGCAAAGGAAAGAAAGGGACACATCGAAATTAAGGACACTAAAGGCAGCGAGGTAATAGGAGTGTCCGAGACGCAAAGTAAAGAAAAGGCCCACATCAATATCAAGGACACTAAGGATAGGGAGGGTACTAGCAATATCCAAGATGCAAAGTAAAGAAAGGATCACATCGAAATAAAGGACACTAAAGGCAGTGAGGGTAATAGGAATGTCCGAGACGCAAAGTAAAGAAAGGGCCCCATCAATATCATGGACACTAAGGATAGGGAGGGTACTAGAGATATCCAAGATGCAAAGGAAAGAATGGGTCACATCGAAATTAAGGACACTAAAGGCAGCGAGGGTAATAGGAATGTCCGAGACGCAAAGTAAAAAAAGGACACCATCAATATGAAGGACCCTAAGGATAGGGAGGGTACTAGCGATATCCAAGATGCAAAGGAAAGAAAGGGTCACATCGAAATTAAGGACACTAAAGGCAGCGAGGGTAATAGGAATGTGCGAGACGAAAAGTAAAGAAAGACCCACATCAATACCAAGGACACTTAAGATAGGGAGGGTACTAGAGATATCCAAGATGCAAAGGAAAGAAAGGGACACATCGAAATTAAGGACACTAAAGGCAGCGAGGTAATAGGAGTGTCCGAGACGCAAAGTAAAGAAAAGGCCCACATCAATATCAAGGACACTAAGGATAGGGAGGGTACTAGCAATATCCAAGATGCAAAGTAAAGAAAGGATCAGATCGAAATTAAGGACCCTAAAGGCAGTGAGGGTAATAGGAATGTCCGAGACGCAAAGTAAAGAAAGGACCCCATCAATATCATGGACACTAAGGATAGGGAGGGTACTAGAGATATCCAAGATGCAAAGGAAAGAATGGGTCACATCGAAATTAAGGACACTAAAGGCAGCGAGGGTAATAGGAATGTCCGAGACGCAAAGTAAAAAAAGGACACCATCAATATGAAGGACACTAAGGATAGGGAGGGTACTAGCGATATCCAAGATGCAAAGGAAAGAAAGGATCCCTTCGAAATCAAGGACACTAAGGGCAGCAAGGGTAATAAGGATGTCCGAGACGCAAAGTAAAGAAAGGACACCATCAATATGAAGGAAACTAAGGATAGGGAGGGTACTAGCGATATCCAAGATGCAAAGGAAAGAAAGGATCACATCGTAATTAATGACACTAAGGGCAGTGAGGGTAATAGGGATGTTTGAGATGCAAAGTAAAGAAAAGACCCCATCATTGTCAAGGACACTAAGGATAGGGAGGGTACTAGCGATATCCAAGATGCAAAGGAAAGAAAGGATCAAATCGAATTTAAGGACACCAAGGGCAGTGAGGGTAATACGGATGTCCGAGATGCAAAGTGAAGAAAGGCCCCCATCAATATCAAAGACACAAAGGATAGGGAGGGTACTAGCGATTTCCAAGATGCAAAGTAAAGAAAGGATCACATCGAAATTAAGGACACTAAAGGCAGTGAGGGTAATAGGAATGTCCGAGACGCAAAGTAAAGAAAGGACCCCATCAATATCATGGACACTAAGGATAGGGAGGGTACTAGAGATATCCAAGATGCAAAGGAAAGAATGGGTCACATCGAAATTAAGGACACTAAAGGCAGCGAGGGTAATAGGAATGTCCGAGACGCAAAGTAAAAAAAGGACACCATCAATATGAAGGACACTAAGGATAGGGAGGGTACTAGCGATATCCAAGATGCAAAGGAAAGAAAGGATCCCGTCGAAATCAAGGACACTAAGGGCAGCAAGGGTAATAAGGATGTCCGAGACGCAAAGTAAATAAAGGACACCATCAATATGAAGGAAACTAAGGATAGGGAGGGTACTAGCGATATCCAAGATGCAAAGGAAAGAAAGGATCACATCGAAATTAATGACACTAAGGGCAGTGAGGGTAATAGGGATGTTTGAGATGCAAAGTAAAGAAAAGACCCCATCAATGTCAAGGACACTAAGGATAGGGAGGGTACTAGCGATATCCAAGATGCAAAGGAAAGAAAGGATCAAATCGAATTTAAGGACACCAAGGGCAGTGAGGGTAATACGGATGTCCGAGATGCAAAGTGAAGAAAGGCCCCCATCAATATCAAAGACACAAAGGATAGGGAGGGTACTAGCGATATCCAAGATGCAAAGGAAAGAAAGGATCCCGTCGAAAGCAAGGACACTAAGGGCAGTGAGGGTAGTAGGGATTTCCGAGACGCAAAGTGAAGGAAGCCCCCCATCAATATTAAGGACACTAAGGATAGGGAGGGTACTAGAGATATCCAAGATGCAAAGGAAAGAAAGGGTCACATCGAAATTAAGGACACTAAAGGCAGCGAGGGTAATAGGAATGTGCGAGACGTAAAGTAAAGAAAGGCCCACATCAATACCAAGGTCACTTAGGATAGGGAGGGTACTAGAGATATCCAAGATGCAAAGGAAAGAAAGGGACACATCGAAATTAAGGACACTAAAGGCAGCGAGGTAATAGGAGTGTCCGAGACGCAAAGTAAAGAAAAGGCCCACATCAATATCAAGGAAACTAAGGAGAGGGAGGGTACTAGCGATATCCAAGATGCAAAGTAAAGAAAGGATCACATCGAAATTAAGGACACTAAAGGCAGTGAGGGTAATAGGAATGTCCGAGACGCAAAGTAAAGAAAGGACCCCATCAATATCATGGACACTAAGGATAGGGAGGGTACTAGAGATATCCAAGATGCAAAGGAAAGAAAGGGTCACATCGAAATTAAGGACACTAAAGGCAGCGAGGGTAATAGGAATGTCCGAGACGCAAAGTAAAGAAAGGACACCATCAATATGAAGGACACTAAGGATAGGGAGGGTACTAGCGATATCCAAGATGCAAAGGAAAGAAAGGATCCCATCGAAATCAAGGACACTAAGGGCAGCAAGGGTAATAGGGATGTCCCAGACGCAAAGTAAAGAACGGACCCCATGAATATCAAGGACACTAAGGATAGGGAGGGAACTAGAGATATCCAAGACGCAAAGTTAAGAACGGACCCCATCAATATCAAGGACACTAAGTATATGGAGGGAACCAGCGATATCCAAGAACATAAGGAAAGAAAGGATCCTGTCGAAATCAAGGACACTAAGGGCAGCAAGGGTACTAGGGATCTCTGAGACATAACGTAAAGAAAGGACCTCGTCAATATGAAGGACACTAAGGTAGGGAGGGTACTAGCAATATCCAAGAAGAAAAGGAAAGAAAGGATCACATCGAATTTAAGGACACTAAGGGCAGTGAGGGTAATAGGGATGTCCGAGACGCAAAGTAAAGAAAGGACCCCATCAATATCAAGGACACTAAGGATAGGGAGAGTACTAGCAATACTCAAGATGCACAGGAAAGAAAGGATCACATCAAAATTAAGAACACTAAGGCCAGTGAGGGTAATAGGGATGTCCATGCGCAAAGTAAACAAAGGCCCACATCAATATCAAGGACACTAAGGATAGTGAGGGTACTGGCGATTTCCAAGATGCAAAGAAAAGCAAGGATCACATCGAATTCAAGGACACTAAGGGCAACGAGGGTAGTAGGGATGTCCGAGACGTAAAGTGAAGAAAGCCCCCCATCAATATCAAGGACACTAAGGATAGGGAGGGTACTAGAGATATCCAAGATGCAAAGGAAAGAAAGGGTCACATCGAAATTAAGGACACTAAAGGCAGCGAGGGTAATAGGAATGTGCGAGACGAAAAGTAAAGAAAGGCCCACACCAATACCAAGGACACTTAGGATAGGGAGGGTACTAGAGATATCCAAGATGCAAAGGAAAGAAAGGGTCACATCGAAATTAAGGACACTAAAGGCAGCGAGGGTAATAGGAATGTCCGAGACGCAAAGTAAAGAAAGGACACCATCAATATGAAGGACACTAAGGATAGGGAGGGTACTAGCGATATCCAAGATGCAAAGGAAAGAAAGGATCCCATCGAAATCAAGGACACTAAGGGCAGTGAGGGTAGTAGGGATTTCCGAGACGCAAAGTAAAGAACGGACCCCATCAATATCAAGGACACTAAGGATAGGGAGGGTACTAGAGATATCCAAGATGCAAAGGAAAGAAAGGGTCACATCGAAATTAAGGACACTAAAGGCAGCGAGGGTAATAGGAATGTGCGAGACGTAAAGTAAAGAAAGGCCCACATCAATACCAAGGTCACTTAGGATAGGGAGGGTACTAGAGATATCCAAGATGCAAAGGAAAGAAAGGGACACATCGAAATTAAGGACACTAAAGGCAGCGAGGTAATAGGAGTGTCCGAGACGCAAAGTAAAGAAAAGGCCCACGTCAATATCAAGGACACTAAGGAGAGGGAGGGTACTAGCGATATCCAAGATGCAAAGTAAAGAAAGGATCACATCAAAATTAAGGACACTAAGGCCAGTGAGGGTAATAGGGATGTCCGCGGCGCAAAGTAAACAAAGGCCCACATCAATATCAAGGACACTAAGGATAGTGAGGGTACTAGCGATATCCAAGATGCAAAGGAAAGAAAGGATCACATCGAATTCAAGGACACTAAGGGCAGTTAGGGTAATAGGGATGTCCGAGATGCAAAGTGAAGAAAGGCCCCCATCAATATCAAAGACACAAAGGATAGTGAGGGTACTAGCGATATCCAAGATGCAAAGGAAAGAAAGGATCAAATCGAATTCAAGGACACTAAGGGCAGTTAGGGTAATAGGGATGTCCGAGATGCAAAGTGAAGAAAGGCCCCCATCAATATCAAAGACACAAAGGATAGGGAGGGTACTAGCGATATCCAAGATGCAAAGGAAAGAAAGGATCCCGTCGAAAGCAAGGACACTAAGGGCAGCGAGGGTAGTAGGGATGTCCGAGACGTAAAGTGAAGAAAGCCCCCATCATTATCAAGGACACTAAGGATAGGGAGGTACTAGAGATATCCAAGATGCAAAGGAAAGAAAGGGTCACATCGAAATTAAGGACACTAAAGGCAGCGAGGGTAATAGGAATGTGCGAGACGAAAAGTAAAGAAAGGCCCACAGCACTACCAAGGACACTTAGGATAGGGAGGGTACTAGAGATATCCAAGATGCAAAGGAAAGAAAGGGACACATCGAAATTAAGGACACTAAAGGCAGCGAGGTAATAGGAGTGTCCGAGACGCAAAGTAAAGAAAAGGCCCACATCAATATCAAGGACACTAAGGATAGGGAGGGTACTAGCAATATCCAAGATGCAAAGTAAAGAAAGGATCACATCGAAATAAAGGACACTAAAGGCAGTGAGGGTAATAGGAATGTCCGAGACGCAAAGTAAAGAAAGGGCCCCATCAATATCATGGACACTAAGGATAGGGAGGGTACTAGAGATATCCAAGATGCAAAGGAAAGAATGGGTCACATCGAAATTAAGGACACTAAAGGCAGCGAGGGTAATAGGAATGTCCGAGACGCAAAGTAAAAAAAGGACACCATCAATATGAAGGACCCTAAGGATAGGGAGGGTACTAGCGATATCCAAGATGCAAAGGAAAGAAAGGGTCACATCGAAATTAAGGACACTAAAGGCAGCGAGGGTAATAGGAATGTGCGAGACGAAAAGTAAAGAAAGACCCACATCAATACCAAGGACACTTAAGATAGGGAGGGTACTAGAGATATCCAAGATGCAAAGGAAAGAAAGGGACACATCGAAATTAAGGACACTAAAGGCAGCGAGGTAATAGGAGTGTCCGAGACGCAAAGTAAAGAAAAGGCCCACATCAATATCAAGGACACTAAGGATAGGGAGGGTACTAGCAATATCCAAGATGCAAAGTAAAGAAAGGATCAGATCGAAATTAAGGACCCTAAAGGCAGTGAGGGTAATAGGAATGTCCGAGACGCAAAGTAAAGAAAGGACCCCATCAATATCATGGACACTAAGGATAGGGAGGGTACTAGAGATATCCAAGATGCAAAGGAAAGAATGGGTCACATCGAAATTAAGGACACTAAAGGCAGCGAGGGTAATAGGAATGTCCGAGACGCAAAGTAAAAAAAGGACACCATCAATATGAAGGACACTAAGGATAGGGAGGGTACTAGCGATATCCAAGATGCAAAGGAAAGAAAGGATCCTTCGAAATCAAGGACACTAAGGGCAGCAAGGGTAATAAGGATGTCCGAGACGCAAAGTAAAGAAAGGACACCATCAATATGAAGGAAACTAAGGATAGGGAGGGTACTAGCGATATCCAAGATGCAAAGGAAAGAAAGGATCACATCGTAATTAATGACACTAAGGGCAGTGAGGGTAATAGGGATGTTTGAGATGCAAAGTAAAGAAAAGACCCCATCATTGTCAAGGACACTAAGGATAGGGAGGGTACTAGCGATATCCAAGATGCAAAGGAAAGAAAGGATCAAATCGAATTTAAGGACACCAAGGGCAGTGAGGGTAATACGGATGTCCGAGATGCAAAGTGAAGAAAGGCCCCCATCAATATCAAAGACACAAAGGATAGGGAGGGTACTAGCGATTTCCAAGATGCAAAGTAAAGAAAGGATCACATCGAAATTAAGGACACTAAAGGCAGTGAGGGTAATAGGAATGTCCGAGACGCAAAGTAAAGAAAGGACCCCATCAATATCATGGACACTAAGGATAGGGAGGGTACTAGAGATATCCAAGATGCAAAGGAAAGAATGGGTCACATCGAAATTAAGGACACTAAAGGCAGCGAGGGTAATAGGAATGTCCGAGACGCAAAGTAAAAAAAGGACACCATCAATATGAAGGACACTAAGGATAGGGAGGGTACTAGCGATATCCAAGATGCAAAGGAAAGAAAGGATCCCGTCGAAATCAAGGACACTAAGGGCAGCAAGGGTAATAAGGATGTCCGAGACGCAAAGTAAATAAAGGACACCATCAATATGAAGGAAACTAAGGATAGGGAGGGTACTAGCGATATCCAAGATGCAAAGGAAAGAAAGGATCACATCGAAATTAATGACACTAAGGGCAGTGAGGGTAATAGGGATGTTTGAGATGCAAAGTAAAGAAAAGACCCCATCAATGTCAAGGACACTAAGGATAGGGAGGGTACTAGCGATATCCAAGATGCAAAGGAAAGAAAGGATCAAATCGAATTTAAGGACACCAAGGGCAGTGAGGGTAATACGGATGTCCGAGATGCAAAGTGAAGAAAGGCCCCCATCAATATCAAAGACACAAAGGATAGGGAGGGTACTAGCGATATCCAAGATGCAAAGGAAAGAAAGGATCCCGTCGAAAGCAAGGACACTAAGGGCAGTGAGGGTAGTAGGGATTTCCGAGACGCAAAGTGAAGGAAGCCCCCCATCAATATTAAGGACACTAAGGATAGGGAGGGTACTAGAGATATCCAAGATGCAAAGGAAAGAAAGGGTCACATCGAAATTAAGGACACTAAAGGCAGCGAGGGTAATAGGAATGTGCGAGACGTAAAGTAAAGAAAGGCCCACATCAATACCAAGGTCACTTAGGATAGGGAGGGTACTAGAGATATCCAAGATGCAAAGGAAAGAAAGGACACATCGAAATTAAGGACACTAAAGGCAGCGAGGTAATAGGAGTGTCCGAGACGCAAAGTAAAGAAAAGGCCCACATCAATATCAAGGAAACTAAGGAGAGGGAGGGTACTAGCGATATCCAAGATGCAAAGTAAAGAAAGGATCACATCGAAATTAAGGACACTAAAGGCAGTGAGGGTAATAGGAATGTCCGAGACGCAAAGTAAAGAAAGGACCCCATCAATATCATGGACACTAAGGATAGGGAGGGTACTAGAGATATCCAAGATGCAAAGGAAAGAAAGGGTCACATCGAAATTAAGGACACTAAAGGCAGCGAGGGTAATAGGAATGTCCGAGACGCAAAGTAAAGAAAGGACACCATCAATATGAAGGACACTAAGGATAGGGAGGGTACTAGCGATATCCAAGATGCAAAGGAAAGAAAGGATCCCATCGAAATCAAGGACACTAAGGGCAGCAAGGGTAATAGGGATGTCCCAGACGCAAAGTAAAGAACGGACCCCATGAATATCAAGGACACTAAGGATAGGGAGGGAACTAGAGATATCCAAGACGCAAAGTTAAGAACGGACCCCATCAATATCAAGGACACTAAGTATATGGAGGGAACCAGCGATATCCAAGAACATAAGGAAAGAAAGGATCCTGTCGAAATCAAGGACACTAAGGGCAGCAAGGGTACTAGGGATCTCTGAGACATAACGTAAAGAAAGGACCTCGTCAATATGAAGGACACTAAGGTAGGGAGGGTACTAGCAATATCCAAGAAGAAAAGGAAAGAAAGGATCACATCGAATTTAAGGACACTAAGGGCAGTGAGGGTAATAGGGATGTCCGAGACGCAAAGTAAAGAAAGGACCCCATCAATATCAAGGACACTAAGGATAGGGAGAGTACTAGCAATACTCAAGATGCACAGGAAAGAAAGGATCACATCAAAATTAAGAACACTAAGGCCAGTGAGGGTAATAGGGATGTCCGCGGCGCAAAGTAAACAAAGGCCCACATCAATATCAAGGACACTAAGGATAGTGAGGGTACTGGCGATTTCCAAGATGCAAAGAAAAGCAAGGATCACATCGAATTCAAGGACACTAAGGGCAACGAGGGTAGTAGGGATGTCCGAGACGTAAAGTGAAGAAAGCCCCCCATCAATATCAAGGACACTAAGGATAGGGAGGGTACTAGAGATATCCAAGATGCAAAGGAAAGAAAGGGTCACATCGAAATTAAGGACACTAAAGGCAGCGAGGGTAATAGGAATGTGCGAGACGAAAAGTAAAGAAAGGCCCACACCAATACCAAGGACACTTAGGATAGGGAGGGTACTAGAGATATCCAAGATGCAAAGGAAAGAAAGGGTCACATCGAAATTAAGGACACTAAAGGCAGCGAGGGTAATAGGAATGTCCGAGACGCAAAGTAAAGAAAGGACACCATCAATATGAAGGACACTAAGGATAGGGAGGGTACTAGCGATATCCAAGATGCAAAGGAAAGAAAGGATCCCATCGAAATCAAGGACACTAAGGGCAGTGAGGGTAGTAGGGATTTCCGAGACGCAAAGTAAAGAACGGACCCCATCAATATCAAGGACACTAAGGATAGGGAGGGTACTAGAGATATCCAAGATGCAAAGGAAAGAAAGGGTCACATCGAAATTAAGGACACTAAAGGCAGCGAGGGTAATAGGAATGTGCGAGACGTAAAGTAAAGAAAGGCCCACATCAATACCAAGGTCACTTAGGATAGGGAGGGTACTAGAGATATCCAAGATGCAAAGGAAAGAAAGGGACACATCGAAATTAAGGACACTAAAGGCAGCGAGGTAATAGGAGTGTCCGAGACGCAAAGTAAAGAAAAGGCCCACGTCAATATCAAGGACACTAAGGAGAGGGAGGGTACTAGCGATATCCAAGATGCAAAGTAAAGAAAGGATCACATCGAAATTAAGGACACTAAAGGCAGTGAGGTTAATAGGAATGTCCGAGACGCAAAGTAAAGAAAGGACCCCATCAATATCATGGACACTAAGGATAGGGAGGGTACTAGAGATATCCAAGATGCAAAGGAAAGAAAGGGTCACATCGAAATTAAGGACACTAAAGGCAGCGAGGGTAATAGGAATGTCCGAGACGCAAAGTAAAGAAAGGACACCATCAATATGAAGGACACTAAGGATAGGGAGGGTACTAGCGATATCCAAGATGCAAAGGAAAGAAAGGATCCCATCGAAATCAAGGACACTAAGGGCAGCAAGGGTAATAGGGATGTCCCAGACGCAAAGTAAAGAACGGACCCCATCAATATCAAGGACACTAAGGATAGGGAGGGAACTAGAGATATCCAAGACGCAAAGTTAAGAACGGACCCCATCAATATCAAGGACACTAAGTATATGGAGGAACCAGCGATATCCAAGAACATAAGGAAAGAAAGGATCCTGTCGAAATCAAGGACACTAAGGGCAGCAAGGGTACTAGGGATCTCTGAGACGCAACGTAAAGAAAGGACCTCGTCAATATGAAGGACACTAAGGTAGGGAGGGTACTAGCAATATCCAAGAAGAAAAGGAAAGAAAGGATCACATCGAATTTAAGGACACTAAGGGCAGTGAGTGTAATAGGGATGTCCGAGACGCAAAGTAAAGAAAGGACCCCATCAATATCAAGGACACTAAGGATAGGGAGAGTACTAGCAATACTCAAGATGCACAGGAAAGAAAGGATCACATCAAAATTAAGAACACTAAGGCCAGTGAGGGTAATAGGGATGTCCGCGGCGCAAAGTAAACAAAGGCCCACATCAATATCAAGGACACTAAGGATAGTGAGGGTAATAGCGATTTCCAAGATGCAAAGGAAAGCAAGGATCACATCGAATTTAAGGACACTAAGGGCAGTTAGGGTAATAGGGATGTCCGAGATGCAAAGTGAAGAAAGGCCCCCATCAATATCAAAGACACAAAGGATAGGGTGGGTACTAGCGATATCCAAGATGCAAAGGAAAGAAAGGATCCCGTCGAAAGCAAGGACACTAAGGGCAACGAGGGTAGTAGGGATGTCCGAGACGTAAAGTGAAGAAAGCCCCCCCATCAATATCAAGGACACTAAGGATAGGGAGGGTACTAGAGATATCCAAGATGCAAAGGAAAGAAAGGGTCACATCGAAATTAAGGACACTAAAGGCAGCGAGGGTAATAGGAATGTGCGAGACGAGAAGTAAAGAAAGGCCCACACCAATACCAAGGACACTTAGGATAGGGAGGGTACTAGAGATATCCAAGATGCAAAGGAAAGAAAGGGACACATCGAAATTAAGGACACTAAAGGCAGCGAGGTAATAGGAGTGTCCGAGACGCAAAGTAAAGAAAAGGCCCACATCAATATCAAGGACACTAAGGATAGTGAGGGTAATAGCGATTTCCAAGATGCAAAGGAAAGCAAGGATCACATCGAATTCAAGGACACTAAGGGCAGTTAGGGTAATAGGGATGTCCGAGATGCAAAGTGAAGAAAGGCCCCCATCAATATCAAAGACACAAAGGATAGGGTGGGTACTAGCGATATCCAAGATGCAAAGGAAAGAAAGGATCCCGTCGAAAGCAAGGACACTAAGGGCAACGAGGGTAGTAGGGATGTCCGAGACGTAAAGTGAAGAAAGCCCCCCATCAATATCAAGGACACTAAGGATAGGGAGGGTACTAGCGATATCCAAGATGCAAAGGAAAGAAAGGATCCCGTCGAAATCAAGGACACTAAGGGCAGCAAGGGTAATAAGGATGTCCGAGACGCAAAGTAAATAAAGGACACCATCAATATGAAGGAAACTAAGGATAGGGAGGGTACTAGCGATATCCAAGATGCAAAGGAAAGAAAGGATCACATCGAAATTAATGACACTAAGGGCAGTGAGGGTAATAGGGATGTTTGAGATGCAAAGTAAAGAAAAGACCCCATCAATGTCAAGGACACTAAGGATAGGGAGGGTACTAGCGATATCCAAGATGCAAAGGAAAGAAAGGATCAAATCGAATTTAAGGACACCAAGGGCAGTGAGGGTAATACGGATGTCCGAGATGCAAAGTGAAGAAAGGCCCCCATCAATATCAAAGACACAAAGGATAGGGAGGGTACTAGCGATATCCAAGATGCAAAGGAAAGAAAGGATCCGTCGAAAGCAAGGACACTAAGGGC
Source organism: Chrysaora quinquecirrha (assembly GCA_014526335.1). Classification (NCBI taxonomy): domain Eukaryota; kingdom Metazoa; phylum Cnidaria; class Scyphozoa; order Semaeostomeae; family Pelagiidae; genus Chrysaora; species Chrysaora quinquecirrha. The sequence continues at coordinate 5,673,233 of JACTAT010000037.1, forward strand.
AGTGAGGGTAGTAGGGATTTCCGAGACGCAAAGTGAAGAAGCCCCCATCAATATTAAGGACACTAAGGATAGGGAGGGTACTAGAGATATCCAAGATGCAAAGGAAAGAAAGGGTCACATCGAAATTAAGGACACTAAAGGCAGCGAGGGTAATAGGAATGTGCGAGACGTAAAGTAAAGAAAGGCCCACATCAATACCAAGGTCACTTAGGATAGGGAGGGTACTAGAGATATCCAAGATGCAAAGGAAAGAAAGGACACATCGAAATTAAGGACACTAAAGGCAGCGAGGTAATAGGAGTGTCCGAGACGCAAAGTAAAGAAAAGGCCCACATCAATATCAAGGACACTAAGGAGAGGGAGGGTACTAGCGATATCCAAGATGCAAAGTAAAGAAAGGATCACATCGAAATTAAGGACACTAAAGGCAGTGAGGGTAATAGGAATGTCCGAGACGCAAAGTAAAGAAAGGACCCCATCAATATCATGGACATTAAGGATAGGGAGGGTACTAGAGATATCCAAGATGCAAAGGAAAGAAAGGGTCACATCGAAATTAAGGACACTAAAGGCAGCGAGGGTAATAGGAATGTCCGAGACGCAAAGTAAAGAAAGGACACCATCAATATGAAGGACACTAAGGATAGGGAGGGTACTAGCGATATCCAAGATGCAAAGGAAAGAAAGGATCCCATCGAAATCAAGGACACTAAGGGCAGCAAGGGTAATAGGGATGTCCCAGACGCAAAGTAAAGAACGGACCCCATCAATATCAAGGACACTAAGGATAGGGAGGGAACTAGAGATATCCAAGACGCAAAGTTAAGAACGGACCCCATCAATATCAAGGACACTAAGTATATGGAGGGAACCAGCGATATCCAAGAACATAAGGAAAGAAAGGATCCTGTCGAAATCAAGGACACTAAGGGCAGCAAGGGTACTAGGGATCTCTGAGACATAACGTAAAGAAAGGACCTCGTCAATATGAAGGACACTAAGGTAGGGAGGGTACTAGCAATATCCAAGAAGAAAAGGAAAGAAAGGATCACATCGAATTTAAGGACACTAAGGGCAGTGAGGGTAATAGGGATGTCCGAGACGCAAAGTAAAGAAAGGACCCCATCAATATCAAGGACACTAAGGATAGGGAGAGTACTAGCAATACTCAAGATGCACAGGAAAGAAAGGATCACATCAAAATTAAGAACACTAAGGCCAGTGAGGGTAATAGGGATGTCCGCGGCGCAAAGTAAACAAAGGCCCACATCAATATCAAGGACACTAAGGATAGTGAGGGTACTGGCGATTTCCAAGATGCAAAGAAAAGCAAGGATCTCATCGAATTCAAGGACACTAAGGGCAGTTAGGGTAATAGGGATGTCCGAGATGCAAAGTGAAGAAAGGCCCCCATCAATATCAAAGACACAAAGGATAGGGTGGGTACTAGCGATATCCAAGATGCAAAGGAAAGAAAGGATCCCGTCGAAAGCAAGGACACTAAGGGCAACGAGGGTAGTAGGGATGTCCGAGACGTAAAGTGAAGAAAGCCCCCCATCAATATCAAGGACACTAAGGATAGGGAGGGTACTAGAGATATCCAAGATGCAAAGGAAAGAAAGGGTCACATCGAAATTAAGGACACTAAAGGCAGCGAGGGTAATAGGAATGTGCGAGACGAAAAGTAAAGAAAGGCCCACACCAATACCAAGGACACTTAGGATAGGGAGGGTACTAGAGATATCCAAGATGCAAAGGAAAGAAAGGGACACATCGAAATTAAGGACACTAAAGGCAGCGAGGTAATAGGAGTGTCCGAGACGCAAAGTAAAGAAAAGGCCCACATCAATATCAAGGACACTAAGGATAGGGAGGGTACTAGCGATATCCAAGATGCAAAGGAAAGAAAGGATCCCGTCGAAAGCAAGGACACTAAGGGCAGTGAGGGTAGTAGGGATTTCCGAGACGCAAAGTGAAGGAAGCCCCCCATCAATATCAAGGACACTAAGGATAGGGAGGGTACTAGAGATATCCAAGATGCAAAGGAAAGAAAGGGTCACATCGAAATTAAGGACACTAAAGGCAGCGAGGGTAATAGGAATGTGCGAGACGTAAAGTAAAGAAAGGCCCACATCAATACCAAGGTCACTTAGGATAGGGAGGGTACTAGAGATATCCAAGATGCAAAGGAAAGAAAGGGACACATCGAAATTAAGGACACTAAAGGCAGCGAGGTAATAGGAGTGTCCGAGACGCAAAGTAAAGAAAAGGCCCACGTCAATATCAAGGACACTAAGGAGAGGGAGGGTACTAGCGATATCCAAGATGCAAAGTAAAGAAAGGATCACATCGAAATTAAGGACACTAAAGGCAGTGAGGGTAATAGGAATGTCCGAGACGCAAAGTAAAGAAAGGACCCCATCAATATCATGGACACTAAGGATAGGGAGGGTACTAGAGATATCCAAGATGCAAAGGAAAGAAAGGGTCACATCGAAATTAAGGACACTAAAGGCAGCGAGGGTAATAGGAATGTCCGAGACGCAAAGTAAAGAAAGGACACCATCAATATGAAGGACACTAAGGATAGGGAGGGTACTAGCGATATCCAAGATGCAAAGGAAAGAAAGGATCCCATCGGAATCAAGGACACTAAGGGCAGCAAGGGTAATAGGGATGTCCCAGACGCAAAGTAAAGAACGGACCCCATCAATATCAAGGACACTAAGGATAGGGAGGGAACTAGAGATATCCAAGACGCAAAGTTAAGAACGGACCCCATCAATATCAAGGACACTAAGTATATGGAGGTAACCAGCGATATCCAAGAACATAAGGAAAGAAAGGATCCTGTCGAAATCAAGGACACTAAGGGCAGCAAGGGTACTAGGGATCTCTGAGACGCAACGTAAAGAAAGGACCTCGTCAATATGAAGGACACTAAGGTAGGGAGGGTACTAGCAATATCCAAGAAGAAAAGGAAAGAAAGGATCACATCGAATTTAAGGACACTAAGGGCAGTGAGTGTAATAGGGATGTCCGAGACGCAAAGTAAAGAAAGGACCCCATCAATATCAAGGACACTAAGGATAGGGAGAGTACTAGCAATACTCAAGATGCACAGGAAAGAAAGGATCACATCAAAATTAAGAACACTAAGGCCAGTGAGGGTAATAGGGATGTCCAGCGCAAAGTAAACAAAGGCCCACATCAATATCAAGGACACTAAGGATAGTGAGGGTAATAGCGATTTCCAAGATGCAAAGGAAAGCAAGGATCACATCGAATTCAAGGACACTAAGGGCAGTTAGGGTAATAGGGATGTCCGAGATGCAAAGTGAAGAAAGGCCCCCATCAATATCAAAGACACAAAGGATAGGGTGGGTACTAGCGATATCCAAGATGCAAAGGAAAGAAAGGATCCCGTCGAAAGCAAGGACACTAAGGGCAACGAGGGTAGTAGGGATGTCCGAGACGTAAAGTGAAGAAAGCCCCCCCATCAATATCAAGGACACTAAGGATAGGGAGGGTACTAGAGATATCCAAGATGCAAAGGAAAGAAAGGGTCACATCGAAATTAAGGACACTAAAGGCAGCGAGGGTAATAGGAATGTGCGAGACGAAAAGTAAAGAAAGGCCCACACCAATACCAAGGACACTTAGGATAGGGAGGGTACTAGAGATATCCAAGATGCAAAGGAAAGAAAGGGACACATCGAAATGAGGTATAATACAGGTGAAAATCTCGTGTTGGACCATGCCCTTTTTACATTAGAAATCCTATTAGTGGACCAAAGTATTGTTTTCTGCTGTTGCGTTCAGGAAAATGCGAAGGAGCGTCAATGATGTGGTGTGGAGTATCTTTAATGGCGGATGTTGTTTGCTAGCTTCGGGGTTTCTTGAAATATCATGAATCGGAAAAAGGAAAAGAATATCGAATTCTACGAAGTAGGCGAAGGACGACTCAAATCCAAAAAGAAATTAACCTCAATTAAGAAGCCCAGCAATTCCAAATCATCCTTTAAAGTTGCAGGTGCACCGAAAATGAAGTTTCACTTTGATCAAGGGCATCATCCGTCAGCTGCAGCCGAAAATGTTATTCAATTTGTTGGCGAATCCGCGAATTCACGTTCAGTCAATCCATCTTGGCCAAGAGTTTCTGCTAAACCAAGGCAGCTTGATGGAAGCCCTGGAAATTGGCCTAGTTCTGCTTGTTCTACTGGTATCGGTAGTAGGCCTATTGCTTCTTCTGCTACTCAGTCTCACTCTCAGGGCAGGGAGACTAGTGTGCAATCTTTTTCAAATCAGCAAATTGAAGATCAACATTTCAGTGATGGCAGTGATAATGATCAAGAGGAATGCTGGTTTGAAATGGTAAGGGCACTGCTTGCAGTGCAGTTTCCTATTCGATCTCCTGGCCCAGCCCAGGCCCATCTTTTGCACACTCTGTTCTGTTTAACACAACATCAGACTACAAAATCATTCCTCTTTTCCAAATCTAAACTTAAACTTGCGCCACGAATTTATTATGTGACGTACGTTTAATGTGACAATAATAATGGCTGCTATTTGCTGTCTAACAATTTTGTTTTCCCACCCTGATGCAGCTTAACCCTTTATGACAGGTCACCCTATATTTTTGCGCTTTTGCACTTTTTTCTGGGGCCCTGAATTGCAGATAAGGTAGTTTTCCTAAGAAACCTGAAAATTAGCAAGATATTATAAGTGGGACCCTAATATCATTGAGACCAGTCCTTTAAAAGAGATGGCTTTATTGAGGTCTGGTGTCTTTGGTTTAGTAGCTTTTTTTCCTAGTTTATATTTGATAAAAAATATTCCCAGAAAAAGAAATTCTATGTTTTATTTGGACATTGATATTCAAATGCTGAAATTTGGTTGTTGACCCTATAGAGCCAATTTGTGTCTTCAATACATTATGTAGTATAATTGCACTTTAGATAACATCTGGAGAGAATGAGTCACTGGATGAGCAGGCTATCAGGCTATACTCTGTTGAGCTGCGGAGACTAGGGGCGATTGTACCTATAAATAAAAATCACAGTGAGCTGATTGTACCTGGATTTCTGAAAGAATCAAGCAGATTATCAGTATGTCACCTTTATTCAATCTTTATAACATGTTGTCTCCAAGGGGCCCCCAGATGGGCACTAGGTATCAATCATGCAATAACACCAATTTTCAGCTCTTTTCATGCCATAACGGCAACGCCCAAAAATTTAAAGCCAAAATGTTTCATATGGGACACAAACAGTTCATGAAGAAATTGAGTTCATGTATTCAGCACACAAAATAAACATTTTTATCCTGATAATGCCTTTAATATGGCTTTTCAGGCTGAAGACAGAAATCTCTAACACATTTTCATGCACAAAAATTCTGCCTTTTCGCGAAATAAAGTTAGAAAAAATGCTCCATAATGCATCACATCAAACATCAAACTTAAAGGGGGGCCTCCTGGAAGCCATGTTCATATTTAGATGTGTTTGGTTTTTTCCCATTTTGAGTCCCTGCAACCGAATCATTTCAAATTTTTCTTTGCATTCAAAATTAATATCTAATTCAATGTCTGAAGATTGTATGTTTTGATTACTGAAACTGTTGATAATGAAGGCATCTTCTTTTGAAGACTTTTCAAGAGTTGAATGAATGTCATTTAATTTACTAGACTTCAGAATATTTCATTGTTCGACGAAAAGCAGTGAAAATGTTTCTCTCTGGAGACACACTTGATTTCTCGTGGCTGTATTATTGCAGCTGTAGTCCAGGGCAAATGGAGTTTATCAAGAACTTACCTGAAGAGCTTCTAAGTACTATAGATGGTAAGAGCTTTTTCATAATGTCATATATGTCTAATGTATAATAAAATTAACTTCTGTTTCAAAAGTCTAAATCAAACCAAGGTATATAACCTGCTTCTCTTTTATTTGCACATTTGCCAAACTTTTAACAAATATATGACATGATATTTACTATGTGAACTTAGAGCTTGAAAATATTCACAAGACTTGCCAACATTGCAAGGTTGTTGCAAAGATTATGGAGGAATTTGATGAAAAACACGAGATTTGTCCTTCTTCCGGTACGTTCTATTTTCAATCTTCTATGACCACTTTCTTTACTCTCCCCTGCTTTTGTAAAGAGTAGAGGTATACCCTATTCAATGACTGGAAATAATTGTACTTTCTTTCCGCTTAAAACCCAGCTTTACTAGTCTTCTCTACTGTATGCATTGCAAGACACAGAGTAGAGATTGGGACAAGTTTCATGTAATGACATATTCTATCTTTGTACAGATCTTTCAGAAATTTGGACTCTTGACGATTCATTGGTATTGTACATCATCTTTTTTTAATTTCTCCATATGATCCTTGTGATTTTGTGACAGCAACACCATTTGAAATGGCACTGCTAAATTGTAGTTCTATACAATGATACTTCCCTACCATTGTTGTTTGAACTATAATGCTACAGTACTGCTATCGCATGGTCTAACATTGCATTGGGAGATCGAGAGTGATCTGCGATGCTTTAGAGGCTGTCTAGATAGAGCTTCTTGATAGCTATTTCCACCAGAGAGCCCTTGATGCATTTCCTTTTGAGGGGTCTGCAATTTTGCTTGAGGAGTATGGAGGAAGTCCAAACTGAAAGCCTGCGATAGACAACTGAGGTGTCTGCAATTTCCCATGATAGCAAGCATCACGGTATGAAGCATTGATACTTTGTTCAGATCAATGTTAGACCGCGCCATAACAGTACAGTAATCTTGCCTGGTTTGTACATTTGAAATATCTAATCTCAATTATGTACATTGAAAGCTAATCACTATTGTTTCAGGATGGAAAGAGTATTATCGCCATTCCTCATGATGACTCAAAAGTAATTGTTTGTGCTGATATGGGTATAGGTTTCGTCGGGATAGATATGGGAAAATTGAAATGTTTGAGTTGTAAATACGAGGCAACAAACTGTGGCCATATTGTTCATCTGAGAAATGCAGTTCAATCAGAGTCTGCTGATATTCCAAATGTTGCCTATGATTTATTTATGTCTAATAGTGAATCTAGGCAGACAAGGTCATTTTGTCTCAAGAACCCAATATCTTCCTGTCCGATACCTTACAAACTACCCATTGATGTTGCCAGAAAAATTTCAGTTGGCTATTCTCAGTTTCTTAAGAATAGGGAAGGTACCTTTGTTCTGAGTTCTGAGGAGGAGAAATGTGGCAAATGTGGCTCATCGCTTTCATTGAGTAATGACGTATGCTCTGGGCCTCTGCTGACTATGCTTAATCAGTTGGATTGTAAGGGTAAGAATTGCGTAAGAGCTTGAAGCCATTTTTTTTCGTTCTCTCTCCCTTGTTTTTCAATTTATTTAAAGCTTGCTGCCAAAATTTCCTCCATTTTCCAATAACGATGTTTGCTTGGTTAGTTTTCAGTAAGGAATGTTCAAAGTGTGGTGAAATGTATCCATATGATGGTGGCAAGGACGGAATATTAAACATGGGAACATTTTGATAGGATATGATGTGTTGAGAGATTATATGTACCACTTTGTATTCGGAAGCAGGTAAGTGCCTTTTGGTAGCACAGGTAAACATAATCTTCTTGTCAATTTGGATTTTGCATTGCTAATAAAGTGTTTCTTGTATCCTTTTCCTATATTGTTATCCGGAATACCTATACTTTTAATGCAATGTATTTTAGAATTGTTTATGTTCGGGTATATGTCAGAAATCTCATGTGCTTTTCTGTTGTTATCTTATAGCTCGACACTTATTAGCTACTATAACTCTTGGAAACGTCAACAGCTTGACTATGGTAACGAGAACTTTAGCAAGGTCTGTAGCTATCAAGATTGGAGAGCTAGCTGGTATGCTTTTCTTGAGCTATTAGATATAGACTACGAGTCTGCATCTTCTTGTCCTGAATGTGGTGTGTGTCCAGGCATTGTTGTTTGCGATGGAACTAGCCTTGGATTCAGAAAACAACTGCTATCAGAGTTGGCCGAAACTGAAGAACAAGATCAGGTTATCCATGAAATCGTAAGTTCGCTAATATTTTGCTACTTGTGACTTGTGACCCTTTCGATTTTGATTTTAGCGTTGAAAAACCAGTACAGAACAATTTAAATCGGTGGAAGAGTTTCAAGACAATTCCTTATAATTTGTTTTCTAAAAAAGACAGAAATCAAACCATTGAATAAATTCCCATAATTAGCTGAATGCTAGCTCAATCTCAATCACTGAGATATCACTGAGATTGAGTTAGTTTTTACCTAATTTTAAATCTAATTTGTCTGCTTATTTGAATTATCTTCAATGTAGAAGCATTAAATGTCACTACGAGCATCATTATTTTGTTTAGTGGTAAGATTGGAAATAGGCTTTAGAGGTTCTTGTGTCCAAAAGACAGGGTTCAGAAAAGAACAGAATGCCAAGCCCAAACCAAAAATCGCCAAAGAACGTTGCAGTAATGTTGACAATTTGATAAAGCCTCGATTTGGACCATTGTTGATTTCTATATGACTAAATTTTTTGTTTTGTTAATACAAACTTAATGGTAAGTTTGCTTTAAGACAATTTTTGATCTACGAGAGATTTACCAACCTAGCAAATTCGCTTGACAGATTTGAAGATATTCAAAGTTGACCTGCCTTTCCTCAACGACTTATGTCAAGAGTATTTGATTAAGCAATCGCTCATTCTTCCTGTCCAGGTTGTGAGTATCTGAAACTTTTAGGTTATGAATCTGTTAGTTGTTGTTGGAGAAGCGTGTCATAAAGGAAAATAGGCGTTTGCTTTGAGTTAGAGTTTATCGTTTTATGGAGTTATTTCTGAAAAGAAATATTGGTCGAAGTAAAGTTGATTTATGTTGGTCTATTTATCTTGGTTCTTGTGTACTTCGTTACAAATCTTATTCATGTTTAACATTTCCTGCATACAGCATGTACAACAATCGATTGGCAATTCAAGACGCAGAAACCAGAAAATTATTTGCTCAGTGGGTAGCCCTTGTAAAGAAGAAGAAAGAAGAAGACATCGACAGGCAGGATGAAGAGAAATTGGATGTCCTTTTGGAACAAAATTGTCCCAAGGTCCTACCAATATTACAGTGGGCAAAGAAAAATCGGAATTTGCCATCCGTAATTGATTTGTTTAGTTGTATGAGTAGCTGCAGTCCTGTATGTTCGTATATCCCACCGACAGAGTCGTGCAGAAAGCTTCTACTTATGTTAGCTAATGCTTCCATAAAGTCGTCTGCCTCAGCATTGTTTCGTTTACAGCAGGAAATTCCATTGGTTTATCATATTGTCGTCGCTATTCCTGAACATGGTATTCTTGAGGAATTATTGTTACTGTTGCAGTGGTTGTTTGAGATATCCTGTGCTCCTTTTAAGAAATCCAACGAAGTGTGCGGACCACCACTGAAATCTCATACAGATCGACTTGCTTTTTTTCCAACCTTGCCAAAATACCGAACGTGGTCATTTTGCAATGGACCAGAATTCCAAAAAAGGTAAAGACGAAGATCCGTGCACTAAGAAGAGCCACGGGCATCCTTCGTTAACTTCTGGAATCTTTACTGTTTATTGCCCTCATGGTGAGTCAATGTTGTGTTCTCTAGGTCATTTCTATGGTTAAGTAGTTGACTATACTGTTGGCGTCCTTTTTAGTGTCATGTTCCAGAGAGAATTTTCAGTGGTTTCTAGTGGCTGTTATGCTCTTGGCTAGCTATTGATTCCATATGCAAAGCATTAAATTTTTATGAGGTGTATCATTACAGGTATCAATTATGGTTTCAAAGTCATGGAAACATCAGAATCACCTAATGTGCCATTCACGACTTTCCGAACAAGATTCGAACAGGGTGAGAGCCTAACGAAATGGTTAACAGTTATTCATTTTGCTTTGGAGTACAATAATTTGAAATCCAAGACTTTGCTTCTTTTTGAGATTCTATTGTTTGTTGTTAGTCTGATTTTATCGTTTGTCGTTAGTCTGGCCATGCAAATATTCCTCCTCAGTATATATGCAAACAAGGTATTCTAGCTTGTTTTCTGTCCATCAATCGTGTCCTTTCTTTTTGTAGCGCCTGCAACGATTATTTATGACAACGCATGTAACCTGCATTCTTACTGTTTAAACAGAGACCCTGAGTTCTTTAAGGATACGAAGTTCTTAGTAGACCGATTTCATTGGAGAAATCACACAGGTAATATACAATACTGAATTCAGTTATGGCTTTGAACAAATGACTTTCGATCAGAAGCCCCAAACGCAGTCAAGGCAATTAGGGATCACACGGTCATATTGCTCTAAAATAGTAAATACAATTTCTTCTTGTCCTTTTTAATATGTAAGCATTTTCTAGGTTGCTGTTTAGCGTATAACATATCACAGTACCCTGCATATGAAGCAGTTAACAGCCAAGTGAATGAGCAGCAGAATTCAACGTTGAAAAGGCTAAGGTCACAATTATCATACATGGGACCAGAAAAATTCATGATGCACTGCAAGTTCTTTCTGTGGTTCAGAAACATGGAGATCCATTCAAAGAAATGACATTAACTTGTTGATATATAAAGTCCACCGAAAATCTCCCAAAAGTTAAAGAGCCAAGCCAAGCATTGTTGTTTCGCTATTGATCTTAAGATTTTTTTGATATAGCTTAGATTATTCATGAGATTATATTAACATGTGTTCTCTTACCAATGGTTATCCTGAAAAACTCTAGTGGTTCGCTGTTTGCATCATAATAGATAGTGTTTCTGATTTATTCACTATATGAATACTTCTGAGACTGCAACTGCTTAGCATTAAGCAGCTGTGTATTCCCTGCCTAGAAGAATGATTTGTAATTTCCCAAAATGAGCAACTTTGCCCATATACGTGAACAAATAAAGAACACTCCCTGAGCTAAATAGATGTTACAGCAGTAAAATTATAATTTGAACACTTATTTATAGTTAACTGTCATGGGATGGGCTTTTTGGTTCATTCATTGTTTCTCAATCAGCTTTAATCTTGTAGTTGTAGCGGACGATTACGCATGAATCGGTATTCTCTACCATATACGTTGCATTTCTCACAATTAGGTGCCTTGATGTGCCAAAAATTGCCTTTCGTTTTTGATTTTTCATTTCAATCGTCAGTGACTTAGTTATCGTTCTATTTATTTTCCTAGAATTGTACACGCCCGACGTAAGCTCAGCTACAGCATTGGGTGTTTAAATTGTAGAGCTTGAAAATTGCACTATTTTTCATCAATATATAATTGCAACAACAATGACTTGTTATTATTTTGTCATTCTGTCACTTTTCTTGCCGATCTCTTAGACCGTAAAAAATTGCGTTATGTAACCATACCAAGATAGACTAGTATTTTCTAAAAATTGCTGGTACCATATAAATTAAATGGTTCTATAGGAAAAGGGTTATTCCTTTTGCAAAATCATCGAAATAAGCACAACACCTCCAAATAAGCACAACAGTAGCAAATGAGAAAAATTAGCTGTAAGCGCATTCAATACCACAGTTAAATGCACCTTAAACAATCAAAATGATGTATTGAGCACACAATGATACTATAGATACTCTTAAAATCCAGTGAGGACTATAGCATAGCTTCAGGAGGCTTTGAGAATGGTAGTCACCAAATAACTAACTGCAAAGGAAGAGGGAGCTGTCTGTCAACTTACCTCTCAGATCAGGTGTTTTACAGAACAGTTGCTGCAATTCTACGTAATACTCGCCAGTAGCGTAGCCAAGGTCGGGGTGAGGCACTGGGATGGTCGCCCCTCCAAATCATTGCTCAGATTGGTATTTTCTAAAGGCTAAAAATGAGGTTAAAATGTCGATTGGTTTTTTGCTCCCGGGGATACTCCCTAATGTAGGCTGACAGGTATGTGCCCCTCATATGGGTGGGTTTCGGTCTTCAAAATTCCCTTACAACTGGGTTTTATTTATGCCTAACATACCTTACAATTGGGTTGGTTTGTAAAACCTTGGGGGTACAACCCTGTCCATTTCAAGGTCAAGTACCCCAGGTTTTGCCTAACCACACCCCTAATTTTCTTTGACCACGCCCTTTTGCCTCTCCAATGTTGGATGTCTGGCATTGTTCACAGACACAGGAGGGGCGGAGATTTTCATGATACAAAATCACGCTGGTGCTCCAAGGCTTTGGGTGAGAATTGTCGATTCAAAAATAAAATAACAAGATAACAAGAGGAGGGGGGCTTTGGGGGGTATCAAAACCCGAAAACCCGGAAGAAAATTGGGACAAACCCGAAAACCCGGATGACATTATATTCAACAACTCTTGTAAGAATTTTACACATTGATATCCTCTGTGAGGTTTAAAACCCGAAAACCAGCACATTTCTACTTCAAGACCCGAAATACCGAATGCGAAAACCCGTGGCCCGTTAAATATACTTGACCCGAAATACTGTTGTAAAGGACTGAGGGGTGGGGTGGCCTTATTTTGGCAAGGCTATAGGGTTGCCTTTTTTCATGCTGATAAAAAATGCAATTTTTGAATCAGAGTTAATTTCTCAAGGGAGTTCGTGGCTCTTGGCTTACATGAAATGGGTTGGAATTTACACTGTTGCTCGCTCATTTAAATCGTAGGTTATGCTTGGTGTTTGAAGAATTCTGTAGTGCTTCGTGTCGTCCAACTTCAAATTTTCCAATTTAGAAAGTGGTTCAATAAGTTCAAGGTTTTCCCCACCCTCCCCCCCCCTTTAGTTGTGTTTGTGGTGATATTTTCGGGTCCCTTGCCTCCCAGTTGCTTAGGTAGGGTGCTTTGGTTTAAGGTGGTGCACTGACAGCCCAACAAAGCTTCCTATGATGAGAGAGCACAACCATGTTGGAAAAATGTAATGAGGCGATATTAGAAATTGGTTTTTATCTGAGGAGGCAATTTGCTTTTCTTAGCATTGGGCGACAGGGTAATTTCATTTGTGGGCTTTTGTTACCGAGAAGGACATTACTGATTTTTGGGTAATTGTTTTCTCCCTAATTCTACCTATTTTGATAGAAAAACACTTCATTTACCCTCTAGAGGCTATTCATTTATTAACGGCCAAAGATTTCTTTGTCCACTCGGTAACGCCTCAAGGAAAGAGAGAGAATTGTCTCCGTACCGTATTTCCTCTAATATGCGCTTGTGGCTTATTTTACTCAAACACTTATTTGACGCACTTATTTGAGAATGGCGCTTATTTTGACCGTCAAAATCCATTTTAAGTAAAATGGAAATAGAGTACCTGTGAACTCATACTTTTCAAAATCCACTTTCTACCGTTGCTCCTAATAAACACCGCATTTATGCACGACGTTAATTGGAGGGCGGTATTTATTAGAGGGCAGCGCTTAAAAGAGGGCCGCGCTAATTTGAGGCGATACGGTACTGGGGTTTTCTAATTTCTTGCGTCTCTGACTTTAGTGCAATTTCAGGAACAGACAATAGGAACAAACTATTGTAATAGAAAAGAGCAAATTCAACTGCCTTACCTCGCTAGACATGTTCGCAACTACTGCCACAAGGAGTATCTTCTGAGCGTTAATGCAAAGTGGAAAAGTCAGAAAGCTTGTAGCGTTCGTCTTGGTTCCATGCCTCTTATGTGAACAAAAATGAGATCTTCGCTTAAAAATAGTGAACATGAAACCTTTGGACAGCATCTGTCTAATTAATGTTAACCGATACCAAGTGGATTTTTCTTTATTTTCCTTGACTTCTGCATGAGAATGGACACACGCTTTTCTAAAGCTAGACAACACGTTTTAGGAGAAAACGCACTCTTTCGAAAGCACTATTTTGCTAAAACTGTCAGGAGTTTCATGATCAACCTGCAAAACTGACCGTGTCTAAATTTCCAAATCCGCACTTATTCAAACCCCAAGCGATTTGACACCTAGGAATATCCATAAACAATAGAGCCAAAATTTAAGCAAAGCAGAAGAAATCTCGAGGAAGACAATAAACACAAACAAATTACGACTAAATTGTAAGATACAACATAAAAATAATCGGAAACTTATGTGTAAAATATAAATCCTGGTGTCCCACTGAAGACGTCAGTCAACCTGGGTCACTTACAGTAAATTTATCTGCATAAAGTGTAACAAACTATAAGTCAAAAGTAAACTGCCATTAAGTTTCTAAGGCCGTCACATATGCACTTTTGAATCCGCTGTAATGAACCCTGATAAATTTAAGTTCCCGAAACAGCGAAATTGATTTCTTGCTTCTGATTAGCATGTCCAACATAAATTCCCTCGATTCGAGAAACTTTCCACATAACGTTTATTCATTTTCTCCGGCATTCATTATACCAGGATTCAACTGTATTTGCACTTCTAGAGACAGAGTTTCATGCTTTTGTATTCATATACAAATAGTTCATAATTATTGAGAAAAACAACAGTAGATATCTTGCATAGAATAATTAACAGAAAAGAATATATAAAGAAAAACTCTCGAAGTTATTTATAAGCGGGATCATGAAGCCAAACGTCGCGATCTGGGAAATGAGGAGCAAGGAATCGTCTTGCAACACGTTCTGCAGATATGCGATTCATTCCTGTTTCTTTTATAATAAGATACATCATTGCCTGGAAAAAGGAGAAGACGATTGTCGTTATAAGCAAATTAAACTGACAAGGCTTCCTGTTTGCCACGAAGAACAAGTCCTATAATGTCCAATGAAATTGCATGAATCCATACTTCTCTGATAACAACATCACAGAAGAAGCCAGCAACATAATGCTTGTCCACAGGTACCTGCACTAAACCCTTCTCCATCCATTCCTCGATACGGCCAATCACATAGGAGTCCTGCAGTAAAGAGCCAGTCTTCATACTGTATTACTTCACAAGATGGTATATTTCATTTGGCAGAGCAACTCAAAAGAATCGAAAATTAATCTGAACATAATAATCACTGGCAGCAATACTCACTACATCGAATGGTATTTCTGCACAGAAACAGTTTAGCTCATCACGAATCCTAGCGTTTCTAACATGTCTGCATGTGGGTACAGTGCCACAAAAAAGCCCTTCCACCAATTCCTTAAAAATTTCAATAGAAAAAGAGACTGAAAAGTAAATCATGACAATAGTTGAATGATGGTACATATGTAAGTAAAATAAGGATTAAGAAACACCAATGAACTATATGCGCACCTTCAGTTGAGATTCATGAGTGTCAAACAGCAAGCGGAATAGACGTAATGTTTTGAAGACATTTAATCTGATGAGATGAACAGAGAAGCATTCGAAGTTTACTTGCAGCATTTGTTGCCAAACATTAAACTGGATTGTTATGATTCCTTAATGGCATCACGTGCCATAACACAAGGAAAAGATATTAGAAGAAGATCATACCTTTCACCGCCCTCTTCAATTGTACTGCAGCCACAGTCATTCGTATCAGTGCATTTTCCGACACAAGCAGAATGGTAAGTGTACATGCAATTTCTACACTTAATAATAGGGCCCTCTGCTACAGGTACTAAGCACCTTACACCGGCATCACATCTTGCACGTGAATCTAGAGGGCACTCATTTTCAAGCTTTACTAAAGCCAAGACATTGTAGGGTTGGCTCTCGTCAATAGAAATAAAATTCAAGACCTTCTCTGATTGAGAAGAAAAATTGAGATTTTGCTAAATATTAACAGAAGTCACATATCTTTGGATGATAGCTTGAATAAAATCATTTTGGTTCCACTAAATGGATACCGTATTTTAGTGATTCGAATCTTGTGAATGGTAGTGTATATAAAGTAAACCAACCTCCTTAATGAATGTCCATCAGAACATTGAATACCTCCTCTCTGAAAATATCCACTCAAGAAACATTAGGTGCATTTATCATTGCAACAAGATAAGGAAGAGAGCGATGAAATCAATGTACACAAAAGAAAAAGTTCTTTAGCAGGTCATTTCTAGAAAGTTTCAAAAGATTATTCAACACAAGGCATTATTATATGGGGTTCGAAGTACAGCTGTTCGGACTGGCAACGGCGCAATCTGATTGGCTCTTCACTGGTCTGTACAAGCTGTATTGACCAGCTTTGATATGACCACGTGATATAGCCACGTAATTTCTCATTGATGAAGTGAGATAATATGAGGTAGACTTATATGTCATGCTTCAGTCCGAATATTTTCCAGCATTGACCTTGCAATCTTTCAATAACTGCATAGTATTTTGCAAAAGATTTCGGAGTTCTTTTTGAATAATACAATATATAAATGGTTAGGTAGAAATCCCGAGATCTTGTTAAAGGTATGTCGCTCTTTCACAGAATACCAGTGGCTGATTGCTCTACTCAACCTTACTGGAATGTAAAACTTATTTTGCACTTCACTAGCTGTGCAAAATTGAGATTGAAATGGGAATGAAGTACAGACAAAGCATACCTCAGATTCATACATTGATGACTCTGATATAGCTTCCGCAAGAGATCCTATCTTTAGCAGAGTCCAATATTTTTCGTCTTGATATGCAACAAATGAAGCTGCTCTGAATAAGCTATCAGGACCGTTTTTTAGATATACTGGCTCGAATCCCTCAAGGCAATTCGGAATGTGATGTCTTGACCTTGAAATAAGACGTAATATCAGTTTATCATAGGATAAACAGATTCGATAAACATAAAAAAGTGAGCAACAACTTTAATTTTACTTACTATACAATTACAAACTTTTTATCTTGCCATCAGATAAGAGCAAATAAGAAGCAGAAGGTATAAAATTAATGGTGGAGATACAAGTGAGCAGAAAGTAACAGGCTTAGACTCTTTTGCGTTCAAGGAAGCTATTCACTCTGGAGTTCCTGTACCATTGACTATTTATAATTGTTCTGAGGCTTTATTCCATTGTGTTAATACATGGGTCAGAGATGCAATATGGTTGGTTGCAGTATATGCAGACAGCCATTATTGTAGATATAGGAAAACTTGCACAGACAATTTAAACAACGTATGAGTTCTAAAAAAGCAATATTTTATACAGCTGTGCTTTACCATATTTGTATGTGCCTGGCAGTTATTGGACACTTAGAATGAGGCAGTGCAGTCTGAAGGGCATTGGAAACAAGAGGTAACAACAGGCTTGCCACTTTTTCAATGAGGTGCCATTCCATGTGAGAAATTACTGCCAAGATTGTTTTCATTTCATCACTTCCAATCACCTGTTATGCAAAAATTGAATAAAAGGCAAAAACATAAGATACAGTTCAGCTGGCTCAGTTTTGTAGCCAACTGATAATAAGAGGGAAAAAAACATTTCATTCTAAAACACTGCAAAATTGCTAGCTTGAGTAAGTATAATTAAATACTTACTGGTTTTATGAGATCACAGATGCCTTCTAGTTCTGACATTTGTTCTTCATTTTGATCTGTTCTGCTGTTTCTTTCCTCACCAACTTCCATTTCCAATAACTCTCCCACCTCTTCTTCAGTTTCGCAAACTTCAATATCCATTTCTTCAAAGCTTGCTAGTTGAGCACGACTGTCTATGACAGACTGTATTATTTAATTCAAATCAGCAAGTTTTGGACGATGTTGACTCCTATTATTTTTTGGGCTCACAAAATGCAAATTGCTTGGCCACCACAATGGTTTTCTTGAATCATCTCCCAAGCTTGGTTTAACAGTTTCTGACAAGAAATTATTTTTAATATTCAATAATAAGGTATTAATTGCTAATGCAATTGTAAGCAGTGGAAAATGATCAAATACAAGGGTGAGCAATTTATGCTCAACTGCAAAAATCATTCAAAGAGAGCCAATTTCAAAGTAACGTTATCAGGAAAAGTGCTGTCACAACTTTTTTTTATCTTTTTGATAATTTTCATGTTCAAAATTTTCAATACCTAGATTAAAAAGATGCAAACAGCCTACTCAACTTTGTCCTTATTTAATTGTTTTAACCTTATTTAACCTCATTATTCATTATGACACTTAACCTTTAATTCTGATGGTTATTTTACTCTTAATATAATAACTTTTTTAGTTTGAAATGTTGCAAAGTGAATTTTAAGCTTCTAATAAAAAAGATGATATTTCATTCATGCAATGTTAGCAAAATAAAAATTCAAGTAGGAATACATTACCTTTCTTTGTTACGATATCCATCAGTAGATCTCTTTTATAGGGGACATTTTGATCTTTCCAATCAAGGGGAATTTCCATTATCTTCTCAGATGAATCTGATCAATGCAAAAATACTTGTAATATTGTAATATTTATTAAATAAGATCAGTAGACAGCAAGAATTTTCCTGATAAGGTGAGACATTGATGAAAACTTCTATTCCCGTTTAGACTGACAACTTCCAGATCCACTACACTATTTTTTTAATAAGAACACACTTTATAAGAATAAGGAGGCTTGGTATGTCAAAAAAGTAAGAAGAACGTAAGAACATATCCAGCCTCAGGTGAAAAATAAGAAAATATGAAATGTCATTTAGAAATTTCATCTCATGTTAACAATATACAACTATGCAATTACTAAATAAAAGTATATACTCTAATTATAAAAAAAAGAACATCAAGCATCAGCAAAAATTATCTGGTTCTCATAAAAAGAGTGTAGTTCCTGCTTTTATTATGAGGATTTTATTGACATTGCATATGTGACATGTGAAAGCTTACCCTCTACTGTTGCACTTCCCTGTACATGCCTTGATATGATTCCTTGCAATTCCGTATTTTTTGCCATTTGGCGCAAGCCAGGAGAGCCTGAAAATAATGAATTCACATAGTACAAGAGATAAAATCCGGAAATATAGTATAGCAACTATAGTATAGAAAAGGACCATTCTTCAAAGACTCACAAAAGTACACGTAACTATACATTAAAAATACATGGAAACAGGTTATGAAGAAATAATACTTATGTAATTTAAATAAATAATACTTATGTAGTTTATTCTGCCATTAGCATAAACAAAACATGCAATTGGTGCTCTAGTCTTTCTATGCCATTCGGAAACCTAAAACATATTTTCATCTTCTCATCAAAATACACAACCAGTCAATTAAATAAATATGACATTTAAGAGGTAATCAAGCATTCTATTTTGCATCAAACAAGAAATGCATTTGAAATGAAAATTGAAGATGGAAATGGAATTATTTGCAATTTTAAAAAGCAAAAGTTAATCTTTCCTTGTCTCTCAACTGATGGATATTATCCCGATCAAATCTTTGTCTTCTTGTTGTATTTGCTATAAATTTCACCTAAGATAGCAAGCACAGATGAATAGCAAAGAATAATCAATTATCGTAGGTAGTCAATTGATTGGCAACAACCATTATTCCTAATTAGAAAAATTTAGGGAAAATTCATACTGTTGTGTTTTTCTAACAAAACACTGTTTGTTTAACAGATTAGTGAACTTGGGAACAAAGAAAACAATATGCCAAAGGAAAGAAAGGCAAACATGGGTTGAGTTAAAGGGACTTTGATCAACTTCTTATTCTGGGTGTAGTAGTATGTATTTGCACACACAGAAAGGCCCACCCTGTCTGCTCCAGTGCAGGTGCAGCACTGGAGTATACAAGTGCAGCAGCATTTCTCTACAACTACACCTAAATAAAAGCTTGCCCTAGAGACTAATTTAAGCAATCAAAATCACAGTTGAAAGGAACTTTTTCGACTTCGTGGCATACATGGTGCATTCATACTCCATCCAGATGATAACTAGATAGATACCTAGGTACGGCACGACAAAATCAGCATGCCTTGAAAAGCCATAGGCCTAGGCCTATTAGGCCATTCCTAAATAAAAGGTGAGATTTAAAACCAGTGAATTATAACTGAATCTGTTATTATATACGATAACTATTTTAAAATTTATCCGTTTGCTAGCGACTTACTGTCTTCTTCCAAGTTTTCCTTGGATTCTTCGGACAATATTTTGAGCGCGTAGGCCTAATCGGGTTCGTCGAAGGCGTTGAAGCAGCAGGAGCAGTAGTTGAACATGATGGCAAAGAGACAGCAGCGGCTCCACCAGAAACAATAGTGTGACAGCTTTCACTGCCCGAATTACCTTCACTGACCTGCATGTTTGATGACAGAGAAGCTTGAGATTCATCCATTACTTTTATTTTGCTCTACGGTTGTGCATGCAAACCTTGCGAACCTCACAGCTAGCAGACTAATACAGCCGCCATTAAAATGAATTCAACCTCCTTCGCATTTTCCTGAACACAACAGCAGAAAACAATACTTTGGTCCACTAATAGGATTTCTAATGTAAAAAGGGCATGGTCCAACACGAGATTTTCACCTGTATTATACCTGGCAAGGATCACATCGAATTCAAGGACACTAAGGGCAGTTAGGGTAATAGGGATGTCCGAGATGCAAAGTGAAGAAAGGCCCCCATCAATATCAAAGACACAAAGGATAGGGTGGGTACTAGCGATATCCAAGATGCAAAGGAAAGAAAGGATCCCGTCGAAAGCAAGGACACTAAGGGCAACGAGGGTAGTAGGGATGTCCGAGACGTAAAGTGAAGAAAGCCCCCCATCAATATCAAGGACACTAAGGATAGGGAGGGTACTAGAGATATCCAAGATGCAAAGGAAAGAAAGGGTCACATCGAAATTAAGGACACTAAAGGCAGCGAGGGTAATAGGAATGTGCGAGACGAAAAGTAAAGAAAGGCCCACACCAATACCAAGGACACTTAGGATAGGGAGGGTACTAGAGATATCCAAGATGCAAAGGAAAGAAAGGGACACATCGAAATTAAGGACACTAAAGGCAGCGAGGTAATAGGAGTGTCCGAGACGCAAAGTAAAGAAAAGGCCCACATCAATATCAAGGACACTAAGGATAGGGAGGGTACTAGCGATATCCAAGATGCAAAGTAAAGAAAGGATCACATCGAAATTAAGGACACTAAAGGCAGCGAGGTAATAGGAGTGTCCGAGACGCAAAGTAAAGAAAAGGCCCACATCCATATCAAGGACACTAAGGAGAGGGAGGGTACTAGCGATATCCAAGATGCAAAGTAAAGAAAGGATCACATCGAAATTAAGGACACTAAAGGCAGTGAGGGTAATAGGAATGTCCGAGACGCAAAGTAAAGAAAGGACCCCATCAATATCATGGACACTAAGGATAGGGAGGGTACTAGAGATATCCAAGATGCAAAGGAAAGAAAGGGTCACATCGAAATTAAGGACACTAAAGGCAGCGAGGGTAATAGGAATGTCCGAGACGCAAAGTAAAGAAAGGACACCATCAATATGAAGGACACTAAGGATAGGGAGGGTACTAGCGATATCCAAGATGCAAAGGAAAGAAAGGATCCCATCGAAATCAAGGACACTAAGGGCAGCAAGGGTAATAGGGATGTCCCAGACGCAAAGTAAAGAAAGGACCCCATCAATATCAAGGACACTAAGGATAGGGAGGGAACTAGAGATATCCAAGACGCAAAGTTAAGAACGGACCCCATCAATATCAAGGACACTAAGTAAGAATACAAAAGAGCGGATGCACAAAAAGAAACCAAAAACTTTGATCTTAATACTTTGAAACTTGTAAAAACTAATACTAAAACTAAACTTATAGCACACTTAGGCCTTTCAGATTTACATCCTCATCAGAGTGTGTCTAACATAAACTACTAAAAACTTTAAAATACAAACAGGTTAAAACAACAAATGACTAATCGATAAATACATAGTTCCTCTTTCAGTATGGTATGCACGTCATCAATTGAGAACGGCATGTCCGGCTTTTATCAAATGCTCTTCGTACTGTAATAAGAGCTTCGAGTCTGTTAATTTCATGTTAATTCAATTTGATTGAATTACTAGAGCCAAATAAATTAAAAACTTGTGATAATTTAACAGCAGATGAACGAAATGCACTTACAGAACTTTCTACGAATCAAGATATTGTGATAAAAAAAGCAGATAAAAGTGGTAACTTTGTTATTATGAACAAATCATATTATCGTGATACTTTAGTCTTAAATGGCCATCTCAAAACAGATACATATCAAAAAGTGCAACCAAATGAAGATAAAAAAGTAATGAACAATTTGAAAAAACTTGTAGTAAACAACGAATCATCGCTTACCAAAAAAGAATGTGATTTCATTACTAACTTCGAGTGGAAATCTAGTAACTTTTATGTCTTACCTAAGATCCATAAGTCAAAAGAATTACTGGATTTTATGGCCACTTCTAATACTGATTATGTTCAAATGTCACCCCCAGAAGATTTAAAAGGAAGACCAATTATTGCTGAACCAGTATCGCCAACCCAGAGACTAAGCGAATTTTTAGACACGATATTAAAACCTATTGTACCTGATCTGAAAACATATATTAAAGATGACTGGCATTTTCTTCAAAAGCTACCGAGAAATTTTGATACGCCCTCTGGTCTATATTCCTATGATGTTACTAGCTTGTATACTACAATTCCTCACCAACTCGGACTTCAAGCAATTGAATTTTGGATTGACAAAAGAAGAGACCTTATACTTGGTCGCTTTTCAAAATCATTCATTTTGGAATCTGTTAAGTTTATTTTGGAAAATAATAATTTTATGTTCGACGAAATATTATACAAACAAGTAAAAGGCACTGCAATGGGAACAAAATTTGCTCCATCTTACGCATGCCTTACCGTTGGATTCTTAGAAGAAACAAAGTTATTCCCTGAAATTCTACCAAAATATTTTTCATCAGAAATTTGTAAATATATAGAATCAAACTATTTTCGCTATATGGACGATGGCTTTATTGCCTTGCCGAAAGAAATCGACCCAGAAAGTTTCAGACACGCCCTAAATGAGTTAAATCCTTCGATACAATTTACAATGGAAAGAGGTACAAAGACTACAGATAATTCTGAATCAATAAACTTTTTGGACATCAAGATTATTCTTCATGATAATAAACAAATCAGCACTGACATTTATTACAAACCGACAAACCCTCACAAATATTTGGATTTCAAGAGCGCCCACCCATCACATGTAAAGAATACTATCCCTTATAATTTGGCTAAAAGAATCGTCGTTTTTGTTTCTGATGATGATCTAGTTGAACAACGCTTAGATGAACTTAGAAATTGGCTAATTGATTGTAACTATCCTATAAACCTAATAAAGCAAGCATTCCATCGTGCCAAACTACAAGGACCAGCCCCAGAGAAAAAACAACTTGATGTCATTCCTTTAATTACTACATATAATCCACAATTACAGCTTTCTCAGATCAACAAAATTATAACAAGAATTCTAAAAAAATATTAAAGATCAAGATACAAAAAGAAAATTTGCAAACTCAAAACCAATTCTATCTTTCAAGCAACCACCCAACATAACATCAATACTAACAAAAGCCAGATTCGTCTCAAACCCCACAGCAAATGAAACTCTAACCCCTGGTATTTCTCTCTGTAATCGAAAAAGATGCAAACTGTGTTCTCTATATCTACAACCTGGAAACATTTTTGAAACTTCAAATGGAACCACATGGAATTTAAAAGTCATGTAACTTGTGAAAGCAAAAATATTGTGTATTTTTTAACCTGCAACTGTTGCAACAACAAAATAACATACATTGGGCAAACAACTAATTTACGTCAACGCATGAACAATCATATATCGGAGTCAAGAACAGGAACTTCTTTCTGTGTTTTCCCCCAACATGTAAATCAATGTGGTACTCTAAATAAAAATCTGAAGGAACCGTATTTCAAAATTAACGTTTTCATGAAATTAACAGACTCGAAGCTCTTATTACAGTACGAAGAGCATTTGATAAAAGCCGGACATGCCGTTCTCAATTGATGACGTGCATACCATACTGAAAGAGGAACTATGTATTTATCGATTAGTCATTTGTTGTTTTAACCTGTTTGTATTTTAAAGTTTTTTTAGTAGTTTATGTTAGACACACTCTGATGAGGATGTAAATCTGAAAGGCCTAAGTGTGCTATAAGTTTAGTTTTAGTATTAGTTTTTACAAGTTTCAAAGTATTAAGATCAAAGTTTTTGGTTTCTTTTTGTGCATCCGCTCTTTTGCATTCTTATATTCGTACGTATATTCATCTACATAAATAAAAGGACACTAAGTATATGGAGGGAACCAGCGATATCCAAGAACATAATATCAAGGACACTAAGGATAGTGAGGGTACTAGCGATATCCAAGATGCAAAGGAAAGAAAGGATCACATCGAATTCAATGACACTAAGGGCAGTTAGGGTAATAGGGATGTCCGAGGTGCAAAGTGAAGAAAGGCCCCCATCAATATCAAAGACACAAAGGATAGGGAGGGTACTAGCGATATCCAAGATGCAAAGTAAAGAAAGGAGCACTTCGAAATTAAGGACACCAAAGGCAGTGAGGGTAATAGGAATGTCCGAGACGCAAAGTAAAGAAAGGACCCCATCAATATCATGGACACTAAGGATAGGGAGGGTACTAGAGATATCCAAGATGCAAAGGAAAGAAAGGGTCACATCGAAATTAAGGACACTAAAGGCAGCGAGGGTATTAGGAATGTCCGAGACGCAAAGTAAAAAAAAGGACACCATCAATATGAAGGACACTAAGGATAGGGAGGGTACTAGCGATATCCAAGATGCAAAGGAAAGAAAGGATCCCGTCGAAATCAAGGACACTAAGGGCAGCAAGGGTAATAAGGATGTCCGAGACGCAAAGTAAAGAAAGGACACCATCAATATGAAGGAAACTAAGGATAGGGAGGGTACTAGCGATATCCAAGATGCAAAGGAAAGAAAGGATCACATCGAAATTAATGACACTAAGGGCAGTGAGGGTAATAGGGATGTTTGAGATGCAAAGTAAAGAAAAGACCCCATCAATGTCAAGGACACTAAGGATAGGGAGGGTACTAGCGATATCCAAGATGCAAAGGAAAGAAAGGATCAAATCGAATTTAAGGACACCAAGGGCAGTGAGGGTAATAGGGATGTCCGAGATGCAAAGTGAAGAAAGGCCCCCATCAATATCAAAGACAGAAAGGATAGGGAGGGTACTAGCGATGTCCAAGATGCAAAGGAAAGAAAGGATGCCGTCGAAAGCAAGGACACTAAGGGCAGCGAGGGTAATAGGGATGTCCGAGACGCAAAGTGAAGGAAGCCCCCCATCAATATCAAGGACACTAAGGATAGGGAGGGTACTAGAGATATCCAAGATGCAAAGGAAAGAAAGGGTCACATCGAAATTAAGGACACTAAAGGCAGCGAGGGTAATAGGAATGTGCGAGACGAAAAGTAAAGAAAGGCCCACATCAATACCAAGGTCACTTAGGATAGGGAGGGTACTAGAGATATCCAAGATGCAAAGTAAAGAAAGGATCACATCGAAATTAAGGACACTAAAGGCAGTGAGGGTAATAGGAATGTCCGAGACACAAAGTAAAGAAAGGACCCCATCAATATCATGGACACTAAGGATAGGGAGGGTACTAGAGATATCCAAGATGCAAAGGAAAGAAAGGGTCACATCGAAGTTAAGGACACTAAAGGCAGCGAGGGTAATAGGAATGTCCGAGACGCAAAGTAAAGAAAGGCCCCATCAATATGAAGGACACTTAGGATAGGGAGGGTACTAGCGATATCCAAGATGCAAAGGAAAGAAAGGGTCACATCGAAATTAAGGACACTAAAGGCAGCGAGGGTAATAGGAATGTCCGAGACTCAAAGTAAAGAAAGGACCCATCAATATGAAGGACACTAAGGATAGGGAGGGCACTAGCGATATCCAAGATGCAAAGGAAAGAAAGGATCCCATCGAAATCAAGGACACTAAGGGCAGCAAGGGTGTCCCAGACGCAAAGTAAAGAAAGGACCCCATCAATATCAAGGACACTAAGGATAGGGAGGAAACTAGAGATATCCAAGACGCAAAGTTAAGAACGGACCCCATCAATATCAAGGACACTAAGTATATGGAGGGAACCAGCGATATCCAAGAACATAAGGAAAGAAAGGATCCTGTCGAAATCAAGGACACTAAGGGCAGCAAGGGTACTAGGGATCTCTGAGACGCAACGTAAAGAAAGGACCTCATCAATATGAAGGACACTAAGGATAGGGAGGGTACTAGCGATATCCAAGATGCAAAGGAAAGAAAGGATCACATCGAATTTAAGGACACTAACGGCAGTGACGGTAATAGGGATGTCCGAGACGCAAAGTAAAGAAAGGACCCCATCAATATCAAGGACACTAAGGATAGGGAGGGTACTAGTGATACTCAAGATGCAAAGGAAAGAAAGGATCACATCGAAATTAAGGACACTAAGGGCAGCGAGGGTAATAAGGATTTCCATGACGCAAAGTAAAGAAAGGCCCCAATGAATACCAAGGACACTAAGGATAGGGAGGGTACCAGCGATATCCAAGATGAAAAGGAAAGAGAAGATCCCGTCAAAATCAAGGACACTACGGGCAGCAAGGGTACTAGCGATATCAAAGACGCAAAGGAAACAAAGGACCTCATCGATATCAAGGACACTAAGGGCAGCAATGGTAATAAGGATGTCCAAGACGCAAAGTAAAGAAAGGACCCCATCAATATCAAGGACACTATGGACAGTGAGGGTACTAGCGATATCAAAGATGCAAAGGAAAGAAAGGATCCTGTCGAAATCAAGGACACTAAGGGCAGCAAGGGTACTAGGGATCTCCGAGACGCAAAGTAAAGAAAGGACCCCATCAATACCAAGGACACTAAGGATAGGGAGGGTACTAGCGATATCCAAGATGCAAAGTAAAGAAACGATCACATCGAAATTAAGGACACTGAGGGCAGTGAGGGTAATAGGGATGTCCGAGACGAAAAAGTAAAGAAAGCCCCCCTTCAATACCAAGGACACTAAGGATAGGGAAGGTACTAGCGATATCGAAGATGCAAAGGAAAGAAAGGATCCCATCAAAATCAAGGACACTAAGGGCAGCAAGGGTACCAGGGATGTCCGAGACGTAAAGTAAAGAAAGGACACCATCAATATGAAGGACACTAAGGATAGGGAGGGTACTAGCGATATCCAAGATGCAAAGGAAAAAAAGGATCAACTCGAATTTAAGGACACCAAGGGCAGTGAGGGTAATAGGGATGTCCGAGATGCAAAGTGAAGAAAGGCCCCCATCAATATCAAAGACAGAAAGGATAGGGAGGGTACTAGCGATGTCCAAGATGCAAAGGAAAGAAAGGATTCCGTCGAAAGCAAGGACACTAAGGGCAGCGAGGGTAATAGGGATGTCCGAGACGCAAAGTGAAGGAAGCCCCCCATCATTATCAAGGACACTAAGGATAGGGAGGGTACTAGAGATATCCAAGATGCAAAGGAAAGAAAGGGTCACATCGAAATTAAGGACACTAAAGGCAGCGAGGGTAATAGGAATGTGCGAGACGAAAAGTAAAGAAAGGCCCACATCAATACCAAGGTCACTTAGGATAGGGAGGGTACTAGAGATATCCAAGATGCAAAGGAAAGAAAGGGACACATCGAAATTAAGGACACTAAAGGCAGCGAGGTAATAGGAGTGTCCGAGACGCAAAGTAAAGAAAAGGCCCACATCAATATCAAGGACACTAAGGATAGGGAGGGTACTAGCGATATCCAAGATGCAAAGTAAAGAAAGGATCACATCGAAATTAAGGACACTAAAGGCAGTGAGGGTAATAGGAATGTCCGAGACGCAAAGTAAAGAAAGGACCCCATCAATATCATGGACACTAAGGATAGGGAGGGTACTAGAGATATCCAAGATGCAAAGGAAAGAAAGGGTCACATCGAAATTAAGGACACTAAAGGCAGCGAGGGTAATAGGAATGTCCGAGACTCAAAGTAAAGAAAGGACCCATCAATATGAAGGACACTAAGGATAGGGAGGGCACTAGCGATATCCAAGATGCAAAGGAAAGAAAGGATCCCATCGAAATCAAGGACACTAAGGGCAGCAAGGGTGTCCCAGACGCAAAGTAAAGAAAGGACCCCATCAATATCAAGGACACTAAGGATAGGGAGGAAACTAGAGATATCCAAGACGCAAAGTTAAGAACGGACCCCATCAATATCAAGGACACTAAGTATATGGAGGGAACCAGCGATATCCAAGAACATAAGGAAAGAAAGGATCCTGTCGAAATCAAGGACACTAAGGGCAGCAAGGGTACTAGGGATCTCTGAGACGCAACGTAAAGAAAGGACCTCATCAATATGAAGGACACTAAGGATAGGGAGGGTACTAGCGATATCCAAGATGCAAAGGAAAGAAAGGATCACATCGAATTTAAGGACACTAACGGCAGTGACGGTAATAGGGATGTCCGAGACGCAAAGTAAAGAAAGGACCCCATCAATATCAAGGACACTAAGGATAGGGAGGGTACTAGTGATACTCAAGATGCAAAGGAAAGAAAGGATCACATCGAAATTAAGGACACTAAGGGCAGCGAGGGTAATAAGGATTTCCGCGACGCAAAGTAAAGAAAGGCCCCAATGAATACCAAGGACACTAAGGATAGGGAGGGTACCAGCGATATCCAAGATGAAAAGGAAAGAGAAGATCCCGTCAAAATCAAGGACACTAAGGGCAGCAAGGGTACTAGCGATATCAAAGACGCAAAGGAAACAAAGGACCTCATCGATATCAAGGACACTAAGGGCAGCAATGGTAATAAGGATGTCCAAGACGCAAAGTAAAGAAAGGACCCCATCAATATCAAGGACACTATGGATAGTGAGGGTACTAGCGATATCAAAGATGCAAAGGAAAGAAAGGATCCTGTCGAAATCAAGGACACTAAGGGCAGCAAGGGTACTAGGGATCTCCGAGACGCAAAGTAAAGAAAGGACCCATCAATACCAAGGACACTAAGGATAGGGAGGGTACTAGCGATATCCAAGATGCAAAGTAAAGAAACGATCACATCGAAATTAAGGACACTAAGGGCAGTGAGGGTAATAGGGATGTCCGGGACGAAAAAGTAAAGAAAGCCCCCCTTCAATACCAAGGACACTAAGGATAGGGAAGGTACTAGCGATATCGAAGATGCAAAGGAAAGAAAGGATCCCATCAAAATCAAGGACTCTAAGGACAGCAAGGGTACTAGGGATGTCCGAGACGTAAAGTAAAGAAAGGACAACATCAATATGAAGGACACTAAGGATAGGGAGGGTACTAGCGATATCCAAGATGCAAAGGAAAGAAAGGATCCCGTCGAAATCAAGAACACTAAGGGCAGCAAGGGTAATAAGGATGTCCGAGACGCAAAGTAAAGAAAGGACACCATCAATATGAAGGAAACTAAGGATAGGGAGGGTACTAGCAATATCCAAGATGCAAAGGAAAGAAAGGATCACATCGAAATTAATGACACTAAGGGCAGTGAGGGTAATAGGGATGTTTGAGATGCAAAGTAAAGAAAAGACCCCATCAATGTCAAGGACACTAAGGATAGGGAGGGTACTAGCGATATCCAAGATGCAAAGGAAAGAAAGGATCAAATCGAATTTAAGGACACCAAGGGCAGTGAGGGTAATAGGGATGTCCGAGACGCAAAGTAAAGAAAGGACCCCATCAATATCAAGGACACTAAGGATAGGGAGGGTACTAGCGATACTCAAGATCAAAGGAAAGAAAGGATCACACCGAAATTAAGGACACTAAGGGCAGCGAGGGTAATAAGGATTTCCGCCACGCAAAGTAAAGAAAGGCCAAAATGAATATCAAGGACACTAAGGATAGGGAGGGTAGTAGAGATATCCAAGATGCAAAGGAAAGAAAGGGTCACATCGAAATTAAGGACACTAAGGGCAGCGAGGATAATAGGGATGTCCGAGACGCAAAGTAAAGAAAGCCCCCCATCAATACCAAGGACACTAAGGATAGGGAAGGTACTAGCGATATCCAAGATGGAAAGGAAAGAAAGGTTCACATCGAAATTAAGGGCACTAAGGGCAGCGAGGGTAGTAGGGATGTCCGAGGCGCAAAGTAAAGAAAGCCCCCCTTCAATACCAAGGACACTAAGGATAGGGAAGGTACTAGCGATATCGAAGATGCAAAGGAAAGAAAGGATCCCATCAAAATCAAGGACACTAAGGGCAGCAAGGGTACTAGGGATGTCCGAGACGAAAAGTAAAGAAAGGACCCCATCAATATCAAGGACACTAAGGATAGGGAGGTTTCTAGCGATATCCAAGATGCAAAGGAAAGAAAAGAAAGGACCACATCAATATCAAGGACACTATGGATAGTGAAGGTACTAGCGATATCAAAGATGCAAATGAAAGAAAGGATCCCGTCGAAATCAAGGACACTAAGGGCAGCAAGGGTACTAGCGATATCAAAGACGCAAAGGAAAGAAAGGACCCCATCAATATCAAGGACACTATGGATAGTGAGGGTACTAGCGATATCAAAGATGCAAAGGAAAGAAAGGATCCCGTCAAAGGAAAGAGAGGATCCCGTCGAAATCAAGGACACTAAGGGCAGCAAGGGTACTAGGGATCACCGAGACGCAAAGTAAAGAAAGGACCCCATCAATACCAAGGACACTAAGGATAGGGAAGGTACTAGCGATATCCAAGATGCAAAGGAAAGAAAGGATCCCGTCGAATTTAAGGACACTAAGGGCAGCAAGGGTACTAGGGATCTCCGAGACGCAAAGTAAAGAAAGGACCCCATCAATACCAAGGACACTAAGGATAGGGAAGGTACTAGCGATATCCAAGATGCAAAGGAAAGAATGGATCCCATCGAAATTAAGGACACTAAGGGCAGCAAGGGTACTAGGGATGTCCGAGACGCAAAGTAAAGAAAGGACCCCATCAATACCAAGGACACTAAGGATAGGGAAAGTACTAGCGATATCCAAGATGCAAAGGAAAGAAAGGATCCCGTCGAAATTAAGGACACTAAGGGCAGCAAGGGTACTAGGGATCTCCGAGACGCAAAGTAAAGAAAGGACCTCATCAATATCAAGGACACTACAGACACTGAGAGTAGTAGGGATATCTAAGGCGACAAGGAAAGAAAAGACCCCATCGAAATCAAGGACACTAAGGAGGGTGAGGGCAATAGAGATATCCAAGAGGCAAAGGAAAGAAAGGACCACGTGGACATCAAGGATAATTTGGACAAAGAGGGTACTAGGGACATATATGATGCAAAAGAAAGAAAAGAACCCATTGATATAAAGGATTATGGACAGCGAGGGTAGTAGGGATATCGAAGAGGCAAATGAAGGAAACGACCCTATCAATATACAGGATGCTAAGGGCAGCAAGGGTACTAGGGATATCAAAGACGCGAAGTAAATAAAGGAACCCATTGATATCAAGGACACATTTGAAAGCATGGGTTCTAGGGATATCTTAGACGCACCGAGGATGCTAAAGATATCTAGGACGCAAGGGATTGTGAGGAAAATAAAGAATAACTAGGACATAAAGAATAGGGAAGACAATAAGGATATCTAGGAGGCAAATTTACTTTCTGCCTCTTTCTGTTCTGCGTTATTACAAAATCTTTTTCTTTGTCCCTCGCAACGTAAAGGCGCATACAAGATAGCTGAAAATATTTTAAATACCAGCAAGAAAAAGGTATTTCATGCCTAGGGGCGCAATATGCATACTTTTGGTATTGTGAACGAGCTGCGGAAGGGTATCGCATTGGCGATTGTGGTATAAGGAGCGGTGTACATTTTGCGCTTTTTGTATAAAGAATTGTCTCAATTTCAATAAATTTGGTTTAAGGTAATGTAAGGTAAAATATTTTCACAATTTGGCGCAGTATTTTCACAAAATTGATATTAAGTCGGGCAAACGTTATCGGAAAATTGGTATAAGGTCGGGTATACTATATATTTGGGCAATATTAAAATTGGGTCGGTTATGTTTGTTCGGTGCATCCCTAACAAAATTTGATCAAGTGCCCTTCTTGAGACTTCATGTCTCCACAATAAATGTATTTCAATGTCCTCACAAATAATGTATGAATTGTCCCCACAAATAATGTAATAAATAGTCCCCACGAAAAAAGTATGTTAAGTCCCCACAAGAAATGTATCTTGATGTCCCCACAATGCGATTGAAAAATTTTGAAACAATCCTAATATCTGTCATCAGGTTAGTTATTAATTCATCTTTCAATGTCACTGATAGAGAGTGACGTAGCAAATGTAAATTTGAAAATATATGGAATTGAATGAAGTCCTCACAATGTAAGCAGAATCTCGCAGTCTGCACAACTATAGTCACGTCAATATGTATGGCTAAGTGTGTATGTGACGCTCGAGACCCATGTGACTCAAGTATATATCACTCTGTGTGTCTCTGTATATGGCTAAGTGTGTATGCGACGCCGCTGTACTGAACATCCACCGCTGTACTGCACAACGACACCTGTACTGCACGTAGGTTATCCGGGGTGAGTATATATGGCTAAGTGTGTATGTGTATGTTGATGCTGATGTGTGTTATCAATAACCTAATATTTAATCTTCAAGTTCAGTACAAATATGTTATTGTAAGGTGCTTGTCTGATTTTTATCTTTTATTTAAGTGTTCTATTGTATGCAAATTAGAAAATATGAGTTGACCAATGACAGACTCCATTATATATCAGTTGGTCATTGCCCCTCTTGTGTCTTACCCATCTAATATTTAGGTACTGAAGGAGCTTGAACTTTCAGTTTGAGTGACATGATGGCTCAGTCTCATGTCAATCAGTCACATGCGAGATTACAATCGTGCCTTCACAGCAGAATAATGAGAGACAGATTTACAAAATACAGAAAGTGAAAAGGCAAACAATTTCTTATCAGGAGCTGCACGTTTCCTACAGCCCATGGTTCAATTGAGAGTTTTATGCAATATTGTTTAGTAATTTTTGCTATTTGTTTTTTAGCTTTATCCTGCCAATCAAGTGGATTATGAAAGTCATGAAAAATTGAAATCAAGAATTGGAGAAATCTGGACATTGCAAGCTGATATTCTTCTTGTTGTAAGATGGACGTATTCATTTTCCATGAACCCTTTCCCCTCTTGATCTTATCAAAATCAAAAACCAGTAACAATTTTTGAAGATCAGAGCGAGGAAAAGGAGCAATTTCGCATTCTGTAAAGTAGTGCATGGAAGCTTTTGAGTTATAAAATGTGTCAAATCTGCTGTATCTTCCAACTGGGCTATTGTATGTATGTATTGTATATTGCTCTTCATCAGGGTGAAAGGTTCTTCAAATGTGTTGTAAATAATTTTCATTAATTGTCTCAATAAGAGGATTTTTTGATCTGTCAATGTATGTTATGTCCCTACTTCTGCCTAAATTTGTATCAAGAACTCTGTTGAAATCACCACCATCAACTATAAATTCAACAACAGTATAATTTTAGATCTAAGAGTGAATTTCAGAAAATTTTTCCTTTCTTTTTTGTGATTTATTACTTCCTGTAGGTGCATATACATTTATTAATAGAAATCTGTGATTGTCAAAGGTCAAGTCAGTAAAAATATAGTTTCCTTCTTGGCAAATGTCATTAGAATGTATAGTTGCATTGAAATTTTCAGAAATGAGAACACCTGCAATTATTTGATGAAATTGAATGGAGTTTTATGCCTTTCCATCTTTTATCAGATATAAAGGTGTTTTTTGTGTTATTGTTTAAATGGGTTTCTTGTAGAAATAATATATCTGGTTTCTCATTCTTCAGATTATGAAATATTGGTTCTCCCTTGAGTTGATCATTCAATCCATTGACATTGATAGTAAGTACGGAAGGCATAGCAATTTAGGGTTCTGGGGCACATTTCATTTGTTAAGTAATGAATTTAATTACGAAATATTAATGAAAATTAAAATAAAAACGAAGCAAAAAAGGATGAGTGAAAATATTTGCTTGGTATTATTTTTTGTGCTTTTTCTTCTTTGATTTTGGTTTTTCTGTCATTTCCAGGGATGTCTTTTGCGATGATGATGATGATGATGATGATGCTATTGGTCTTTTCTTCTGGGAATGTGTTGTTGTTTGTTGGGGTGTTGAGGTTGGTTGGGTGAGTGAAAAGACAGATGTTATGACTGGCAATGATGTTTGTGTCGATGAAGCGGAATAATAAAAATGTTTGGAGGCATTAGTGGGAGTGATTGTGGGTTGTGTTGGTGTGATTTGAGTTAATGGTGGTGAATCTTGTTGGGATTGATTGGAGTTGGCATTGGAAGTAGAGGAACATTGTCTTGGTCTAGGTACTGGAATCTGAGATAATAGTGGAAGAATTGATTGAAAGTTGGATTGTTTGGCAACTATTGGAGATGCAGGAATGGTGGTGTCTGATTGGCATGATTCTGAAGATCGACGTGGCTTGGAAGATGTGGTGTGGGAAATGGAGCTGAGGTCATCAGTCTGACTTCCACTGTTGGTGTCAAACTGTGTTATGTCCTTGTCCTGTGCGTCAGAGTCATTGTCATCCTGTTGTTGTTTCTGTTACGTTGGCAAGGGCCTAAGCCCATACTTAGGGCCAGCTGGTCTGTCCTGATGAGTAGGCAAAAAATTCAACTGCTCAGGAGGACCTCATTAAGTATTTATACAGAGCACCAGGGTGACCTTTTTTATGTTTTCGAACATATTAGTGTGGGGTGGCATGTTACTAGCTAACTAACTAACTAACCAACCCACGCTTGAACAGTGGAAAACGTGTAACAATAGAAATCGACTCAAGAATGCCATTAGTGCCATTGTCTAAGCCATTGATGTTCAATTTGCGGTTAGTTGTTCACAATCGCGGCCTGCAAGCACTTTTGTCAATCTGGGGTCATCTGACAATTATTCCTCTCACACAGGGCTTGATTGTGTGACTCATCCTTGTTTACTTCATGGAGCTGGAAAATTGCCACCTTGGTTTTGTAAATAACATTTCGCGCATTCTCAACATTTATCAAAGAGTTTTGGCAAAGAGCGGCAATTTCAAAACAGTTTTCAAAAAAATTGTTATTATTATCTTCCTCAACATGAAAATCGTCATAATAATAATAATTATTATCATAATCATAATCATCATCATCATCATTATCATAATTACCATCACCATCATTGACTGTGTGGCTGCGGCACCACCACAATCACCCATACAACCATCACCTCGATCACCCCTATCACAACCATCACAACCACCCCTTCAGCACCACAACCAGCTCTACCACCACCGCCACAACTACCATACCATTACAATCACCCCTACCAACCAGCATCATGATCATCGTGGTCATCAACATTATCACCATTATCATCATAATCATTCTCTTCATCGTTGTGCATACTGATGAACATCTTTCATCATTTGACCAAAATAGCTATATTCAACCAGAGTCATTCTTCCAACATGCCCATAGGGCCCCTATGTTTTCGTTACAAAACAAAAACCTGGTTCTGGCTCGATCAGCTCGGCAGTTAGGTGAACGTGACCAGACAGGCAAGCGAGTTTGGGGATGGTGGCCTTCTGATGCTCTGTGACGCTGCTATAGAGGTAAGTTTCAACATTAACTAGAAGTTTAGATTTGCTTGAAATAAATATCAATAGAAAACTGAACTCGACACTAAGCAATTGAAAACTGAACTGATTAAATGTAGATACAACTTTAGAATTGAAAGCCAAAGCATCTATGTAATATAGGTGTACTGTATGTAGGCTATGTTAGCTGAAAAAACTACAATACAAATCTTATAGTTTTGTAAGAACCTTTGTATTTCATTCAAATTTTTGCTACATTTTTTGGTAAACAACAATATATCATATATCTCAAAATCTCTCTAACCATCTCCTAGTACGATAGTATTCACAAAGCGTCAACATATCTCAAAATCTCTCTGACTATCTCCTAGTATGATAGTGCCCCATTCAACGGGTGCTGAGGGGCCTGTACTCACAAAGCGCCCTGCCCTTAAACGCTCAAAACGCTGAGTACAGGTGGACAGCTGATGAATCGTACCTAATAATTTCTATTTATACATCACTTTTATCTTCCTTTCCACCCTAGAATCCTTTTATACCCCTTCTATTGACCAAGTCCTGCAGTCACTACAACTACTACATGGCTCTCATCACCGTATGTTGAGTATGAATACTCCTATATTTTTTAGTTTGCCCCTTGTGGCTTTATATTATTTTAATAAAAAACAAACGAATCCAAGCACCAGATGCTGTTATTAAGTCAAGTGTTTTATAATTCTCTTAGAGCATCTTCTATTTCAGATTTGGCGGAAGAAATCAATGAGAGAGCTTGTGTTTTCGATTCTAGAGCAGCACGTTCTCATGGTCGATGTTTTGCAGCATGCTTTGAAAAGGAAATGCAATTGTGCTGAATTTTCTTTTTGCCAATATCCCCCCAGGCATCAAGATTATCTGAAAAATCAAATTTGCGAGCATACCAATGCCAAAAAAAAATTGCCTGATCTTTTCTACAAAATTTTTATCGCGTAAGAGAATGGTGCAATTGCAACTGGTGCAACTGCTTACTGCAATTTGGGAGACTTCAATTCAATGTTACTTCAATACAAGGGGGGTGAGCAACGTAAGGTTTGTGCTCTTGAGGACGGATTATTAGGAGCATATAGATTTAAGAGTTGAAGATGAGAACCATTTATATCAATTTCAAGTCTGTTCCATCTACCATTTATATCTGAGGAAGAAGAATTAATAGAGCCTGCAAAATCCCTTTTCAGTAGGATTGCAGTGCCGCAACTATAATTGGAGCCAAAAGAAAAGAACAATTTGCCTTCCCAGAGCTGAGTGATTGGACAACTATCTGATAAGCATGAAAGGTGGCTTTCCTGTAAAAAAATGATATCAAAATTTAAAGTAGTGAGCCAAAGTAAAAATGTTCTGGCACTTAACAAAGTTCCTCAAACCATGACATTAACCCTATTTGGTCTGGGCTATTTTTTGCCTCTTTAAGTATGGGGGCGTTTTTTGCCCCCGCCCCCCTAGTTATCTCAGCTGCTATTTGTCTGATTGAGATGAAGCTTGGTAGAC
This sequence comes from Chrysaora quinquecirrha, assembly GCA_014526335.1. Classification (NCBI taxonomy): domain Eukaryota; kingdom Metazoa; phylum Cnidaria; class Scyphozoa; order Semaeostomeae; family Pelagiidae; genus Chrysaora; species Chrysaora quinquecirrha. Next base: position 5,710,311 of record JACTAT010000037.1, read on the forward strand.
ATGTGCAAGTACCCAATTGCAACTATTTAACACTATTGTTTGCTAATAAGTCACGTGACACGTTGCCTAGCGACCGTTTAGAGTGTGAAATTATGACTATTTCATCTACGTTGCAGAAAATCAAGCTAAATTGGACTAAAATAGGTAAAAGGCACTATAAATGTTAAAATCTCTGTAGAAAGTAAACTTTTTCTATCATTTAAGCTAATTATCGGCTAATTCCTGTTTCCTATCAAGAGATTATGAAGAGGAAAAAACTTTTTGCTTACTCAGCATTTTGGAAAACGTATATAACAAACTTTGTTTTCAGTAAAAATCTACAAAAGCATAGTTTACACAGCCTTATGCATGAGCCAATCCAAAATTTTAAAAAAGTTGCTACTTAGGCTAATTAACGACATTAATTAAATTGATCACGTGACAGGTGACAAAATTTGCCAACAATACCAAAAACATTCAAATGATATATCAAATGATAGCTCTTGCCAAGAGAAGTCCAACCATATATATTTCTTTCATATGTTGTAAATATTGACAGAGATATAGCCAATTGAAGGGTAATTTGTATTACCTGCTTCCAAATATAGACATTTGCTGGTCACATGACTAAGTTTGCAACACCATAACCCATACTACAAGGTTCCTTGATAAATTCTACGAAAAGTCAGACCCTTCTTGCAGATTCTTGCAGATTCTTGCGAAAAACGCCACCCCCCCAATACTTAATAGGGTTAAGAGAAATAATATTCAGATTAGCAGCCATAATAATAATGTTCAATTTACTTATCTTTTTATTAAAAACAAGCAAACAATATATCATGTATAATATATTTTTATATTTACGAAGCTTTTTGTTCACGTAGAACATCCTCAGGTGAAAATGCTACATCAAAATTAGAACTCTATTTATACAAAATAAGAATATACCTCAGGAGACTACTAAGATAATCGTATTTAAATAATACTTATTTTACAACGTCAAATCAACACTTCTCCACTCAAATTAGGACTGCATCATAGTTTTGTTGACAAAAACAAGTTTATCAAAAGGGATTTAGCAGTCGAGATGGAGTCATTGGCTGAAAAAGTCGATAACTTTGTTCCTCCAGACCAAAAAGAAGACTTTCAAGAATTTCTACGGAAAGAAACCAACCTACTTTCCCAAAATGTATCACATACAAAAGATTACACCTTTCATAATACAAGTGAATTACGTCACAATGAAAACATAATGATTTTATCAGGGGATAAAGATAGCAGCATTATTATTCTGAACAAAAGATTATGTTGCCAAAATAAAAACCATGATAGATGAGGGGATTGAACAAGGAAAATATGTCGAATGTAGGGATAACATTTTAAACGATCTACAATCATTTCAGTCGTTCTTATATAGACATTTCAAAAACAGTCCAGAATATGAGGATATGAAGACTTCCAGTAATCAACCAGCAACATTATTTCAAGTGCCAAAACACATAAATTTGACTGTATAGGAAATGTAGAACTAAGTTCATTGAAATTGCGACCAATAATAGATCAAACGGGAACTTGCTATTACAATGCAGGCAAAGTGATTGCAAATTATCTCCAACCTTTAACTCAGAACGAATTTGTGATATCAAGTACAAAGAGTTTTCCTGATCTGATAAGTAAAATACCACTCTCTGAGGAAGAAGAAGATGTTAGTTACGATGTCGAATCACTTTTTACCAATATCCCTATTGACGAAACAATCAAATTCATTTGTGACGAAATATACATTCACAACAAGCTTAAACCATTATGCAAAACATCAATTTTCGAAAAACTCTTAATCAAACTAACAAAAGAATGCACATTCTCAGCTAATGGTACTCTCTACAAACAAATTGATGGCGTTTCCATAAGGGGTCCAGCTTCAGTGACTTTCGCAGGTTGTTTTATGAATAAAGTTGAGAAAGAAGTCGTTGTTCCAATGAAACCAAAGTTTTACACTCGTTACGTTGATGATATTTACACCAGACGAAAAAAGAACTCTCCGGATGAACTATTTCACAACCTCAACAATTATCACCCCAACTTGAAATTCACGATTGAAACAAACCCAAACAATTTTCTTGACACTGAAATCATGAGAAATGGAAATAATTTAATGTTTATGGTCTTCCCTATAGAAGCTAAATTACCTTTTCACTGGACCTCGGCAGTCCCCAAAAGGTACAAAAGAAACATCATGAACGGTGAGCTTCACAGAGCAAATAAGATAAGCTCAAATTTCGTTCTAGAGAAAAAAAGAATTTTCACCAAATTCAAAAATGCTGGCTATCCAACTGCATTTATTAGATTATACCAAGATGGGGAAAAAATTATACCAAGTTGATTATTTGATGAAGACCCAAAATTCGTCATAAGAATTCAGATCCCGTTCTGCCCTAAGAATAAGCAAAAATGGTTTAAAGTGAAGAAATGTGTCAAATCTTTTCCGGAGAATAATGTTACAATTGAAGTAACATGGAAAACTAGAAAAATCAAATCATTTTTTCCTCTGAAGGATAAAATCAGTCACAAGTCATCAGTAATTTACGAGGGTACATGTTCGTGCGGTGAAAGATACATTGGCGAAACAAAACGAAATGCAGAAACACGCTGGGCTGAACATAACCATTTGTTGGGAAAATCGGGACCTGCAAAACACGTTCTAAACAATGTTGGTCATGCTTTTACGTGGGATATCCTTACGAAAGCCCCATTGAACAATAAGAATAGAAAGACACTAGAAGCCTTTTATATAATGAAACAAAAACCGACAATCAACGATCAATCCGAAATAAGGTTTTTACATCTTTTTAAAAATGGCATAACGTAGGTAGTCACTTGGGACGTTGTGAAATAAATATCATTTCAATACGATTGTAAATACGCTTTTAAAACATTTTAAATAGAATATCTTAAGTAGTCTTCTGAGGCATATTCTTATTTTGTATAAATAGAGTTCTAATTTTGATGTAGCATTTACACCTGAGGATGTTCTACGTGAACGAAAAGCTTTGTAAATATAAAAATATATTATACATGATATATTGTTTGCTTGTTTTTAATATTAATGGCTGCAATTTTTTATAAAAAATACTTATCTTTTCTTTTTATCTTTCCACTTATTCTTTTTCATGCCCGAGTTTGTCTTCACCGTTTCATGGCTATCATCTCTGGCTTGTTTAGATGACATTGAGAGACAGCTCTCTTCAGTGATATAGCCATCAGTGCCATATGCCATATTATCATTATTCAAGGGAGCTGGTGATGTAGACTTGACAATGGAGGAATCGGCTTGTGAATTCTGTGTGACTTTACTTTTTGCGATAGTATAAGCAAGTGCTGCTGGAGCAACAATGTCACCCCAAACAGACTCAACAATTTCGCCTTCCTCAAGTTCATAGTTGTCATTTATGTCATTGTAGGCGTCCAACAGATTTTCCAGAGGGGCTGGAAATTCTTCAGTATTATCAGCTGGTTCAGGATGATCATCCCATCTGAGTTCATCATCATCAGCATGCACAATGTCCCAGAATGTAACACAATGCTGCAGACTATGAGAGTCAAAACCACATAATCCACATTAAGGAGGTTGAGGGCAAACATTTTCAAATGACCAGCTTCTCCACAATTAAAAAATTTGTACCATTGACAGCCAGCGGCTTCAGGGTTCAACCCATTACATCGTCAGCAAGTTCTGGGCTGACCAGGATACCATAACATAACAGAGTGCGATCCAAACTGAATGAAACTAGGAATATGTCTGTAAAAAGCAATGCGAACAGTTATTAAAGCATTATAGACATCTGACCAAATATTTTGTTTCTTCTAATACCAATGACTTGACCAAAGTCACCCTGACGATAACAAAACAAATCTATGTTCATTTCGAACGGAGCTTAATACACTGACACAAATGATGCATGTACTTCTGGATCAGCAACCGGAAGAAGAACATTATTTATTTTAATTCTACCTGCTTAAAAAAGACGATCACGTTCCTGGGGAGTGGCCAACATTATTACATAGTCCCGATTGTGATTCTGCTGAACACAGGAAGGCTGAAATCCATGTTCCAGAAGAGCATCAAGAACTTTATTGCCAGTTCTTATTTCATTGGCTTTAATAAATACTGTTTTTGGTCTCTTACTTATTCCACTTTGAGGTGAAGATTCACGATTTAATACTAAGTGTTCTTGTCAATGGCAGACCATCATTCACATTGCCATGCCCATGATCCTTTGCAAGATAAAAAGGCGGGAGATATCAGTGCGACAAACTCAGTAATGGTGGCCATAATTAATAGTAGCAGTGTTGATGACTGGAAGGACGATGATGCTTTGAAGCAAGACTTAAATGAGTTTGTGGAGAAGAATTTGAAGAGGAAAGAAATTCTTGACTTTCTCAAGCAAAAATACCCACAATACGCGTGGAGCCTCAGGAGCATAAGTAGGAGAAGTTTCTTGGAATAAAGTATGTAGATGATGACAGGATTGCCTTGGCAGATGTTGAACAAGCCGTAAGAGAAGAATTGGATGGGCCTGGCCAACTTTTAGGATATAGGGCTCTCCATAAGAAGATCCGAGAGATCCACCACCTTAAAGTTCCACGGAGATTGGTTTATGCCCTGATGCAAGACACAGATGGACTGGAGGAAAGAAGACATGTAGGACACAGAAAAAAAACATGCTGGGGACAAGGCATTCCATTCAGAGGTGGGTACCAGTATACAACTATTAATTGCTAATTTCCTGTTCTTTCCTTCACCAGAAACCTATGGAAAAACTCCACATCAAGCAATATATCTTTCTTGTTTTCTGCATTAGAAGAGGGACATGGGATGCTGTTATCACCCTAATATTTTCCAATACAACAGCCTTTCATTCTAAAACAATGCTGGCACCCTCATCATCTAGAACTGTATGGTCAGGTGATAAATATCCTACTCCTATTCTTTGAACCCCTGTTTAACTGCCCCATTTGAGATTTGAAGAAAGCCCCGTTTCCCACAAAATCCAAAGCCCAGATACCCAGATACCCATCATAACTATTGGAAGCCAAGCCTTGTATTCTGCGACATTCACACACCAGAAGATAAGAAAGAGTATTTCAAAGACTTTGCACTGATTATAAAACACGCTCTTGTCAACTATGCGGATATTGGAGAGTTTATGCAACAAACAGCTGATGTGTCGGGTTTACGTGTGAAAAACCGACGCTGTGTCATAGATTCGTACTTTGGCAAAAATGTTGGACTAATTGATGAGTACGTCGTCTGGCTGTTAGAGAAGGGTTTGAAAATAACAAAAATCCACAAATTTATTCGCTACAGAAAGAAATCGATTTCGAACAGTTTGTAAACATGGTGACTCGTCTACGACTGGAGGGCGACAGGGACAAGTCGAGCGAAATGCGTGCCATGACGGCAAAACTTATCAGCAACAGTGCTTTTGGCTCTTGTATTACCAACAAAGACAAGCATAGAAATGTTTCCCTAGCCCAACCACATTGAGATGCCTTCTACACAAACACCGGCTCTATAGACATCAAGAACAGAGTGACAAAAAAGGAGATCTCCAGCATGTACACGTTTGTTAAGTATGAAGAGTACCCAGGTGAAATTCTGGAAATAGAAACTCTGAAACACACGTACTTTCGGATCAGCTTCGACCAATTGGCAAGATAACATTTGACAGAGCAAAGTTATCGGTGTTGAAATTTTTCTACGATTTTCTAAACGAGCTCTTGCTACCGGACACATTCAAATTGATGGAAACAGACACCGACTCTATCTACATTGCCTTGCAACACGAAGATCTCGTTGACAACATCGATCCGAGAAAAATGCACAAATAAGACGAGTTACGACACGACTTTCTGATAACAGAAAAGTGTCCCTTTGGCAAACGACAACCGAATCCCTATAAAGTGGAATGCAAGGGAAATTCATGATTGCTCTCTGTTCCAAGTCCTACTGTTTCTACGATGTGAAGAACCAAGACATTAAATTCTCAAGCAAGGGTGTTCAAAAAGCAAAACTTTTCCAACCTTTATCGTAATTTGTCATCGTCATCATCATCAGAAGCAGCAGCAGCTCCAAAAGAAACTACTTTTGCCGAAAAGGTCTATGAAGAATTTAACAGGGCTTTGGAGACAGACAGCAGTCAAAACACAAAGACGGCAGTTGCAACAAATAGAGGTATAAAAAGACAATCTCAGAATATGGTTATTTATGAACAAGATAAAAATATGTTTAATTCACTATACTGTAAACGTAGAGTATTGAATGACGGTATTCACACAGTGCCCTTAGAGTTATGATTATTGTTGTTATTATTATTATTATTGTTATTAAGTGTACTTGATGTATGTGAAATAAAAAATATTGCAGATTGAAATAGTGGTATAGTAAAAAAAATTGCAGATTGTACTAGTGGTATAGTAAACAAAACTGCAGATTTTTGGGTAATTGATTGCTTATTTGTAGTTGCAAATGTTGAAAAACTGTTTTGTGTTGTGCAGTTCTTGCTTGCTTGCGTTCTCTTTGTTGCCTAAAGAATGATTTACTTGGTTTTGTTTTTCTTTACAGTTTATAATAGTGTTTTTCATTTTAAAGCAGAGGACCTCGACATGACTAATTTAGAAAGTAAGTAATACTTAATGGTTATATTTTTTTTCCTTTAGGTTGTTATTGAGCTGTTGTGTTGTGATATGTTTACGCCAAAGGTATGATCAACAGGATACAAAGTTGTTGAAGTTTATTTACCCGACTCGGTATCAAGAGGAGACTTTCTTTTTTCTCTACGAATTGTTTGTTGACAATCCATACAGAATTCTAAAGGGACAGCACGAACGGCAAGTTGATGTTATTGCCGGCGAAAAGCAACAAGGGACGATATGGCAATGAGACAAAGGGACACTAATTTGTATGCTAATTTAATGTCTAGTTTTCCTGTATTGCGTCTAGACAAAGAATTCATGGCAACTTGTCAAATTGCCCTGTTGGAATGTTCGTGCAACAACAATATTATGGAAGTGCAGCAAACGATTTTCCTTCAGAGTTACAATTCTCTCCTCTCCTCTTCGACTATTGGCAATAGAGTTGACTGTTGTTTTTCGAAATTTACAAAATGCATAATAAGCGATGAAAAACTCTACTGCAAATTGTTGACTTTATGGAAGCCGTACGTGAACAACATTTTCGCCTGGACAATTCCACTCTGCGGTTGGATGATGCAATTTTTTGACAATTGAATAACTCTCTAACACCCACTTCAATTGTCGATGATGTGCTGCAGTTTTTCAAGTTTTTTCCTTTGTTTGATTTAAATACGAGTTTGGATGTTGGCATTTTCTTTGATTATTACTTGTTTAAGATTGAGGAAATTCAAAAAGGCACCTGGTTAAACAGACTTATTAAAAAATTGCACTGTGTTGTTGGACCACATTTGAAGGAAAAATATGTTTATCCTTTTCCATGTCTCTACATGTTGTGTGTGGAGGAGCCGCGAAAGAAATTCCAACAAGAAATCTCCTCTCTTGACAATGTAAATAGAGAAAAACAAAATAGAATACATTCGTCATTGTTGCCATCAAGAAATAGAAAAAACAAAAGAAAAACAAATTGCCTAGAACAATGGAATTCCTTGACCTCTGCCTTTGTCTCTTCTTCTTCTTCTTCTTCTTCTTCTTCTTCTTTTCTTCAACTCGCAGAAGAAGAACAGCAACAAAAACAACAACAACAACAAACTCTGCTTCAAGAAATTTCATTACAGGAACACTATGTCCTAATGTTTTAATTAATGATAAAGAGTTTGTAGATATTAATAGCTTACTAGACTTTATTGCAAATATTGACATGTGTAATTCGAACAAGGACAAAAAGAGCAATAATGAAGATCATTCTACCACTACTAACACTGTGCTAGACTTAGAGACTGAGAAAAACAGGGAAAAAACGACAATTCACGGTGCTGGAAGTTTTAAAAAAATATTATTTACTGTCTGGCAAAAAAGAAAATACATAGAGAAGATAGAAGGAGAAAAAACCGACACTCGAAAGCACATGCAATTAGAAAAAAAATGTAGTTTTAGAAAATCTTAACTATATTTAAGAACGATGAAGTTTATTCTTTTTGGTTTTTATTCGTTGTTTGTCTTTATAGATTACACAAAGAATATAATACAGAACGATTGGGAAAACATACCGACAGATTTCTATAAACTACATGATTATGGTGGGAAAGTTGTAATGTGGGATTTTTTGCAGTCTGGTGTGAGAAAGAAAATGCCCCAATGGGCAAATTCGATTTCTACGTATAACAGTGGAAATATGAAAATGCGACCTATTGTCTATAACGTTGCGGCTTTTGACACCAAATACGGACAACTTGTTGACATTGACAAACCAAGAAAAAGTAACAACAACAAACAAGATGCCGATGAACCTTTCTATCCTGACGATATGCATCCCAACGCTAAAATGAGTTATTATGATTAACTTAGTGAGGACTATTGTTATAAAATTGACATGGAGAAATTTGGCCATGATTTTACCTCTTTACTTATGGACTATGTACGCAATCTAGTTCAAGAAAGCGCTAAAAAAACCTCCCCGCCTGCTGCTGCTGTTGCTGCTTCAACAGACAATATCGTCAATGATCATAATGATAATAATGACTATGATGACGATTTGGTGATGATGATGATGATGATGTTGATGATATTAGTATTTCTAGCAGTTTCGAGAGCGATAAAACCCCAGACGATCAGGGTTTTGATTATGACTATGACGACGACAACGACAACAATGACAACGAGCGCACTGATGCCGAGAACAACTGTAATGGTAAGAAAGAAAGCGGTATAGCTTTAAAAAAGGACAGTGATAAGTGTACAAAACTAGACAAAGAATCGGCTTCGGTTAATAGAAGCAACGAATAAAAACGAGAAGTAAAACAATGCTGCCGCCAATGTTGTCGAAATCGAAAATATGCTGAAAGTGAATGACAAAGGTGAACGAAAAAAAAAAAAAATAAGAAAACAGACGACACATTCTACTGTTTATCATCCTATAAATAGCGATCACTTAATGGTAACACCTAATAGCGAACAAGAACTGCATAATTACGCACAAAATGTGGAAAACTATTATCAAAATTTATCATCTGAATTGTTAATGAAAGATTTTCTTAATCAAAAAAACGCAAGTCAGAAACGACACATTGACAATTTCTTGAAAGATCAATTGACGTACGGTCTTGACGCAACAAACAACGTTAAGGACCCTTCTCCTTGCTAATTGCGGGAAAAAGCAAATGCGGCATGACGGAATTGCTTTTGGAAATTCTTCGACAGTGGCGCTACGTGACCGACGAATCTGACGGATTCTACACGAAATGTATCTACTGGTTCTACAGTACAAAATCACTGAAACAAATGAACGACGTGAAAACGATATACGACAACTTGCGAGAGGAAAGTAAACTAGAAGTCCATTTCGTTTTCGGAGATTTTAAAAACAAAAACCATATGGACTTGTTGAGTCGCATGGAGAACGGCATTGTCGTACTAGATGATTTAATGAATGAAATTGCAAAAAACGAAACCATTGCCGGCTATTTTACTCGAGAAAGTCATCATAAAAAACTCTGCGTCTTTTACTTGTGGCAGGATATTTCTCCAAAGCAGAAATACGTGGCAACAATTGCTCGGAACACCGATTACAAAATCTTATTCGACAATCCAAGGGCACTGCTGAGTCTACACCGAATGCTCGTCAACATGTTTCCGCAAGAACAAAAAAGTTCCGAGATATACAATAAACTAGAACAGTTTTTCGAACATAATAGTCCCGCAGACATTCATCCGTTTGTTGTCTTCAACGAAAAACCCAACCAAGATCGCAGCACGAAAATCGTTTGCAACACCATCCTTCGTAACATGGAAGACATATGCTGCCGTCTGCCCTCATCGACAAGAGCACCAGAAATAATTTCTATTTGATTATAACTCATATTTCTCTCTCTTTTGCCTGATAACGAACAATAAATTAACTAACTTAATCGTGTGGAACGCTCGACAGAACATTTTTGAACTTTTTGCAAAAAACAACTGCAATATACAAGAATTCACCGACTCGGCTGTTAGGTGTTCCACATGAGTAACTGCTTTGTGCGATTGCAAAAAGTAGTTACTCGTGTGGAACGCTTGCCCGTCGATTTGGTGAATTTTTGTATATTGCGATTGTTTTTGCAGAAATTCACAAAATGTTCTGTTCGACTTTCTGCTCTTATGATTTTGAATAAATATTTTAATTCTCGGTAATATATTTCTTTGTAAAAAACCTTTAAAAACCAAAAAGAGTTTTTTTTCTCTGAATTGAAATTCTCTCTCTCTCTCGCTCGAGAACTCAAGAAAAATCAAAATGCGCAGGCAATACAGATTGGATACTGCTAAACTTAATGCTTATTGCACACGAAGGTTTGACATGCACTTCAAGTATGGCGGTAGGGTGCTACACACAGACAATCTCTCCACATGCAAAGAATGTGTCACACCTCAAAGTATAAATATGACCAATTTTGCTGACATCGACGGGCTGAACGAAAGTATACTTTCACATACAACCAATGCTCGATGCCGTGTGCAAATTATTTGCACCTAGCTCATACGTTGGTACGTGGAAAACTTGGTGAACCCTTCAAGAAAGCCACCAATGCAAGCGAGCATCGCTTCAAACAGGTTCAAGAAATCTCTCGAGGCCTACGACGACGACGTGAATGACTTGGTGGTGCTAAGTGGAACCGACAGATTTTCAATTATAAAACAAACACTCAAGACAATGCCATCAACAAAGCCGATGGAGTAGATACAGTGGAGGTGGTTATTAATAGTGACCATTTTGACTATGAAGCCGTCAACGATGTAGACAACAACAACAGCAACAACAACACAACAACAAGCCAAACGAGCTCTACTCTACAGTGTTGAAGCTGATGATGATGATGATGATGATGATAATGATGACGATAATGATGATGATGATGATGATGATGATGGTGATGATAATAATGACGGTGATGATGGTGGTGATGCCAACAATGACGATGATGATGATGATGACGTAATTGTTGAAGAAATTGTGCATATGGATTATACCACTGCTGCTTCTGATGCTTCTCCTGCTGCTGCTGTTCCTGCTGCTGCTGCTGCTGCTACTATGACAGTGCCTTCTAATAATTTGGAGTCAACATACGAGGAAGTAAGTAATATAACAAGAAACATACCCATTGAAGTATCTTTTATGAACCCTGCCTACATGCCAATGCACACAGATCTAGAAGGAGAAATCCATCAACAACAACAACAGAATCTAGAAGAACAAGAAGAAAAAGATGATAATGATGCCGGTGATGATGATGATGATGATAATGATGATGATGCTGATGATGATGGTGATGATAATGATAGAGAGGATGATGATGAAGAAAACCAACAAACAAGAAAAACTGACTATCATCATCTGTCAACTCTTGATACAGTTAAATTTGTAGATGACTCGTATGTTAAACACTATGGTGTGGCTCATATGATTATTGATTTGTTGAAGACGGTCTATACCAAACACCTTTTGGACAATGCTCGCACTACTGCTGCTGCTGCTGCTGATCAAGAATACAAGGAAAATGAAGTCTTCAGATTCGAACAGGCAAACACTTTTTTCAATTATATGCCCCCTTTGAAATGCAAAGCAATCACTCTGCAGCAGACATGGAGAAGTTGCATTTGGAATTTTTTTGTCGTCTTCTCAAACAAATTACCCTGTACATTTTTACTAATGTAACAGTGTTCATAAATGTCGATCATGACTTCATTTGATGACGAATACATAAGACCCAAGGATAACTCACTGAAGATTATGTATGACTTTTTCTTCAAAAGCATTTACCAGCATGAGGATCTTTTGAGCTGGAAACACTTTTCTGCATTTGTTCAGTTGATATATGGGAATTTAATTGAATTGACGTATGCCAAAGGTTCAACTTTCAAACGAAGAAGCATACAGTTTAAAAGAAAATATTGCTTTTGTGGTTTTGCATCCAGAGATGCAATTTTTATTGCCGAAATAATGAATTTAAGGGATTTAGAATTGGAGCGTTGGCAGTCTCAGACAGCTCTGAATGGATTTGGAGACGACAAAACACAATTTTCATCCGCTTTCTATCAGGCATCTCTCGGTCCTGAAAATTTGCCACTGCTCGAATGGAAGGCACAAATTGAGAACTTTGTAAGGTCTGACGGGTAAAGTCTGACCTGTTCTTTTGGTATGCTATCTACATCAGTTCTCGATGGAATGCTGCCAGCTGGCAACAACAAACCACCACCACCACCCCCACCACAGCAAAATGAACGAAATTCCTTGTCATCATTGCCGGCATCATTACAAGCCCCTTTCATGATGTCACATAGCAACATCGACGACAACAACGAACCAAGTCATTCAATTCCATCAGTTGCACCACAGTCATTGACAGGTCATGAAAGATCACTTTTATTTCAAAACTCAAAAGATTCCACTACAAAAAAAAAACACTTTTCGTCTGGTTGGCACTATTACGTGGTAGATTCATGCACAGGTGTGACGTATTCCAAAATATTTGATTCGAGGCTACCTGACGACAAGTAACGAAAAGACGACTAAGGTGGATTACAGATACCGATAATAGAGATAATATAATAGTAAATGATTGGTAGCAGCTGCAGACTCAACTTGGAGTTCAGCAAAGGAAGTGGCAACGATGAAGCAAGTATGTTGATTTAAAGCCAGCAGAAAAACACACAGGAATGATCAGAAGGTAGGTCCTTTTTTAACTAAATAAATTAATACGTGCCGATCTCCTACATAAAGACTGGATGTCTCTTATCAAACCAACAGTACACACCTATAGGCCAGTCCAGTACAGCAGCCTGTCTATAGCCTCTCAGCTCCAGTGTTAAGACTAACCCTCCTTCGTCTTGTCGGTAAGTCAAATATAAGATAAGAAACTTATGATAAATTACTAAATACTATACTGATTTTTCTTAGGCACTAAAGCCAACCAAACATTAAAAAACCTTTCCGTTCCCATAGAGTATGGTTAATGGTGGTTAGCAGCAAATTACGCATAATCAGTACAAGCATGAAATTATTGCATAACCCTTCTTTACGTCAACATCACTACGTAAAATCGGTATCATAGTCATAATGCAATAACCTTACACAATATTGCACATCGTTATAGATACCAACACGTCAGAAATAATAATACGTTCAAGGTTATAAGTAACAAGGTTTGAAGGGGCCACTCCACTCATATGTGTCAAAGACAATCAAAGCTCAGCCTGGCTCACTCGTTTCATTCTTGCCAATCATGCTCAAAGACGAATATGATGCCATAAACATCTAATCAGTTTCTATAAACGGTCGTATACAGTAATTTAGCTACTTTAAGGTTTGAAGGTATTTCAAGACATGAGCACAAATCAGGTATTTCATACGAAAGAGGATTTACTGGCCGCTTTTGAAGAGTACAAAAGAGAAACGCATATCGGATGGCGATGCTACAATACAGATGCCTTTTTTGGTGAGTTTGATACCAACAAACAATTTTTTGAAACTTGTATGACAAAGAACTAAGATATCGAAATTGATTCATGTTGAATTACTGTACCATAAGTCCTCTACCAATACAAGACTCCAATACCTTACCCCACTCAAAGAGTCTTACCACTACAGATGGTTGTCTCAGATACAGAGTCAGTAGTCTTAGCGCTACAAAGAGTAGAACACAATCATCTCCCTCCAAGTAGCCTAGCAACAAATTTTCATTAGAACGACAAAGCCCAAAAATTTTCGATAAAGAGGTGTGTCCGTGTGAGCGCGACCATAATGAGGTATTTGGGATTGTGATCTGAACAACAAAAAACATAGTAAGCTTTTGGAAAGTTTCCCACAAAAGGTACATTTCTCAGAAAAATCGCTTCACAAAAGTTTTGTGAGAGGGCGACCGCCCCTGCCCCCCATACCTATATAGCTACGCCACTGCATCCCTTTCAGAAAAAAACATCGGCCAGAATAGAACAACTGCTGTTTGTTTAAGAATTGATTGTTTCTTTCTTTAAGGACAACCTTCTTCAGAGATTGTAGCAGTCGCAAAATCTAAAAAACGTATTTGTCAATGGAGCAACGAAACACAGGAAGGAATATCCATTCCATTTAATGGTACACCATTTATATCTGCTGGCTTACTCTACTACCAATGCCACCAAGGCAAAGATATTGACAAGAATTTCAACGAGAAGAGAAAAAATATTGGACGAAAGAGAGGTATTGTTGTTACACCTTTTCTAAGCTTTGACAAACTAGAGAAAGACTCAAAGACTCGCGTAGACGTAGAGCATTTAGCTAATATTGTGCCTCAATTACTGTCATAGGATCATGACCACACGTTCAGGAGAAGGCGTTCGCTGGTGCAGTCATCAAAAAAGCAAGGTTGCCCAAGCAAAATCTTCATGTCCAGGATATTGAAATTGCCAGCTTACAAGGTAAGGTGCCGAGCCCACATGGTTGTTTTTACAAATTAGCGGCCAGGGAAAGTAACAATTAGAAACTTATCCTGATATCCAGTTGCAAAAGTTGTACGCTATCATATCTACACTTGTGTTTCGTATTGTCCTTAATATTTAGTGTCCTACCATAGAGTTTCGCATGAATTTTTTTAAACTACTTAAAGCGTTTGTCTTTTCAGACTACTTTCAACATTCTGAGAAAAACGTTATATGTAGTTTGCAAAGAAAAAAGCTTCATTATTAACCTTCTTTCATTTTCTATTTCAGGTAGATGTTGTTGCCGATGGAAAAAAGCCGAGAAGGAGAATGGAAGCTGCCGTTTCACAATTCAAGAAAGATCTGGAGTCAGGGAAAGAAATCAATGTTGAAGAACAATATATTTTGAGGCTCCCTCCTGACAACAGCCATCGTTTTCATGCTACACAAGGAGAGGTATCACATACATTCATACGCTATTTTTTGATAACACAAAAATTACCATTACAACAAAAATTAAATATCAAACGTAAAAATTAAACGATATCATGATTATTTCAGCGTGCACTTCTCAGAGAACCGTTGGATCCCGTAATGTGGAAAAGATAAAAGAAATGGATCGTACAGGTGTTCGAACGGTAGCCGAAGTATGAAGGCATTTGAACAATTTTGTAGAGAATGAGCCTTTTCGTGCAGACCAGCCACCACCCCTTTCCAGCAGACGCTACCATCGGACAGACAGTGACATAAGGAACATCCTCAATGCATCTCGGACTGGCCAAAGAAAGGCTCCAGATGACCAGATAAACCTGGAAATGATTTGCACTGAATGGAAAGCGACGAATCCATCGGATTTTATATTTTATAGAGTAAGATTCTTTTTCCTATTACTTCGTGACTGCTTCAAAATGTACGTTGCGCCAAGTTTGGCTGCACACATTTTTATGCAATAAATTTGTTTCCAATAGAGCACGAGTCTATTAAAAGCAACAAGTCTAGCAAGTAAAACTTATTGCTTTTTATACTTATCTATTAATAGTTTTTGAGTAGTACCATACTTCAAAATTGCGATGAACACGGAAACATTGTAACTTTAAACTTAGAACCAACTTAAAACTTTACTCGGGGTACTTAAAACCTTTCCTGTCTGAAACTCTCTACAGTACAAAAATCAGAAACAGACTGAAACCTTTTACTAAGGGTGAATTCATACACAGATGCCCATCGAAATGCACCAGTCGATAAAGTGAAGCAAGATTCCTACTGTGTTTTAAACAACAATCAGTACAACACGTACAAAAACTTGCACATATGCAGTGAAATGTTTCCGCTATTCGTGCAAGCTTATCTATGACTATTTTCAACTCTTTTAGCCTTCAAATCAAAATAGTGACAAGAGTGGCAAATTTTTGTTCATTTATCAATCTACATGGATGAAACGCTTGTTGCTATTATATGGGCAGGAGATGTGTTTAATGGATGCCACCTACAGAACTTGCAGGTGAGCACATCATATACTTACGATACAAAAACACGTGAGTAAAATAGGATTAAGAACATCAAGATAGTCACATTGTAATGTCTTTTAATGTGCTTTTCACACAGGTATGCCTTGCCTCTGATTTTTCTCTGTGTTCGATCAAACGTTGCGTATGTTGTTGTAGCAGTATTCATACCTGAAAACGAAGATAAAGAGTCCCTCTCAGAAGTACTAAGTATCATCAAACAAGAAAATGTGTTACGGAGTCCAAAAAACATGATGGTTGATTTCTCTCTAGCAGAAATTGGGGCGATAGAGCAATGTTTCCCAGGTAAGTTTTTTCGGCATATTTACACTACAAATGAATTGTCTTCTTAAAATTATCAGTTTTTTAAAGCCAATAAAACTTAATTGGGAATATAATTCAATTTCAGTTCATTGAATATTATATTAACTAATATTATACTATAATGTAACAATATAATAAACAAAGAAATAAATAAATCATCAGCACCATTAATACTTATGTCAATCAAAATTATTTAGTAACTTTTTGCAACTTTCATTTAGCGGTCCAAGCTATATTGTGTTGCGTGAAACAAAATTTTCCTTTAATTTTGCAACGAATTGGGACAACGAATCGTGACAACGAATTGTGTAACGACTTGTGTTAATTCATAGATTGAACCTCAACACAGACCTCAGTATACATGAAGAAAGTTAAAAAGCCCCTCACACTAATGTGATGTAGAAAACCATCCTTGACAAGGAAATCTTTTTGTTAGAAATGGAATCCCAATAAACCTTTTAGACGAGATAAATTTTGCTTAGCAAGGCTAATTCAATAATCCTCATAGAAGTGAATGCAATGTCTTTTTTTTCAAGGAACAGACATTCCTGTATGCGATTTTCATCGTGAAAAAGCGTGGAACGAGTGGCTGTCTAAGACAAGTCATGGCGTATCAGTAGAGAAAGGAGATGTTCTTGGCTATTTGCGTAACATTGCCAAAAGCGTAAATAAGCAAATGCAACTCCTTACACCATTCCATCAATCACATGAAAGTTCAAGAAATAAATAAACTCCTTACACCTTACCCACGCACCATCAGATTCTCGAGAAAGGAAAACCTTAGAGAAGAAAATTATTTTTAAATTAGGAACACTCACTCCTCGGGGACTTAATAAACAGTTTTCGTTTTTGTAGATCCACATAATAATATATCTGCTGAATTTGGTTTTTCCTGTACATTTTTGTTTTGCCTCGTTTTCATTTTTTCATACTACTTATATTTGTATTTTAAAATTAAACCGTCACTTGATAAAGGGTAATGCCCGAAACGTCGTTCAAATTTGTCTTTTCTCTTGGTACTGAATCCTTTTAAAAAATTTTGTTCTATGTAACTTTTCCGGAAATAGCCCTAGAAACACAGCAGCTTTATTGTATCATGGAGATTATAAATCAACAGCTGTAGGAAATGTATTTAATCTCATTTTATTGGAATAGGTTAAAGCCCTGGCTGCTTTCCCCCAAAACACCCGTTCAATCTTTAGGAAGAGCTCCTAAAACATAGAAATGTTAAGATAAACATAAATGGATAAGGCATTTCTGAATAAAATTATATTTTTTCAACAGAAGTGGGTGCGTTTCTACCGTGATGAATTGCTTAGAGTAGCTATCTACACAAATAATGGCATAGAATGTCAAAATAATTGGCTCAAGCACTCTTATTTGGAGAGCCGACGAAACAGTTCAATTTCAGACCTTGTTGAAATTCTCCTGAAGCAATTCTTGCCAGACAGTTACAAGAAGTAAGTATGCATACTTGAAAAATCATATGCACTTGAAGCAAAGAAACTTTCCAGGGAATACATTTCACCTTTCTGCAATTTTCGTCAAAATTTCGCGAAAATAAATGGTGTGTAACATTCTAAAATACGCATTTCAAAATGTTTATTCTCGAGAACGGATCTTTGCCAAGATCATCGCAAATGTTTATCACTGAAATAACCAATTTGAAAGCTTATTCCTTAAACAGGATATATTATATATATAGATATGAGCTGAATGGAAGTATACATATAAAACACTAGCAAAGAATTCTAAACAAGTGCCATTCCAAAATAGATGGAATTGGAACGTGGACAATTAGAGAGCCAAATACCATTTTCATTGACCTCATGTATGCATGTAATCATTTGCTCAATGTGTGCAAGTATGTAAATGACATTTTTGACAACTTGTTCATCATATTCTCTTGAATTTCAGATACAAGGAACTTAACATCAAATGCAGTCAAGAATACAAAAGGTATAACAGGTGTGTACCTGAGTATCTGCACAACAGACCTAAGAGTTTGGTGATGCATATCATGAAGAGGATTGACTCTGCTGCCAGTCTGAGGAACATTAAAAAATTGTCACCAAGACTGTTTACTGTTTTCAGTGGGCCAGAAAAACATCAGGTATGGCTTGGCTCAGAAACCTCTCTTCCATCATGCCAATGTACAGATTACAAGTGTAAGAAACTTCCTTGTAAGCATATTTGTGCAGTTGTGCAGCAAGAAGACCTTGGTTGGGAGTCACTGGGTTCAAGCTTTGGTAATCACCCACTTTTCACCTTGGATTCAGTTATTTTGCAAGAACCAAGTGACAGGGTTGAGAAACCATTGGAGCAAACCAACAAGAAAGAGACCAATCCAACCAAGAGAGAAGACATGAATGATGGTTTCCCTGATGATCTGCCCAATGATATTCCTGATGATTCTTTTAATCTGCCTCCAGTGCAACTGAAAACAGGAAAGCGAAATGTAAGGAGGGAATGCATCGAAGTATTAAAGAACTTACACGATGAACTCTATGTGGTAAAGGATCATGGTGTTTTGTGCACAGCTCTTGATAAAATAAAGGAATTTTGGTTTACACCAGGAAACAGACCCCCAAAGAAAATAACCTGCCTCTAAAAGACAAATCTTTGTCACCAAAGAATTCACTGCTGAAATCCAAATACCGATGTCAAAGGTTCTCATCTCAGCAGCTGCCTAAAAGAAAGAAAAAGAGCTGGTTTCAGAAACGGGTGGGAACAGCAGCAGAGCAAAGGAAGATGAAATTGAATATTTTTGACAACCAGCAAAAAACGCTTACCAGTGGAATGAAACTTGGAAGTAAGAAACAGCATGAAGTTATTAGTGTAGACAACTACCAAGATCTAAATCTTCAAGATGATGTTTGGGTTACAATTGACAAAGTCAGTTTGTCATTCAGTGACCAAGAAATTTTATCAAATAAGCTTGGGTGGCTGACAGATAATCACATAGATGCTGCCCAGTGTCTTATTAGACAGCATTGTCCAGCCATTGGTGGCTTCAATTCAATAACAGCCATGACACATAACAAGAAGATACCAGTAGCTCAAGAAATTCAGCAAGCAATTCAGTGTCACAACATCGGATCACACTGGGTCACATCAGCTACCACATCTGGAAACGTAGTTGTGTACGAGAGTATATTCACAGTGCTCAATACTGCACTTAAAAGGCAACTTGTCCACATCTACAAAAATTTCAGCGCTGTGGATCTTGCACACTCAAGACCTAGTATTCAGAGAACGCTAATAGGATTTGGAAAAAGTAATCAACAACATCTTCTTAAAGACTGAAGAATTTTGCACAGAAAATACAATGGACATTCAAAAGTAAAACAAGACAGTCCTTTTCTCTCCAAACGACAACTGGCAAAACTAGCTTCGTCGTCTTCTACACCTCACTCATACGCAAGAATACTGCATAGAAACGTACTCAAGGACACCGACCCTAAACACACGATTGAAGGTGGTTTGCTGCTGTGGGCATCGTCACGAAGAACCAATACTTCGAATTGCCTGCCCGCCTCGTTACAACACTACGGCCTACCGGGTGCACGCAGTAAAATGAACGTGCTGAACAATTACAAGAATTGGAAATCGGTCTACCGTCGAAATAATCACGTCGAATATTCTCGCTTTGCACGAATGCAAAAACTGCTGTACTACGATTTATCCTATCATCTAAAATAACATTTTCCCTAAAAGTTAATGCTAATTAATGTTTGACAAAAAGATAAACGTTTTTACTCTTTTCGAATACTGTTTTGCTTTCGGCAATAAAACAACACAACAAAAAAATATGTCACAAAGAAGATGACAAGAACGACAACGACGACCACGACATGTACGACGATCTTCATCATCAAAATCCATTCCAGTTTACTGTCTGCAATCTTCAAGTCATACCTATATGCCGAGTGCGGGACCTAAGTGGACCTTTAGTTCGTCAGTGTTTCAAGATCAACTGCATCACATCAATCGACTACCACATATGGCCGTCAAAGTTAAATTGAAAAACGGACGTAGATACATACCACAGCCATTTTCTGTTACTATTTGAGACAATGTGAACAAGCTTTTTTTTCGTGCTGCATGCTAGAACATTATTGTAATGGATCCATCTACCTACCCTGCCGTAGGACCACCTCTGAGAACGACGACGACCACGCAAGACAGTAATGTCATTCCTCATTCTCAAGCAATGACAACACTACCTACACAATCATCGTCTGATGCACCATCAGGAATGATGTTGACACTGACGATGACAACGAAGATTATGATGATAATGACAATGACGATTATGACGATGATGATGATGATGATGATGATGATGATGATGAGAATGATAGTGACGATGGCAATGGCATTGATGATTATAAAAACAGAAAAAAATCAATGAAAAAAACAAAAAGCAGTCGACAATAATATGACAACGACTGCAGATCTTACTAATTTGAAACTAAGCAAAGCCAGAAACTATCATCTGAATCAGTTCTTAAAATTCATGACAAAACGACAACAAAAACAAACGCAACAACAAATGTTGACAAAATTAAAAAATCAACTGCACAGTAATGTGCACAACAGCAGCAACGAATGATTGCCACTATCAAACAACAACAACAACAACAACAACAACGACAAGTTGGAGCAAGAAATGATTTTTCAACAAAGAAAAATCCAAAAAAAAAATCTAGAACAAACAAAAGAAAAAGACTATTTATTAGACGATGGTGATGGATGGGTAGTAAACAAGAAACAATATTTAAAAAAATTAAGCCAACACTACAACAACGAAGATGGAAAGCTAGGAAGTAAAATTCACAAACAGTTCCTAAAAGTTGTGCTGGACAAACTAAAGGAAACACCGCAAGTCAGTTTAAATCGTATAGAAGATATTGACAACGAACTGGACATAAGTGCTTTACCCTATCATCCAGAAGACGAACTAATAGAATTGTCAGCTCAGTTGGAGAAACAAGGTGCCAAACTAAACCCAAAGCAACAAAACGTCATGAAAAATTCCGCACAAACTCTCTCGGCTTTGAAAGAGAACTACAAGTATGCCGTGCATATGAAAACTCTTATGAAAAAACTATTACCTTTTATATCTGTTCCTTGTCTTAGCTAATCTGCCTTTTGTAAATAAATTTTTTTATTTTCTCTATTAATCGTGTACAATTTAATTCATTTACTTGAAAACAAAACAAGCAGAAACAAAAATATGTCTGCAAAAAATTCTTTTTTAATGTCTCACCGTCTACCATCACGATCTGACGTTCGCCGACTTCTTTACGGGCATGTACACATTTACAATCACTTGAAAAAATTGCCCGAATTCAAGACATTGACGCTCAAGCAAGTGAACGAATGGTAGCTTGACCAAGAAGACTCCAGCAAGTTTAGACCAAGACGAAAGAAATTTCTTCGCCGTCCCTACAAGATATTCAATCCGAACCAAATCTGGGAAGGTGACCTACTCGACATGAGCAATTACGCGAGGAAAAACAAAGGTGTTCACTTTATTCTTAGTCTCGTCGACCAGTTCACGAAGAAGCTCTACTCTTTGCCTTGCAAAAGCAAATCACAAAACAACGTGCTCGCCGCCTTCAAAGACATTTTTGAACGACAAACCATGGCCCGTCCTCACTCTGTCTACATGGACAACGGAGGGAATTTACCAACGCTCTCTTTGAAAATTACTTGAAAAAATTTAACATTAAACACGTGACAAGGAATGACAAAGATGTAAAATGTGCCATTGTAGAGAGGACGAATAGAACTTTAAAAGCAAAATTAGTTTAAATTGCGCGCGCTTTTAACAATACCTACTTACCGATTCTGCAAAACTCCGTCACCGGCTACAATAACACACCGAATAGAATAACAAGAATGGCACCAAACAATATAGATCCTATAAATGTTAACATTGCACGTCAAAATATGCTAAAAAGCACAGAAAAAAATCAACAAAAAGAGCTAAGCAAACGTGGTGCAGTCTGGGATAAAAACCTATCAAAACCACTGCTCAATGTCGGTGACTGGGTGCGCATTGCTTTGGAGAACAGAACTTTTCAAGGCGGCTATCAGCAACAATTTAGTGATCAGCTCTTTCAAATAACAGCAGTTGATAATACACAACAGCTGATTACTTATAAAGTTGTCGACTTGAAACGAGAACCGGTAAAAGGCGGTTTTCAATATGCTGTAGTGCCCTACTACAGTTCAGGTGACGTCGCCTGCACACTGGGTAAAAGAATCTGGAAACTTCCAAAGCTGGATACATATGATGCAACCGGAAATAAAGATTACGAACAACTACTTGTAAAACCGCTAACCGATATAACTTACTTCACATTCAACAGTCAACATCCCATGAATCCTCTCAATGCCGGAGACATTTTCATCTACTCAAACCTGGCCGTGCCAACCTATCACATTGGTAATCACTTGTCGCCCTACGTAGCACACTTTCCAGCTCCAGTTCTGAATGTAAATCTTCCAAACGTGGACCCTTTCGCAACAACTGGTAACCTTCTAAGCTCTTCCCAAGCGATTAAACACCCAACCTATGTGTACCTGTTAAGAAATACGAATCTTCAAGACGCCTTTTTCAATGTTCAGAAAAGCTACGGTGAAAAAATAAATTCTGGAGTCTTCAAATTCAAATTTCTGATTCGTCGTTCCTGAGATTTTACTGACTTTGTCTTTGACGAAACACAAACCAAAGTTGATATATTTTTTTATAAATTCAAGTTGTTTGATTTTTTTTTATGCACTTAAAAACCAATGGCAGGTTTTGCTAAATTTGATCATTCTTTAGGTGGTGTCTACTCTCCTGGAGTTTGGACTGACCATTCTAAAGTAATTAATTTGCTACATCAATGAAAACGAAGAAGAAGACGTCCGGGACGACTTAACGATGTAGCCTTGATGGACCCACTCGGTGTAAGTGGAGGAGGCGCAATTGCTAAGGTTTTAGGTGTTATAGCCATAAAGACCCTGCACGGAGTTGTTTCTAGTGCTAAACAACAAGGTTCACAAATTTCTTAACAACTAGATCACTACAGAACATACTGCTTTAGGACCCTTCCAAAATAGTGTCAAATAATGATTGCAGTACAACATTTCCCAGGGGCAATCCACTCTTTGGAACATGGTACACCTTTTGCTAGGCATTCTTTTATTTTCATAATAAATCCCTTTTAAATCATTTTGTTTCAACCGGAAGCTCCTGTGCTTTTTGAAGAGTGAGGTGCCCCTTGGATGTTTCTGTTTGTTAGTTTGGTTTGAATGATCTTCTTCATTCGCCAGAAAAGGTTGATTTAGATTTGAAAGCTCCAAGAGTCCAGGAATCGTCCTCGACAAAAAATTTTTCTTCAAATTTTGTTTTGAGAAAACAAAAAGTATCTCTTTAGAATACGCATTGTACTCAGGAAATAAATTGCTACGTGTGAGGGGCAATTCACTCCCAAAATCTCATATAACCCTTCATAAAAATCCCTTCAAAATCCTTTTGTATCAACTGGAAGGGAGTGAAGTGATAGCGAGTGAAATGCCTCTTTGCCTCTGAGACAATGGCAGGTATAAGCTTTGGTACGTTTTCCACGAACAAATATGGCGTGTTGGCATGAACAGAACATTGGAACTTTGGCAGGTACAAAGCTTTAACATGTTGGCACCTAAGAAAATATGGCACATGGGCACGTTTGCACGTAAAAAGCTTTGGCACCTTTGGTACGTACTTAGCACACTCTACTTTACAGATGAAATAAACAATCTGTTTAAAGCAAGCTTACAGGGAAATCTGTTTCTATTAGATGTTTTGATTGCCGCAGTTTCCATCCTCACCTGCTCAGGGTCGTAATGGAAAATTAAAGGTACCCATTAGCCATGTTTGAAGAATGAGATCAGCTCAGATCAGCCCGAGATAAGCCTATTAGCTTGCAGCTTGCAGTGTTGAACAATCTCCACAATTGTTCCCTGTGATTCTAACTGTTTCAGGCTTTGTTCCTGCTTTCCCCCGTAATCATCATTGATCCCTATTTAGTTCAATTTGCTCTCGCTTGTTTGCGGTAATTTCCTTTTTTCTGAGTTGTTCCTTCATCTTCTTCAGTGATTCCCTGTATGTTCCACCTTGACCCCTCTCGTTCTCATTTATTCCCGCCGATTTCTACTTCGTCGCAGTTGTTCCCTCCGATTCCAAGTTATTCCCACTTCGTTTCAGCATGTTACAATGGTTCCATTCAGTTCCGTTTATTCCCACTCATTCCACGAGTTCCCAGCTTTTTGTTAGTTCCAGATTTTAGCGCATGCTGGCTAATGGCTTCCTAATGAGTTTGTTGTTCAAACTCATGCCAAATTTCGAAGACTCAGAACAACCTCTTCGATTGTTTTGATTGTATGCATTTGAATTGCAATTAAAATAATTAATTAACTCAATGATTGTTTAAATTGTGTGCACAGAGAATAGAAATTCCGATCTTATTGTTACAACATTCCTGATTCCTAGGTATCTTGGTATGTATGTATGTATGTATCTAGGTCTATTTCTTCCGGTTTGCCGAAAACCCCTGCATAATGTTTGAATTCTTCAAACATAAAAAGAGAAAACGAAAGGTCTTCCGTCTTTTCCATGGGAGCAATTTGAAAATGCCACACTAATAGGATCAGGTTCATATGGCAAAGTGTACAGCGGTAATTATGAGAGAAATGACGTAGTTCTTGAAAACTCGGAGGAAGATGGGAAGCTAGGTTTCATTATAAACTCATCAACCCAAACATTGTTCGGTTTAAAGCAATTTCCTTGGAAAAAAACGCATTGATGTTAGTGTACCTTTGGTTTGACTTTGACATGTTCAGATGTCAAGGAAGAGTGTCGAGTCTTGATTCATTGCTGTCCAAACTCCACATAGATGTCGTAACTTTGTACATGTTATACTGTACATTGCTATGCATGAAATTTCAGGGCTCAGGTTTCTGCACGATCATTGCGTATCCCACAGAGATCTAAAGCCAGGGAACATATTGGTAAGCAACCAGCATTTGTTGCAACTTACACCTGCTGATCTAGAAATAACATGGGACAGAAGTCAATGTATTGCGAAATTGACCAACTTTGGTTTAAGTTGGGAGAAGTTGTCTCAAAAATCGGATGCCTAATATTCCCACACTGTTAATGCTTATAAAGGTACCCCTGCTTTCATTGCCTTAGAGGTGATTGACCCCATGAGAAGACCAAGGGTCATGCGCGAAGAAGATCTTAAACTAGCTGACATATGGAGCTTGGGAATGGTATTCTTCTGTTTGGTAAATCCGGATTGCAGTGTACAATATCTTCTGGAAGCTAAGAACGTGGGCAAGCTTTTATCAAAAGCAAAATATCTAACGGATTCCGGCCATATCAAGGGGCAGTGTACAACAATCTACGAGCATCTGTATGGTCGAAAGTGGAAAACGTTTTCCAGCAATGTCTAGGAAGAAATTCAAATGACAGACAATCCATGGAAGCCTGAAAGAAATCAAAACATCGAGTAATTTTCCACTTGATGTGCATCAGGGAAGTTCACTGGGATTCCTTCAAGAAAGGCATTTGACTGATATTAGGAATGGAAGAAATTATCAGTTTAAAGAGCCAGATAATATTGTTACCAATGCATTTACCTTCCTTTGTCTTAAAATATGCGAGATGGTTCTGGAAAGAAATGAAAACTGTTTATACTGGGTTAATTTGAAGGAAAAGGTTACTGATGTCAGAAATGACTTGCCACGCAAAATTAATCATTCGAGACAAAAAGAAAGAACATACGAGATCCACACTGCATATGAATTACTTGAAGGATGCAATAAGATCTCAAAGCTTAATTTAGATGTCAATTCTAAAGCCGTTCTCTCCGAAGTGGGAAAGGAAGAGTTTATGTCAAGATTGTAAAGGCTTAACGCTGTGGCCATAGTTATAGTCCTACCCTACTCCTTTGTAGTAGGACATGTAGACCAGCACATATTTGTTATTGACACACACTGCATAAGTCGAGGAAATGGGAATGCAACCTTTTAGGTGTTCCCAGATGCAGAAAATGCTGCAAGGTGGGCCAAGATGCGTCTTCTTGAGAGCCACACTGTCTTGAAACATCATGAATTTTTAATCATTCAAAAGGAATATAGTATTCAGTCGTTCCAAGGAAATAATGAAGCATTTTACAAATATCATGTCCCTAGCATAGAGAATTCCACGAAACTTAGGCATAGAAATTATTGAAGTGGGTACTTTGGAGAGTGAAGATCAAGACAGGATTCTGAAAAACAACACCATGATCAAGGTAGTGGGCATAGATGAAGTCCAATGTCAACGTAAAGATCTGGTAGATTTGGAAAGCTATCAGAGTTTCGACCAACAACCCTTGCAGTTATTTAAGAGAAAAATGCGCTTGCAAAATTAGTTACTGGCAAGTGGAGCCCATATAGGATCCCTTACATATTAGGTATCAAACCAGACTACCAAAAGCAGAACTGTATGCCTTGGTTGTATCAAATGCAAAGCGTACATCAAGAATTCCTCAATGCTGCTGCAGAAATTCAGCTTTCTTGGTTAACTGCACAAAATTAAGAAGTCCAGAGGATATTAAAAGTGATTTGAGGTAAAGATCTACACGATAGAGTTTGATGCAAACAACTAAAGCATAGAAACTCTTTCTCCTAAAGAATGCCACTACAAGACAAGTTGCTGCACAGAAGGACTTGTGCGAAATATGATATATTTTACCGATAAAGATAATAAAAGTGTGAACAATACACTGATTCTTCAGTATTATCTAAACAAAGATTTTTGTGGGATGTTGATGAACTCCAGTACAAAGCAGATGCGCAAGGAAATTCCAAAACTTCAGATTCTTCCTTTTATCAAATAAAGAAAAGTACACTGCAAGAAATCGAACAACGTTTAAACAAAGGTAGCGAAAAAGCCAAGTTCTGTTTATTGTGCTGTCAATGGTTGCAAAGATTTAGCCAAGGATGTCTGAGACCACCCAAGATCTAAGAAAAAAATCTACAACAAAGCTTGTGATATCGAAGGAATCAAAAGAGCTACAGCAGTATTTGAATTTGAAGCTATTTGGCTTATAACGTCGAGCTAGACAAGGATAGTATAGTTTGGTTTCATGGCAATGTCCCCGATGACATGTGGGTATTAGGAAATCAAAGAATGGCTACTAATGTGAAAAAAAATTTTGGAGGCTTCCGATTTCAGTTGATCCAACATTTAATTTTGGTACTTACAAGGTAACTCCACTAACGTACAGGCATCCTCTAGTAGAAGTGAAGTCGAAGAATGTTTCTAAGAAATGGAGTGATGCGTTGTTGATGGGACCAACTATTTTACATAACCAAAAGACAGAAGAGGTATTCGATTGTGGGTTAAGTGCAATTGCAAGGAAGACAGAGCTGAATTGTTCAAAAATCAGAGTCATCACAGACGGAGAAGTTGCTCTAATCAAGGCCTGCAAGAAAAATTTTAGTAAAGGCGTACATAGTGTGTATGCATTAAGTGCGACTTTCGGCATGCCAACAGTTATAATTTAACCCATATTGAGCTCACTGATTTCTCAATTAGAAGAAAATCATGTGCAAAGACTTTCCAAGGTTTCCCTTCCTTGGAACGAATTCTGTTTTTATAAGCATAAGTATGCCTTCTATCAGTTTATATTTAACATAATAAAATAAGGATGCAAATGCGTATGACTTTTAAAAGGGATACAAGGTTGCAATTCTGCCATGACTTTTACATCATGAATTCTTGAAAAGCATAAAATTTTCCCGCTCTCCAATATATCCCTTTCCACTTCTTGCATAAAGAAAGCTTACCACAAGTCAAGATAATGCTTTCACGGGGATATAGAATTAAGTAAAAAATTATCCAGACTCTTTTTAGAAGTAGACTTTGCAATGGACATTTTCTTTGGGGTTTTTAACATATATTTATTTATATAAGATTAAACATTCTTTAGTTTTAATTTAACATCAGATGTTAAGAATTATAACACAGACTACACATTAACAGTTAACAGAGCTTTCTTGGCCTTTCTTGATTCCTTTTCTTTGGTTAGAATTTTGTGAAGAAATTTTGTAGGTTTGCGAAATTCATGTCCGCGTTTTAGTAATTTCATAGGCCTAATAACTTAAATACGGACACGCCGACTTCCAATCGAAATATTGCAATAAGGGCATAGGTGCATTTTTCATGAAACCAGGTGCTTGTTTAGGCATCATAATGTTCAGTCTGTTCAGTTTTAGAATTTAGGCCTAAACCCAGGATGTGTTTCTTGATGTGTTTCCTCGACTCTTTCAATGTTCGATAAATAGATCTAAGAAGAGCAAAGCACGGTAGAACCAATTTACTTTCGTTGGTTGTAATTTTGTGATGAAAGTTCGTAGGTCCGCAAAATCAATGTCGGCGTTTTGGTAATTTCATAGGCCGAATTGCTAATTAGTTGAAATGCCGTGGTCCACATTTTTATCCTGGCCTCTGGTCTACTCTCACTCTGTCTCATGGTGTTGTTGCGGTTGTAGTTGTTGTTGCGTAGTAGGGGGCCTAAGTTTGTATTCAGGCCCTGCAGGTCTGTCCTGTTCGTCTGTCTGACTCGCACATTGTTTGTCCTGTTGCGTTTGTCCTGTAGGTAAGGGCCTGAGTCGGCTCTTAGGCAATGGTCTCTCCAAGTCACTGTGATAGTCAGAATGTATAACTGTGTTGCAATCGATATTTGTCAGAGTTACTGTTATTGTCCTTGTTATTTTCACTGTCTATGTCTTTGTCAGACTGTTCTGTACATGCTGTATTGTGGGTTGTAGGTCTGTCTCCGTTTTGTCTTATGTCACAGTCATGGTAGTGATGTCCTTCGTCTCCACAGTGGAAGCATAGTTTTAGACCCCTAAGATTGCATTGAGATGTGATGTGAAATTTGGAGTTACATTTATACAAACTGGTTGACATCCACGGAATGATATGAGAAGTTTTTGGCCTTTAATTGTGATAAATGGGGGCAATTGATTTTGTGGATCTGGAAAGATGGTGATGAGATGTTTGCCAGTGAAAATTGTTGGAAATTCATGATATGTTTGGTGCCATGTATTGATCATTTTGCCATATTCTTGGAGTTCTTCATAGATTTCAGGGTTGTTGATGTCTGCTGTTGCAAATGGAATGGTTACAAGAGTGGGTCACTTTCGAATGGCTGTGATTGGTAGTAAATGTTGTGGTTGTGATGGCAAGAAGATGGATTTGGAAAGGAGGACGTCAACCAGCTCAGCAGAGGAGAGAATTGCATTCCAATTGTGATGACAAGGTTTTGAAGGCATTCTTTGTAGATGTATTATGGCAAAGGGATTATTTAATGTTTTGTGAAGTGATTTTGTGATTTCAATGTGGGATGAAGAAGATTGGGTGAAAAATTTTACTCCCCTAGATGCTCGGCTGGATTGTGGCTCCTTGTTTTTCATTAGCCTCTGTATGAATGTATTACCTCGTAATTGTGTCGTTTCCTGCTCTTCTTCTTCATTTGTTGATATCCCTGAGTGTTGTGCATGGGCATCATCATTTTGATCTTTTGGTGGAGAATTCTCAGCAATATCAGCCCAAGTACAAGTAGTTTTCATAACATTGTCTTCTGGAGCACTATTACATGTTCCTGACAGGTCCATATTAACACATTTCTTTCCCGTCAGGTAAGTATGCAAATTTTCCTTGCGAAGGGAGCGTCATCCAGGAAGTCTTCATTTCAAATGTGGTACATTGGTAACAGACCACAAGTGAAAGGCAGGCACAGTCATTCGGTTTTGATTGGCAAAGGATGAGAACAGTTTTGGAAAGACTCGTTGCTTCGGAAGCCACTCGTGCTAGGTGTGGTGAAAGTTGGACAAAAATTAGGAGAGATGAATTATAAAGACATCCGCACATTCATCCACTGCTCTTAGCAAGCAATGTCGACAGCTGGTGGTGTGGTAAAGAAGATAGTCCGGTACCAGAGAAATAAAATCTTATCCATTTTCTGGTCCTACTTTCATGCGGTTTGGGTTGTTTCTTATGATGACCGAAATATTTTAAGCTTCTGGGCCACCCAGATTTTTGACTCTGGTGGCCGTAAGGGCGGATTTTCCGATTTAGCCCCCCCCGGCCCATAGGTCAAAATTTTTTTTCTTCAAACCCCAACATATTATATATCATTTGATTCAAAATTTGATGCTGATGAAACTTTTATATAAGACTTGTATCTGAAAAATCAAGCCATCTCGAGATATTGAGCACTTTTGTTCTAATAATTCGGGGTGGTGTACCAATTTTTCGACTTAGTTTTAACTACGGCTTTGAGAAACTACATGTTTGATGCATGAAATATTACCGCCTTTTTGAAGAATGGAATATATTTTATTCTTTTCACTGAGATCCGTAGAATATTTGAAGTTAAGCTGAATGTACCTACTGACAAGTACTTGAAAAACTTTTCGTTAAAAAAAAATAAGTTTGCAAAGCCTGTTGCCTATAAAGCCGTGGCTACACATGCAACATTTTGCTTGAAATGGCGACAGAACATGTTCAAAAATTTTTGCTGCGACCGCAAAAACTAAGGGTCGCACATGTAGCCAGGAACTTATTTTCGAATAAAATGTTCTGCGACCTCAGAAATACAGTCGCGGAACATTGCGTTCTAGTTAACTTTTCGCGACTTGCTATTACTTGTCGTGAGTAATGTCGCAGCATGTAGCCGGGTTTTTGAATTGGCGACGCAACATATCGCATTGCTTTTTGTTGCCGCTTTTCCTGGAAATTTTCTAGGACCCATACTTCTTATAACGCAAAATGATTGTCGTAGATTTTCTGTCACAGTATTAGCGTGTAGCCACCTCAGGATTTTTCATGACTGGACATTCTCAGGTTTCTGGTGTCACCATTTCACACAAAAAGTCCCACGTGTAGCCGTGGTTTAACCGGCTTTTCTCGACCAATACAGGCCGGTTTTTCCAGACCAAACGGGCCAGTCTCAATGCTTAGCCGGCTTTTCTCGAAAATAGAGGGCCAGTGTGAATGCTTAGTCACTTTCTCTCGACCAATAAGGGGCTGATGTATGCGTGGACTGTTTTCTCGACACAACATGGTAGGACTCCATCCCTAGCAAGCGTTTCTCGACCCATACGGGCAAGCCTCGATGCATAGCAGTTGTTTTTTACCAATAGGGAAGGCATCCTTGATGCCTTGCCTTGCCTTGGACAATCATTTGTTTTAGTTCCTAAAAATCAATCAAAGCATTTCAAACAACCAAGCAGCATTTCATAAGTTCCACTCTACGATAACATCGCTTATAAGCAGCACTGACTTCTGGTATGAAAACATTGATTGCTGCAATGTCAATCTCACTATTTTTATCAATGTTAAGATAGCATTCGATACTTTCGATCACGATATACAGTATTACTAAAAAAATTAGGTGCATATAGAATAAGAGGCAAAGCTGGAGATTGGCTTAAATGCTTCCTGAATACCAGAAAATTGGTTTGCGCTCTGAACATAACGGTAAGAATTTAAAAGCCAAAGAATTAACCTGTGGTATTCCTCAAGGTTCTTGTTTAGTCCCTCTTCTTTTCGTCATATGCCGACCACACCAGTATGACGATTGCATTGAATGATGCCATGAAACTTGTTGCTGACGCGCATCAAGAGCCTTATCTTGCTGAGGGGACGAGGGTAAAAACTTAGCCCCAATCCCAGAAAAACTTAGTTCGTCTAGGACATCTACAAAAAACACTACGAAAAACTTAGTTCAAGTGTCCACCTGTCAGAATTGCTTAAATTGAGTAACTCTGATATTAAGAGTCCAAACGACTAAATCCCAGTGACGGTGGATGAAAAATTAAACTGAGAGGAACAGTTTCCGCGCGTCAAAGACAAAATGGGTGGTAGTCTAGCAGCTCTCATAAAACTGAAAAATATCGTTCCACAATCCCAACAATTTAATATATATTATGCATTAATTGAGAGTTACCTACGTTACGCCAATGTTTTCTGGAGTAGTCTGTCAAATAGAAAACTCACTGCTCTCCAACGTTTTCAAGATCGGGCATATGCAATTATAGCAAATGCAACACAGTCAACTTACTGGTTAAACGTATGAAATCTTTTCCCTTAGGATAGGGATGTCATGACATACAAGATCGTGAACATACTAAGCCCTGAAAGCATGTGGGATAAATAACAATCGAGATCTTTGTACTCGACCTACATTACGAGGCACTGCAAAGAGCTCCAAATCCCTAGATATAAGATCGAGTATGCTTAAAAAAGGCTTTAACCACACAGCTCTGAAGACTTGGAATGATACTCCCATAGAAATTTGTGGTCTCACAGCATCAAATCGTTTCGCAAAACCAATTAAAAAAGTATCTTATGAGCAAAACACAGAAACAAACTCCCTGGAAGAACAGCATGATTAGGTTTATCAGTAAAGTAGGTAGCGATTATTCTTAAGGTTGTGTATTTTAGCTGAAATGTTATCTCTGTCTAAATGATATTAAATGGAATGAAAGGCTGGCCCGTGTGTGTCAACAAATTCCGGTCAAGAATCGAGGACGGCCCGTATGGGTCGAGAAAAGCTGGCCAGTCATAAAGGCTGGCCGTATGCGTCGAAAAATTCCGACTAAGCATCGAGGTGGCCGGTATAACTGGAGGAATACAGGTTAGGTTAAGCAACAAGGTGGCTCCGGAAACATCGAAAAAAGCTGGCCAATGGACGCGCGAAAAGCCGACTAAGCATCGAGGCTTGCATGTATGGTTCGAAAAACACTAGCTAGGGACC
The DNA here is from genome assembly GCA_014526335.1 of Chrysaora quinquecirrha. Lineage (NCBI taxonomy): Eukaryota > Metazoa > Cnidaria > Scyphozoa > Semaeostomeae > Pelagiidae > Chrysaora > Chrysaora quinquecirrha. Next base: position 5,743,594 of record JACTAT010000037.1, read on the forward strand.
CAGTCATGCCACAAAAGCCGACTAGGCATCGAGGCAAGCCCGTATGGGTCGAGAAACGCTGGCAAGGGATAGAGGCCTATCCGTGTATTTTGAGAAAAGCGGTTAGGCATCGAGGCTTAGCAAACTTATTTTCTTGAATGAAAAGTTTTTCAAGTACTTGTCAAGGGGTACATTCAGCTTAACTTCGAATATTCTACAGATCTCAGTGAAAAGAAATAAAATATATTCCATTCTTCAACAAGGCGGTAATATTTCATGCATCAAACATGTAGTTTCTCAAAGCCGTAGTTAAAACTAATTCAAAAAATTGCTACACCACCCCGAATTATTAGAACAAAAGTGCTCAATATCTCGAGATGGCTTGATTTTCAGATATAAGTCTTATATAAAAGTTTGATCAGCTTCAAATTTTGAATCGAATGATATATAATATGTTGGGGTTTGAAGAAAAAAATTTGACCTATGGGCGGGGGGGCTAAATCGGAAAATCTGCCATTACGGCCACCAGAGTAAAAAATCTGGGTGGCCCAGAAGCTTAAAATATTTCTGTCATCCTAAGAAGCAACCCAAACCGTATGAAAGTAGGACCAGAAAATGGATAAGATTTTATTTCTCTGGTACCGGACTAAGAACGTTTGATGTGAAGCTTGTTTTACAATTAAAGATGAGGGGGTGGGCCATCCATGTCGGCACTGCAATACCAGGACAACTCATGTCCGTGGTGAAGTAAGCTTCAGACAAGCGGACTGGAAAAATCAGTTTTATATTTGAGCACCCTTGGGTGCATATCAGATATTCTGCTGATAAGAACAGATACTACACTTGATCTTAGCCAAAAGGCAGAGAACCGATAACGAACTAGTCTTCTTATTAGGCGGAGTCTCTGCACATGTTGCAATCACAGGGAATTGCATGTCTGTGTGCAATAGTAGGTGCAATAGGCTACCTCAGTGGCAAACATGGTCTAGAATTGCAAAAAGCGAATCCTAAAACACCAGGTGTTCCCATGCGGTCTCCCATCCAGGTACTGACCTGGCCCGACCATGCTTGACTGCAGTGATCGGACGAGAACCAATATATTCATGGTGGTATGGTTGTAGCGCAAAGCTAGTAGGCCCACTGTGCATCACACTACCGGCTAGAAAGGGAGAAAGTGGATGGGTATGAAGTGGATGGGTAGATAGATCTTGGTGACGATGAGCATTGCCATTTCTGGACCTTATGCAGATTGGAAAGCAGGCGTGGCACTCATGGAAGCCCAGCTTGCTCTTTCATGGTGTGGCAGAGGATGGGCTTCCGATTGCAGCTTGGTTTGTGCATCTTGTGGCATCTTTAGCAGAGGATGTGGAGAAATGCAAACCGCCGGTGGCATGAACACTCTCTATGGAGAACAGGAATTGTTGTCTCAAGAGATGCTTGGTGTCTTGTGAGTTGTGGTGGTGTGCTGACATGTATGCATTGCTTGATTGACATTAGTACTATTGAAAGGGGATTAGCGCGAACGCAGGCCCTCACTACCAGAAATTGTACAGTCCAGTTACCAATGTTTTCGGTAATCGCAAGGGTCAGCCAAAGCAAACTGCAATGGAAAGGCCTCGGCCTGGAAGAAACTCCTTGTTAATCAATTTTTTTTTAGCTAGGCACATGCCCTAAGCCTGTTTAATTTTTCAATTTCACGCAACATATTTTACAATTTAAAATAATTTAATTAAAAATTTGAAATTGTTCATTTTATTGTTGGTAGTTATTGTTCATTAATGTATAAAATTTCATCTTTTATTCCAATTTCGATCTTAAATTGAATTATTCTAAAAAACTAGGCTAATAAAATTTTAACAAATACTCAAATACAACTGATTAAAATAAAAACAACTAAATTAACTAACTAGTTACATAACTATAATTTCAAAAAAAACCCAAAATTCTAATGTTAAACCAATGTAATTAAACTAATGAAATGTGTACTAAACTACAATTGAAAAAAACCTTATTCTAAATTAACCACAAATTCAAATGTTATGACAATTTTATGAGATACCATAAGAAAGACGCAATAATAATTCACACAACCTACTGTACTAAAGGGTGTGATAGATGGAAAGCGACAAAGAAAGAAAAAAGAAAGAAAGAAAGAAAGGAAAAAAAGATCAAGGATATGGAAACGAGGCAAGTTTCATGGGATGTTGATTTTGAGTTTTCGATTCTCAAGAGAAGCAAGGACGCCATTTTGACACAATTTATCTTCAAAAAGATGAAGTGTTTCAACATCTTGTGAAGCAATAACATGTTCTTTGTAGAGCTTGGAAATAACCTTGAATATGAATCTGTTTTTCAAGTAATCTCTTTTGTTGTCAAATATAATTTCATTTCTTGTTTTTCAAATGACTGAAAAAGCTGCAAAAATGTTTCTACAGGTAAGTAGGGTTTATATTTGTAAAAACAAAGGATAACAAACTTACGCATGTTGTTTAGACTGAGGGTAGGGTTGATTTTCTTTACATGTTTGAATACAAATTTCCAAAGTTTACTAACAAGGGTACAATTGAAAAAAGCATGAAGCGAAGTTTCATCATAGGAGTTGCATCTTTGACACATGGGGGTTTGAAAATCCTATAGCGCGATTCGGTGTGATATAAGCAGCTTAGCAACACTGTTGTCAAAAATAATTTCATTTCTTCTTTTCCAAATGACTGAAAAAGCTGGAAAAATATCCGTACCAACTACCTGCCTATGTTTGGGTCAACAATCCGAGGTTGTGGCCTGATGTGGAATATCCAAACATCTGTGAATATTTGATAAATACTCCAGGTTAGTATTTCTTAAATTCATATCCTTTGTATTTTAAGTTTAATTTGTCGAATAGAAGAAGTTTACATCAAAATGGTCTCTTTTCCTTGATTAGGCCTTTATTTTAGATTTAGTAGGCGAAATTGGAAAAGTAGGCCTACCTTGTTCTATCTTGAATACGTAATGTCTTGTTGGAGTTTACACAAAAGAAGCAATGAAGTCAAGAAAAGGACTTGAAGCCTACAACCAATTCCATTCAGGATGGGTTGGTGCTGTAAAGATATATGAACGAGAAAAAGATCTTCCTTCTATCATGGGGGCAAGTGTATTGCATTCACAGTGCCTAAATGAAGAGGCCCTTCAACCTAGGATTGCTGCAAAAAAAGATGGATCAGTTGTGTGTGCACATTGTAACTGCATGGCAGGGTATGTATGCATCATGATTTTTTGTCCATATAAAACAACAGGGATAGCTTTTAGAGAACTGTTGGGACAAGATGTCTTGTGCTTGACCTTAATTTTACATGATAATGTATTTAAATATATATTTTCTATAATTTATTTTTCAGCCTTGGTGAATCTTGCTCGCACATTGGTGCCTTGGTTTTTAAGATTGAAGGATCAGCTAGATTGGGTTATACAAGATTAGCCTGTGCTGATGTTCCTAGTAAATGGAATAATAATTTTATTAAGGGAGTTGAAGGCGCATAAATCAAGAACATTAAATTTCATACGAAAAGTTTGACTGGAAAAGCTGTAGCACAGCCTTCATGTTAAATAACAACAAGTGAAAGAAAACAATTTCTACAATTTCTTAATGGATTGCCAGTCGAACAAGAAACTGTAAGTCTAACTCTCTCTATGTGGATTTGAACATGTGCAATTTGCCTGGTTGTTTCTACTTCCTTCGGTGTCAGCTGGCTCTTTCCTCTTGTTAAGCTTGGGATTTTGAGCTCGGCACCACATATTGCCACAAAGTCATCTTGCAGCATGAACCCACAATCTGCCAAAATCTGATCACCTGCTAGATGGTACTTTGTGCTTATGAAGCCTGAGCCCATAACAATTTGGATATCAGTGGCCCTTCCAACCAATCCATTTGACAAGAAGCTCACTGCTACCACTGGATTGCAACTCATGAGATATTTTACTGTGCTATGTTTCTTATTGTTTGAGTAAACTTGTGCTCTAGCATGCAATCCATAGGGCCTCTCTTTGAGTATCTGAAAGTTATCTATTATTGAAGTCAGTCTTGGAAAGTATTGCTTGAAGACGGGTGGGATGGTTTTCCGAATGTGGTCTCCGTCTGGTCATTGAATCATGAACCTCAGCTTCTTGTATAGTAGATGCACAATCTTCCAAAACAGCAATTTTAATGTGCTTCGTGACAAATTTGTCTGCACGCTCAGGTACTCAAATGGCATATTCAGCCAAAGCCTTGACATTGTCAGTAAAATTTGGTTTGCAGGGGGCAAATTTTTCTTTGAGGGTTTAATAGCAGGAACAATCAATTGACATACTGCAAAAATTACATTCCAAGAGAGGCCAGTGAGGTATGTTACAGCATTATCGTTTCCAGCTATTACTTTTGGATCATAGTTTGACAACAACACCTGAAGTAAGAAAACAGTGTATTTTAATTCATTAAGTCTTAGATAACATGACATTATTGCATCAAACAGTTCAGGACCGAAATTGCTTAGGGTTTTGTTACAGTATTTTGTACTGTACCTGCTGTTCCAAATAACTGATCTTTGTTATTAGGGTTTTCCGTTCCATCGCAGAAAGTCAAATTCTAATTTTCACTTATCACTATCACATTCTTCAGTTGTTCCATCTGGAATAACACTTGCAACTTCTGTACTTGCACTAGAATCAGTATCAGTTGCCTGTTCCAGTAATACTTTACCAACACTTTTACTCTTTTGCTCCTACTGCCACAGTCATTTTTGCCATACTCCATTTTCTTACTCTTTCTAGGCTTCCTAGTTTTGTGGCTACTTTATCAGAATCCAAAACAGCGTGTCTAAAAATATATTGTATGGTCTCAGGATGGGAAGGGTCCTTTGAAAGGTTTTCCTAAAATAAGAAACCCAAAATTAGTGATTTGTAGGCCGCATTACTCAGAGATTTATCCACCTTAACCATCAAAACACTGATAAACATTGTTCAAAAATTATCATTTTGCTATTATTTCAGATATCTGGACTTCCATAAAATATTATACCTACCTTCAAAAAAATGCTCATTACCAATGTATGCGTACTTTCCACCAGGCCCCCATGCACTACCGTCTTCATTCTCAAGCTTCATTGCTTGCACCAAAAGTTTCCATTTCTCTCCGTTTTTACTGGTCAGGAAATTGGTGAAAGGAAATACCCTCCTTCTGAATCATATTATGATTGGAACAACCAACTGCAATACAAGACTTAAGCATTTTCGCTGTTTTGAAGATTATTACAGGAGAAACTTTGTGTACACTACCTCAGCGAAAGTATGGTTTTCCCGCCATTCAGCAAGTTTGTATTCACAAAACGATCAAGGGGCGCAGTATTATTCCTAACGATGTCCTGATATTTAGGGGGTATAAAGGAGAAAAAATTTGATGATCTTTTTTCCTGAAGCTATTTCTTACAAGTTCTTGGAGGGCAAGACTAAGGAGGAATCCGGAGGAGAGTTTGTAAGTCACATCAGGAGTAAACTCTGTATCAATCCATGACTGTACGGATGGAAGTTTGTCCTTGGCAAAAGAGTGTTGTCGAATAAAGGTTCATTGAAAATTTCGAGGGGATTCGGATTAGATCTTTTGTTATTACAAAGGGTTTGATAAGATTGCAAAAGCGATTTATAGAAGCAAGGCAATTTATTAATTTGCCTTGTGTTGAAAGTTTTCCAAAGATTAAGTGTCTTCTGAAATTTCAAAATATTAGAGTCGGATTAACTGAGAAACACTATCAAGTCCAAAAAAGATTCTAAGGATTTTCAAAGATTTTTCGACCAGTCAGAACCAAAAGGAGAATCTGTTCTATTCTTAAAACTTCCTAGCCAGAGGCCTTCACTTTTGTCAATGTTTATTTTTGAAACCCATGGCTTTTTCAAAGTCAGAGAGGTGTTGTTGACAGGCATGGATTGAGGGATTTCCTTGAAGGATTAAAGTCGTGTCATGAGCATATTGCACAATTTTGAATTCGGTTTTGTTGACAATAATTCCTTTGATCTTGTTATCTTGTCATCAACAATGATAACATAGAGAAGGGCAGAAAGAGGACAGCCCTGTTGGACCCCTCGGGAGGGTGAAAAAGTTTCCGAAATGTAACCGTTAACTTTAACAGAGCTTTTAATGTCTGTGTAAATCAGTTTAACCCAGGTAATAAAAACCGGCCCAAAGTTAAGTTTCTCCAAAACATTTGAAAACATCAGGCCCGATATTAAGCTCTTTGTATTTCCCAAGAAAATAATTGAATAAAAAAATTTCTCTTTCCCTCTATGTTCTTTGTGAAACAGCTTGGCTAACCTGGACAATTTGAGGCTTTGGGCCTTCTTCTCAAGGCCACCGTCAATGTATGGAAGCTTTGCTTGAATACGTTTGATCGGCGGTTTTTTGCCGTTTAAAAGAAAAGCCCACAGACTCTCATTCAAGGTCTTCAGAGCCCATTGAGGGATAGGGCCAGTCTGCAGAGTGCGCACCATCTCGACGAGATCTCGGGTGCGCCATCGCAAATGAATTATTGGTGCGGGGGCGCCAGAGCAGCTTCCTCAAAGCTGGTGCGCAACAACCAGTGCGCATTCGCAGCTTTGTCCCATGTACAGCATTGTTCTGCGCACCCTGTGTGCTATGGCGCAAAAACAGAGAAGTCTTTTGTCATGTTGCTATGAATTAAACCAATGAAATGCTTGCTTTATCAATCATCATGACAACTTAGTAAACATTGCATTGATTGGATGCAGGATAAGAATCCCAACAACAGTGAAGATTCACGATGGAGAAGGTAAGAAACATTCTGGCCTATCTTTGTTAGCTCTCTTGTTTAAGCCTAGTTTTTTTCAAATAGTTGAGTAGGCCTAGGGTATTATATTAGTACACTTTTAGTGAAATAGTTCACTTTTCACAAGCAAATCCAACACGCAATACAAATTAAATGAAGAAGGTATCTAGTGTTATTCATATTCAGATGATTTATGAACTATTTTTAAAGGGTAGTTAGTTAGGAAGCTGTAAGCTACATTTTCTATTTTCCGTCTCTAAAACCTCATACATCACAATTCTCACAACTACAAGACACCATCTCTTATATATTCCATCACTTATCACAGCTTGTTTAAGTTACTTCACTTTCCGTTTATTTCTTTTAATTGAACTTATGGGCTAATATAAAAACACATACAAACTGCATTCATGTCTAACAAGAACACAATTCCATTCGTTTTTAACTGCGACAACTATAACAACTTAAAGAACATTAGAACATTACTAAATTGGAACAATAGAACGATAACATTAAAAAAACATAAAAAAGTCATAGCATGATAAAATTAAAAAAAAAGTTAAAAAAGTATTTCAAAAAGTCAGATTTCCACCTTACTGTCCTCAGGCTCAAGCTCAGTACGGTCTTCAAGCTCAGGCTCAGTCACTTCCTCCGTCTGGACTTCTACGCTCCTGAGTCTTTCCCCCTTTGTCTTCCATTTTCTGCTTCCTCTACAGCCAGACCAGTTCCTCTTCCTTGTGCCTTTCCTCCTCCAATCTTCTTCCTCGCCTTTCAAACTTTTTTATTTTCTCCACCATGTGGTTTTATGCTTCTTTCATGTTCGCTGTCCCTTTTAGAAAAAGGGCTTTCACTCTTCTCAATGCCCTCTGCGTTCTCTCCTTTCCAATGCCACTTTTCTTTCCACATAAAACTGGAACATTGCCCCATTCATTTCGTGGAACAGATCTTCCATCCCCATTTTCATATGCTGATATACCTCTTCTATCTTGGCATCGAATTCTTTTACATAATTCTTCATTTCTAAAACTAATTATTCCGAAGTAACGATGGCAGTTTGAATGACCTATCACGTGACCTACACGTGACCTACATCACGTGACCTACATCCACCCCACCCTTAACATTTCTTTCTTTCTCCCCATTCATTTTCAAGTGAAAATGCACCCTTTTTCTTTCTTTCTTCCCATTCATTCTCCAGTGAAAATAAATTCATTCCTTCAACATGTCCACATGATTTAGATCCCAGGTGACCTACATTTACCATACCCTTAATATTTCTTTCTTTCCATTCATTCTCTTCCCCATTCATTCATTCACCTTCAAAATTTCCACCTCATTTACACATAGCAATAGCTTGTCAACATACGTTTTGTTAACTACCCTGAGGTTCAGGTATGGTGTAAATTTAACATTAAGAAATAGATGCTACATTTCCGTTGATGATAAACAGTATATTTTAAAGGGATTTGCTTATGAAAACTTATGGACCTGGATACCTATTGAACCTACCTATAGCGACCCTAATTATGTTTTGTTACCTTCTCGCAGCTTGGGTGTAATGGGTAAACTGAAAAAACGAACAGTAGCACACAACTATTATCCCTCCCATGCAAATTTTAAATGATTGATCTTATGTTTTGTTGTAATTTCCTGTTTATCACATGTTCCATTGCTGATCGAAAGCAAGGGGCGGAAGGTTAAAAAACACAGACTGTCGCAAATGCCGCCAATAGTAACATCAAATGATATGTATAACACCTCAATTTCACATTGCACTTCACCAAACATTTAATTGCATTTACAGTTGCTGACACGTGTACACTTTTTCAGGATATGGTAATAAGTATTGCTATTATTAGCCTCTAACTCAATTGTTTTCATATGTTCATTTCTCATCACACGTTGCCTAAATTTCATTTTGGATTAAAGGTTGCTTACAAGTTTACACTTCATCAGGACATTATTAACCCTGACCCTTCAATATGAAAGTGTCTGCTCCATTCATTCTCGCAACTTCACATGTCAGCCCTGCTAATCATATTTCGGTCTGTCTGGCATTTCAGCACTTTCCACGTACTCTACACTCTTGACTTGCTTCCCTGCACGAAATAGAGCAAACTTGCATTGGGCAGCCAAAATTTCACTGACGGGTCGGGTGGGGAAGGTCTACGAATTAGCTATAAAGTGCAACGCAAACATTTGTGGCATATAACTGCACTCCATGTTGCCAGAACAAGAAGACTGTTCCGGCAATTCAGAAGACTGTCAATTGCGAAGACAACACCAAAGTAAGTATTCTCTTTAACCATTTCGTTCTAACTAACAATAACATTTTATTTCCTATTTTTCCATTATTTTTTCACCAGTACTGCAGCATTGGTATTATGTTCACTTTTTGCATTCTAACCTCTTACATTCCATGCTATCGCTCAACTAAAAAGAGAGGCTGCCAGGGAATTCACTATCAAGGATATTGTTCGTTTCTTCTTCGCTGGCGAAGGCAGATGGATGATTGATGAAACAACAAATAAGTTAACAGTAGCATATCTACCTAAAACAGTCAACCTTTCTTGCAGAAATTTCATTCTTCTAAAGGAAATAATTTACGACTTTTAGAACTTTTCAATCATTCTCCTTTGAGTAAGGAAAGTTTCGTGACAAATATTTATATCCAAACTCATTACTTATACATTTCCCTCCTGATCTCATGATCCTCCCAGTTTTTCATTTCTCTTCATATATATTTCATTATTTATTATTTCTTCAACTTTTTCTTCAGGGATAATGATAAACTATTTATTGTGAAAACAGAAGAGGCCAGAGTCAGAAATTGAGGGTGAAGACAACAGGACCGGGCGAGAGACCAGAGGAAATTCAGATTTCAACCTTTGACTAACAACAGAGAGGACTATGCCACTCTGGACCGTGTAGCAAGGCCTCTACAGGCGTTGTTGCAGCTGTTGTTAAACCTAGAAAAAGAAAATAAATAGCTACACCATTCTTATTTTTGATTCATTATTTATTTTTAATTGTTAATATTTCCATTATTCTTCTTAATGATAATAATTATGCTTTTCGTTATTGCTACCTTCAAAACCCATTATTCCAAAAGTATGCTTATTCCTGTGTACTTCCTTTCTTTGTCCTCATTCATTCTTCAGTTTAAATACCATAACTTCTTCACAATATGCACCTGATTTCCACATAACAATAACATTTTCAAGAGATTGTTGAGAGATTTCCTTCCTCACAATCCCCATACTCTTGTATATGTGATAATTGCGTTCCGCACTGAGAGAAAGACAAGCTCAGCACCTTGCTGTCATTTCAGTTCTAAATCCCCTATGCTCACTTTCCTTGCCTCACCTGCAAGGCTCAAGCCGCCATCCCTTGGCCTACTTGTGTGTTATTCTGTAAAGATTACCTGCCTCTGTAATTCGGTGATAGAATGTGAAAATATTGAATAGAATTATCTCTATGTCAATACTCTCCGTTTCAACTTTGTTAAATTTTTTAATTCCATTTTTACCAATCAAGCAGTGGTAAGACCTTCGTTATTTCTACATATATCTACTTTTTACATAGTTATATCATTTTATCACAAATCCAGCGAACCATCTGTCCAAAATATATTGTTATACCATTATACCTTAGGCCCTTTCCCTATTTATTTTCACTTTCTCCTTCTCCGATTCATCTATTATCTTGCCCAGCCCTTTTTTGGAAAATAACAAATTTACAATTGCTCCTCGCCCTCAATGAATTCAATTGCATTTTATTAATGATTTCCAATAATGGATAACATTTACCTATGAATTGATTTTGAATTGATGATTTCAAGTTATGACATACATTAATATGGTTGCTATCATTTTGTCCAGCGCTTCTTGGAAAGCAAAATAATTTACAATTGCTCCTGCACCCTGAATGAATTGAATTGCATTTTATTGATGATTTCCAATAATGGATTACGTTTACCTATGAATTGAATTGAATTGATGACTTCAAGTTATGACATACATTAATATGGTTGCAAGAATGTGAGACATGCCATGCAAAATACTTCCTTCCAGAAAGAACTACCCACAACAAGTTCACGAAGTGCTGTCAAGATGGTAAAGTATCATTACCACGGATTACTTCTCCATCAGAACAGGTGCTCGATCTATACACTTTGGATTCTGCCGATTCTGCACATTTCAGGCAACACATACGACAGTACAACTGTGCTCTTGCTATGGCTTCATGGAATGCCGAAATTCCTGAGCATAGAGGCAGAGGACCCAGAGTCATCACTATTCATAGCTAAGCTTATCACCTCACTGGTCCAGCAGAACCAACCCAAGAGAGACCTTCTCAGTTTGCACAGTTTTATATCATTGACACAAGTCAGGCTTTAGCTGAGAGGACACCACATCCTGACAATCATGAACTATGTCCTCTAGTCCTTGCACTGCTACCTTGGAAGCTTCATCAGGTCAATTGATATGCTTAGAGCTTCCGTCATATGTGGGAAGTTCTTCAAGAAGAATGCAACCGTTCATTGACAGAGCAAGAAGACATGCATCCAGTATGAATGATTATCACCAGCAGGCCAGGGCAAGATCGCCACTATGATGCAACACAGCAACAACAACAACCTAGACAACAACACATGTTACCCTCTCCCAGTTCTATCACATCCTGTTGCTGTGAGAGAAGGCTTCTCAGAAATTCATCGTGGGGGACTCCATTCCCAACAATACTTTGTTGATGCATGTAGCGTGGCAAGTCCTGCTTGTGTTGCAAGTCCTGTTCATACGTCACGATGCGTTTTCGACCAATCACAACACAGCTTTCAAAAACTACACCAAACAGGACTTGCCACGCTAATAATAGGTCTACAAAATCACGGGGGTTTCCACAACAAGAAAATTCTGGTATATAAACCAGAAAATGCTTTCCTTTCGTTAACTTCTTAACTTTTTTGTACTGTCACTCTCCTCTTGCACTGTGCACTCACTTTCAAGAGAATACGAAGATCTATCAAGGAAGATCAACATAAAAGATACAAAGGTATGTGAACTAACCATTTTGGCATTCTTAGATATTTCAGAAACGGTTAATATTTATTTTAATTATAGAATACCAGGCAGAAAGGTAGAATAACGTGTTTCCCAGCAGGTTCAAATCAAACTCCCGCCCTTTGGTTTAAATCAGAGACCTCAAAGGGCCACTTTCTATTTGCAAGTATATAAGATTTACCGAAAAAACATTTACTAGAGGGTAACCAAAATGGCCAGAGAAGTAAATTTAAGTACCTTAAGTGACTTGTTAATTTGTATTCTTCTTGCCCTAGTTTCCTGGTTGATCCATTCCAGTGCCTTAATATTAACTAACGATGGCTAGGCCTCGTTCAGGAAGGAACAAAAATATACAGTGCAAGCAGTCTGATTGCTCTAACCTAAAAGACCTCAAAATATTAAGTTCATAAAATGACAGAAACTACAGTAGTAAATACTGAAACTATAACTACTATAGACTTACCCTAAGTCTAAATCTTATCCCCACACAAAGCGATGCCAAATATGATGGCGCTGCGGAGGAGACATTGAGAAAAGTAAACGGAGATTTAGACTTATACACTTGTGCAGGTCATGAATAATTAATGAGCTTTTTCTTTTGTTTTTCCTGAACAGGCGGACAGATTTCTGTCCGCCGGCATTCTCTTTGATCTTGGACATAGACAATTCAGCAGCATTGAAATAAAACAAAGCAAATTAGAGGAGTAATCGTAGCATGAAAATTGCAAGGAGTTTTCTTATTTACGTAGATAACATAAACAGAATTAATTAATAAAAGGGCTTTTAGATAAAACCTTTTGTAATGTTTGCCTGAGATATATTGATTCCTTTCAATCACTGCTTAAAAGTTGTTATCATACCCCCCGAACATTTGCTGAAACAATGAGCTTGCATCAAGCTCATTAATTATTCATGACCTGCACAAGTGTATAAGTCTAAATCTCAGTCAACTTTTCTCATTGTCTCCTCCGCATCGCTGTCACATTTCGGTAATAAATTTGTGTTCGGATAAAGAAAGATTTAGACTTAGGGTAAGTCTATAACTACTATAACTAATTTCGTTCTTTGCTGTTGGAAGCTACATTGCTTCTTTCAATAATGTATTCTGATAAATATTCTTTGTATTCTTAAAAGAGGCAATCTCTGGCTACCAACCATAGAATCAATAACGTTCAAATACCATGGCATTTCTGGCAGGCCGGCATGTTTTAATCCTTTAGTAGATTTATTGCTTTTGCATTATTTAACATTGCCTCATGATATAATGATGCTGAAGAACAGTTTCATGACCTATTGCCCGTCCCTGCATTTCATAGTTCTAGGAAACCTGGAAAAATCCTTTCACCCAAATTATTTATTAGCCTTTAAATTCTCTTACAGTACAGTAATAGGGTGAATAACTAGAGAGCTTGAAAAAAAGGGAGAAAACGCCCGTTGTTTCAAATTAATTTCAATATGTGCACATTTCACCAAGAGAAGCTAAAAATTGTCACAAAAAGGCCTAATTAGAAGACAGTAAAGGAATTCAAAGTTATATACTATCATAAGAAGCTTCGAAATTTCCTTATGATTATTTATTATAAGGTTGTTTATAGGTAGAAATAGTGAAAATATCTTTGAAAACTAGAAATCTGAATAGACAGAATTAATAGCTTACGCTTTTTACAGTAATAGCGTGACTAACTAGAGAGCTTGAAAAAAGGGAGGAAACGCCCATTGTTTCAAATTAATTTCAATATGTGCACATTTCACCAAGAGACGCTAAAATTGTCACAAATAAGGCCTAATTAGAGGACAGTTAAGGAATTCAAAGTTTTATTCTTTCATAAGAAGCTTCAAGATTTTCTTATGATTATTTATTATGGCATACCGTAAAAACCAGACCCTAGGACGTGAGACCCCTGAGACCTTTAGGACCATTAAGTATAGACATCATAAAGGACCCTTAACACCAGAGGTTATTAGCCTTCTAAGAACAATAGAAGATCACTGTTGGCTATCGGTCCGGGTTTTTGAGTGGAAACACTTCCGCTGTTCGTCTTGTTTTTTTGCGTTGCTTTTTGGCTGTCTGCCCTTTCAGCGCTGTCGTCTATCAATTAACCTTTGTCAGCGAGAGCGAAGGCATTTATTCTTGGAATTAGCATGCAGCGATAAAATAAATATTCAATCTCCCTTGATATGCGCAAGTTCCGGACATCGGACAGCGAGAAACTGCAACTCACCCGCAGTATTTTTCTGTATTCTTCATACAGTTTTTGAAAAAATGCCGCTATTTCAGTCAAAGCATAGGTGACAGCTCTTTCTGTCAAGTCTATCTATGCTGTAACTTTAGCATTTTGGAATGTATTGTATAACATGATATAATAGTTGTTTAACTCTTTAAGTTGTTCAACTCTCCCAAGCACAACTCTCATCGTATAATATCCTGACGAAAGGAAGCAAAAATGCCCAAAAATGTTGCAAGTGCTTCGGTATCAGGGATCCCCAAACAACTTTTTGTGTGTTGATGCTTTATTGCAGACAAAACACGGGATATAGAAGCAAAACTTTTGCTGTCCGAGGCAAAAAGTATCCTTTGTAAAAAATTTCCAGTACTGGAGTCTCTTAATTTTTGTCTAATCAAGAGTCTGGGTTTCTGCTAAAGAATTTTTTATAAAGAGAAATAAATATAATCTGACACTCATGCAAATGAAACAATTCGAAGACACTCTTGAGAAAATAGTTTATTACAACAGTTTAAAAATAATTTTCAAATTTTTTCATGATACAGTATATGTTGAATAGACGCTTTATTTGAAGAGGCATAATGTCGCCTATATCACAAAAATTGTCGCCTATGTTCATTAATGTCCAGTTTGTAACTTGGAATGATTCCATGTTCTTCTGTAAAGTAAAGCCCTCAAAGCATTCCTTCTCAACTTTATGTCAAAAAGCAGGAGTACCCCGCCCTCCATGTGCACGCCTCATGATGATAATGATGATGATTTATTTTTGGGAATCCCCAATTCGCGGCAGTGACGTACTTTGATCTTTGCATTTTAATGAAATTCCCACAGACTCTGTCTTCCTTGCGCCACTGGATAACTGTTGGCGTCAGTCTCTAGTTGAATCTTACGCAATTCTGGGTAGCTCTTGCTCTGACTGAGTCCACGAGAAGCTGAAGTGAATACATGGTTTTCAACTTGTTACTTAAGCTAATCGTAATCGTTGCACCCTACGTTTTCGTGTATCGGATCGATCCAGTGATGGATTCTGAAAGCGAAGAACATGAAGTAGATGAGCTTTCAAGCTCATTCAGTTTACTGGAATGGCCTGTCAAAAAACAACCGAAGTCATCCACAGATTTTTCAGTCAGGTAAGTCATCCAGCAAAGATTACACTGCTTATCTCGACAAGTTAGTAAAGTAGTATACTACATTCATTATGTGTTCGCTAATTTAAATATGAAACAATTTTACAATTTCTTTAGAGGACCTTTTTTCATTTCAGGGAATACGGTGGAAAAGTTGTTATTAATTTAAATACAGACAGGTAATACTTTAACAGATACTTTAACAGAAACATTGCAAATTATTGAATAATTTATTTTCTAAGATTATTTTCTGTAATAAACAACCTTATATTCATGGATTTTTGAAGATGATGACAATTATTCTGATGATGTTCTTGTAAATGCTCGTGATGGTTATGATGATAATGATGATTATGATGATATTGGTGTTGTCTGATGCTGTTGTCTGTATTGTTGTTGCTGTTGTTGTCGCTGTTTCGAGATGGCAATGATGACAAGGATGATGATTACGACAATGATGATTATGATTATGACGGTGATGTGGATGATGATGACAATGATGATGATGATGATAATGATGGTGATGATACTGGTTTTTTTGCAGTGAAAATGATGAAACTGACTGGTCTGGCGATGAATCTTGCAAGCCTAAGAACATAAGATCATCTACCCCAATTAGTCAAGGGAGAAGAAATTTGTTTACTGCGATGCCACCCAGTCTCTCATTCTCAACATCAAGCTGCTCTTCTGAACTCAATTTACGACCAATATCACCACTTCTGGATCTTTCTGCATCAAATGGCCCATCACATGATGCTCAAATTCAGAAATCAGTGGAATGTATTAAAGTCGATAGGTATGCGAATTAGACAGTATTGTATAATAGTTAATGATGCTACATTGGTCATGGTGCAGTAGCAGCCCCTTGAAAAAATCAAAAATGAATATGCTTCCTAGCATCCCTGATCTCGAATCTACAATTTCATGTATTCTTTATATACAATGGTGTGTAAATCGTGAACATATTTCTAACAAGAATAATAAGAACATATTGTTATTTGTTTTATCTTTAGTGAGCAAAGTGACAGCGAGGTTGATGTCCAGCTATACGATGGCAATGTGAAAATTCCGATTTACAAACGAGAAAGTGGGCCATGCAACACAAACGAAATGGTGACTACCTAACTGAAGTGAAAATTAAAAAATCTTCACGTTGCAACGAAAAACCCCATGAAGGTTCAAAATAACTGCTCTTTTATTCTTGATTGGACAGAGATTGGACACTGGAAAGATGCTCATTCAGACATGCTAGGTCATTGGAAACAGAACCGGACAAAATTGTTTTATTACAAGGTTGAAAATGGCTGCGTCCAATTTGTTGGGAAAGATGAATGCGGAGGACCAGGAACATTCCTGGCATGCCGCTATATTTACACCCATGAGGAATCAAAAGATTTTCACAGTGTTCTTATTGTCATTGAGAAAGCAGATAAGGAGGTGGAGAAGTATATTTATTTGAAGTATTATTTCGATGGGAAAGAACATCTGGTTTCCGTAACTATGCCACATGGAAATGATAGGGGGAAGAACGCACACCCTTATCAGATAAGCAAAGAATCCATGAAGGAAAAAATAAAAACCGTTCATTTGCACCAGGAAAGAAAAAAAGTTTTCAGTCAGTTAATGGAAGAAGCAGGAGGGTATGAAAATGTGCGCAACTTTGGGGACCATCCACGTAACCGTGACCAGGTCTCAATTTTCGCAAAAAGCCGAACACAGATGAAATCGTTGACATTCTAGATTTATGCAAACAGCAAGAAACAGAACCAGATACCGCATTTGTCCGTGATATTACATTAGCTCCTGAAAAGACTGTATTCCTCGCAAACAAACAGCAGTTACAAGATCTCGACCGCTTTTGCACAGACCCGCACAGCTTCTGTGTATTGGGGGTAGATCCTACTTATAACATTGGTAATTTCTATGTTATTGTATCTACATACCGTCATTTACAACTGCTAACGAAGAAAGGGGCTCACCTAGTGATGATTGGGCCTGTATTGATCCATTACAAGAAGGGTTTTGACTCATACTTCCAACTTCCTTCCAACATGATCAGGTTCCATCGTCCATTAATCAATATAAAATTGCTGAAAGTTATCATATTGCTTTTTATGCAAAATAACGCTAGAACACCTAGTATGCAGCAAATAAATACTATAAATAACACCAGTCAAGAAGTACCATGTTATTGTTACCATATAGAGACTTTGTATTGAAAGTTAAACGGAAACCCCTCAATGAAATGCTTCACGTAATGAGTAACACTCCATTGATATGCGATTTTTGATGGCAAATGAACGGAAATAGATTCTGTGTTGATCAATCCTCGATTGCTTGCAGTGATTATTTAAAATATAAAATGTTGCTTAGGTTTTTTTCCTGTGGTACTATACGTTGATTAAAGTTTTAGGCCTTCTACATCTTGGTTGCTTATAAGCGGTTGCTTATAAAAAAGCTGCGTGTATTGCACATAACCTATCTTACTTTATAATTAGTTCAATATTTATTTTTATTATTGTTTGAATAACTAATGTAATTTTTGTAACTTAACTTATTTAATTAGCTAATGCGATGTAACTTGTGTTATTATTTTACTACACGTTTTTTTTTCATAAGGAACCTTTGGTCTGAGTTGAGGCTGGTGTTGCTTAATTTTTTAACAAAATGAGGCTGAAGTTCCTTATACTGTTCCTTGTCGTGGAATATGTATAAATACTAATTTTTACAGCAAATCCATATAAACTATTCTTCATTTCTAACTTTATATCTTGTACTTCTGTTCCTTTGCGTGCAAACCGTCTTGTTCTTTAAAAAAGAGTTTCTTAGTTTTTCACCCGAGCCTCGACAGTTCCTTAAAATTCCTTAATTTTTTGGGAATTTTCAGCCTTAAGTACCTTATAAAGGTGTTCCTTATAAAAAAAGTGTATTTATTGCTATTATTTTATTATTATTTCACCAGTGTTATAGCTATTATTGGTAGCACAGTTAATATTGCAAATTTATGCAAAGCAATCAATAGACTTCTTCTCACCCTATTTCTAGGAATGGGCTTTCCACCTGATGTGTATACACAAAATGCCAACGAGAGTATAAATAATCTTATCAAGTCACAATGCAGAGGAAAAAAGCTATCACTTAGAGATGCAGCCTTAACCATTCATGCCTGTGTTCGTGAGCAGCAAGCACAAGCGCAAATGGCAATGTTCGGGGTTGGTGAATACAAAGTTGCAGGGCCCTTCAAAAAGTACGAAGTCCAGCGGGACAAATACTACGCCATGAATTCTCAACAACGACAACGGAAGCTGGCTCAGTTCAATTCTGCCCGCCCTGAAACAGACGCACTAGCACTAGAAATTCATCGGCAAGAAGGACGAGGTAAAGTACGAAATCAACCTGATTCAACACCAGTTGATCGCGCGCAAAACAACCTATGCAAACTTTCTGTTGCTCCAGATCAAAGTCAGATCACCTTTCCCACTTTTGCTGTTGTTGAAAAAATGTTTGAAGATGCCTCTGCCCTTGTTTATAATGGCAATAACATTGTCTGTGCTCCAGGATCTTCGAGCATAACTGCTTTTTTCGTCACAAATACCCAGGATCCGATGAAGCCATACATGGTAACTGTGACAAATTCTGTGTACAAGTGCCAAGATTTCTGTGTACCATTTACCGCTTACAAGATATGCTCGCATACTGTGGCAGTCGCGGAAAAAATGGGAGAGTTGGGCAACATGATTGCCAACTTCAATAGGAAGAACAAGGACAGCATATCAAGGTTGGCTGATATAGGCCACTCCAAGAAAGCTGGCAAAAAAGCAACAAAGTCGACACAAAGACGAAAGGGAGCAGCAAACAAACCTAAGAAAACCATAATCGCTGAAATAGAGCAAGTGTCAGAACCCCGGCGAGAAGCAGTGCAAGAAGATGCGAAGCCGCAACAGCAACATTCGTCAAATCGTATGCAATTTCCAAACCCACCACCAGGAACGTACATGATATCTTTGATACCATTTTGTCATGAAAAAACATCAACATGCTATGAATGCAGTGGGCCACTGAAGAAACCCCAAGGAAATATGCCGCAACCACCCCAAGACATTGTAATTGTAACAAAAGCCAAAAGAGCCTATTATAGCCAAACAGGTATACCACAGGAGGGAAGGCTTGGAAATGTTTATTTCCATTTCAAGGAGGAGTGTGTGAAAAGAAAAAATGAATATTTTGTCCCTTGCCTTTGCTACATTCAACCTGGTCTTCAACATCACTTACTGCCCATCCATAAAAGGGTTCTTAGATGTCTGGGCATAACGTTCTAGCCAATTTTATGGTACAAACTTAGAATTTTTCTTCCGAACTTTTTGCCCTAAGGGTACACAGTAAACGTTAATATAAATCTAATTAAACGTTTTTTAATGCTAAATGATTCCAAACATCATGCTTCTGTCTCACTCAAATTCGAAAAAGCTATAATTCGCAAAGGGAGCCTAGAATAATTTCATTTGAAAAATTTTTAACCCCCCCCCTTATTTCCAACCATCTCCGACACTGTACTCTCAGAGTTTACAGGGCTTTATCTGAAATCCTTGCCATTTAAGAAATTTTTAAAATGATCAATATTATTAAGAAGCTTTAAAAATTCAATACAGTAATTCCAACAAAAACTCATTCGCAACTTATTTCCCAATGCTTCGCCACATATAACTCCAGTGGCGTAACGCACAGTGTGCACCTTTAAACACAAAATTAAGGGCCCCCAAAATATTTGGCCCTGAAAGGGGCCCCCGCGAAATTTTGTAAAAAAGACTTTTGGATAAGCGTTTTTTAGAAAGATTCACACTAAGGTACTTAAAATAAAACTTCTATTTAACCTGATTTTATATCTTGATAATTGTTTTGTTGATGTTGGTTTTGTTGTTTTGTTTGAGGATTGTATACCATAACGCTTTAAAAAAATTTGCATTTAAAGGCAATCTTGCTGTGTAAACTTATTTTAAAAAATTGGGGCCCCAAGCCACTATTTTGTTTAAGAGCCCCACACTGCTCCGTTACGCCACTGTATAACTCATGAGCTAATTTTGCGATCCACTTTGCGAGGCCCTGCTAGGTGGCCTGTATATCACATACAGTAATAAAATAATTTGTTTAATGTTAGTTTTGACATAGTACTCAAGATGTAGTACTAATTTTGTCTATCCCATATCCCTAATTATTGTTCCAAACAGTGTCATACCCCTTTATTGTGTATTCCTTGAAAAATCTGTCCTTTATTCAATATCCAAAAAAATTCCCATATCACCGTTATTTTTTCTACAATTATTGTTACAACTTTTCTGGAAATTACCCTCATTGGGTCTCACTTGATGTGTGCAACTTGAATTTGTTTTACAATTAATGTCAATTATTATTTTGCATTTGATCATATATTATACTACTGTGTTAGATGCTACTTTTACACGTTATCGCGATAGATTGATTATTCGATGTTCTGTTGTTCGTTCTGTTCAGTTGATAATAAAATTTTACGAGATAACATGTGATGCGTCCTTTTGTATCTTGTCTAGGACAAACAAACAGACATAATTCAAGTCGGTCACTTGCTTATCGAGAGTTTATTTTTCAGCAGTCCTTCTTCGGGTAGATGGACATTGTTTTAAACCTTGCCGTGTCTTCATTTAAGAGTAAACATTTCTTTTCAATTCAAAATTATAAGGGTAAAGAAATCCTGATTTGAAGCACCAGACTCCAGACAGGCAGCCAAAAACTAATAATAAAGCAACGCAAAAAAACAAGACTAGCAGCGGAAGTGTTTCCACTCAAAAACCCGGACCGATAGCCAACAGTGATCTTCTATTGTTCTTAGAAGGCGAATACCCTCTGGTGTTAACGGTCCTTTTTGATGTCTATACTTAATGGTCCTAAAGGTCTCAGGGGTCTCACGTCCAAGGGTCTGGTTTTTACGGTATGCCATTGATCCTAATGACAATAAAAAGTTATACTTTTCTCATTTTGACACTTATTGTAGATAATCCTATCATCAAGGACACTTATAGGCTATTGAGTCTCTTGTTGATTCGTTTTCGTTATTCTTATTGTTGTGACTGTTACTGTTAAGAATTAATTTCCATTTTAGAAGAGGTGTTTTAAGCCAGGGCACTTGAAACCCAGATTTTGGAAACCCATCCACCTAGAATGTAAACCATTGGGGACACAGACCCTATTTTATAAGTAGAAACAAGCGGAATATGAGAATAATAAGACTATCTCGACCTTACTATTGCTTGATATTGTACTGCCAATACTTGACACGTTTTGCCACTTTTCTGACCAAACTAAAGTTCAAATTTTGACCTTTCTTCAATTTTCCACCCACTTTTTTGAGTTTGGGTTAAAATTATACCTATTTTTAGAGACTTTCGGGCCAAAAACCCACCCATATGGGTGGCACATATCCGTACCCTCCCCCCCCCCCTGGGCACTCGACTCGAAAGCTCTGCTCAGAGTTCTTTTTAGTGTCCTAAGCAACTATAGTAAAGATACTTGATTTTAACTTTAAGCGTTCCTATCTATCTTTAAACTAAGTATTATCTTTGGACATTAAACTATAAGTTGCTTGAAATATATTCAGAGGAAAAATATTCAAATTAAAAAATCTAAGTTTTGTTCATTCAAGACTATTGTACCTTACTTAGTTTCAACTGAAGAAATGGAACATCAACTGACAGCTGACGACCAGGAGTTTCTAGAAGCTCTCATCTTGGACGT
This sequence comes from Chrysaora quinquecirrha, assembly GCA_014526335.1. Taxonomy (NCBI): domain Eukaryota; kingdom Metazoa; phylum Cnidaria; class Scyphozoa; order Semaeostomeae; family Pelagiidae; genus Chrysaora; species Chrysaora quinquecirrha. The sequence continues at coordinate 5,765,547 of JACTAT010000037.1, forward strand.
GACAATAAAGGTACCCAAGTTAATATTTAAACAATAATACTCTATCATAGACTGCTAATATAAAGACGTCTAAACTTCATACTGCACTATAAGTGTCCGACGTGCGACTCAATGTAATTTTGTAACTGGGAGCCTCGATGTCATGTAAGGTCTAGGTTTTAATTTTCAGTTCTAATTTAACATCGACTCTCAGACATAGATGCCATATTATACAATTAGGCCCTTTTTCATAAAGATGTTGTATATTGCAATACCCATGGTCTTAGATTAAGGTATAAGATTATAAGTCATAGCCTCGATGTCATGTAGGATTCAAGTTTTTATTTTTAGTTCCAATTTAACATCCATTCTCAGACACAGATGCCACATTAAACAATTTCTCAGAAATAGATGCCATATTATACAATGAGGCCCTTTTTCATAAAGATGTTGTCTATTGCAATAGCCATGCTCTTAGATTAAGTTAATATTTGTTCCAAGGAAGGCAATAATGGCATGAAAGCAATACCAATTGGCTATATGCAAAAGAAGTCCCTCAGCGCTGTGTAGCCACCATTGTCTATCAACTGAGATCTGGTGATGTTTTCTCATCATCGGAACTTCAGAATGGAAGGTCAGTGTGCCAGCCCAGTGCCAAACTGCCCTTTGCTTCTGGGGTTTGACGAAGAAACAAAGTTTTTTCCGCCAAGAGCGAAGCTCCCCCAACCCCCCAAAGGAAAGGCAGAGGAAAGCGAGATAAACATCACCAAGCAACGCATCCTAAACTGGCCCAAGAGAAAGAATACCTGCGCAGCACCAAAGATCTGCACATCATGGGCTGAAGCCTCAATCAAAGAAACAGGGGTACAATTGAAAAAAATATAACTTCTTTCATTGCTGCGCTCAGTTGTTATGGTTTCTTTCCATTCAGTGGGTAGACATGATTTCAATTTAGAATATAAAGATTCAGAGAAACTGGAAGGGATCAATTCTTTCATTGCATTGGAAGGTAAGAATCCAGTGGTGAATTCATAACAAATGTCTCGGATTGCTCTAATGTTAGCTTGTATCCAAGCATTGCTGGTATCAATGTGTGTAAAGTAATTATTGAATAAGGGTTCATTGTATATGCTTTTAATGTCAGAGAGCTTAAATCTAGCTTGTAAAAAGTTTAAAGCAAAACATTTAATGACATCTCTGTAAAACTGGGGTACATGTTTCATTTCAATAGAGGGTAAATAACGTTTTAACATTTTGGCACCAATCTTATAATTCTGATACTTGTCAAACTTTAAGGTGAACAGATTTAGAATGATTGTAATTTTGAATGATATGTATGAATGATTGTAATTTTCAAGATATTTTGAAATCAAAGATAATTTAATGGCATAAGCTTTCTTTTCAATATCAATAATGTTAAAACTTCCTAATTCGTATGGAAGTCTTGCTTGTGTACAATTAATGCAATCTTTTTTTATTCTGGTAAATGAAATAAACATTCTTCTAACTGTAGCTCCTCTTACCTCTCCATCTTTCCCAACAATCAAATCTTCTACTACTCCCATTTTCCATTCGTTGTGTTTGACGTTATCTTCATAAATCAGAACCATATCACCCTTGTTTACATTGGCTGGTGAAGAAGACTTTAATTTATGGTACTCTCTCAGGTCAGTTAGGTATTCTCTCCTCCATCTATTCCAGAAATGTTGAAGTTTCCTGGTAAGATAAAGAAATCTTTTAAACAATTTATCTTTACTCACTTCGTCATCATTGACATTCAGCTCGATATTTTAGGATAAAATTGGTAGTCTTCGCCCAAAGATTAAATGGGATGGGGTGAGAGCTTCTTCTAACTCATTGTATTGACAGGTCCGTGGTCTTGAATTAACAGTGCCTTCAATTTCAGTTAGAACTGTTCTAAGCTCATCAAAGGAAAGTTTAGCATTCCCAAGCACTATCCTTAAACATCTCTTCACTGTCCCTACCATCCGTTCAAGAATACCTCCCATCCAGGGGGCACACTCCAGATAAAATATCCATTTAATACGTTTGCTTCCCAGAAAGCTATTTACAGTTCTATCATTAGCAAGTTTTTCCATGAGCTATAATACAATCTTTAATAATTATTATTTAATTAATACAATCTTTTTTTATTCTGGTAAATGAAATAAACATTCTTCTAACTGTAGCTCCTCTTACCTTCCATTTACCTTACCAAGATCAAACTCTAAGGTTTCTTTATTATAATCCCAGGCCAACCCTAACACCTTCTCTTTCCCCCCTGAGTGATTGGGTGTTCCTAAGGTCTCCTTAGCAAATGTCTCATTCAGAGCAGGATCATTCTTCTCATCACTCCTTCCACTCACCTTCCCTCTTGGCAATCTTGTCAGCCAGCACTCTGTCATTCGTCTTCCATTTCCTAAGACTAAAGCCTCCCTCCTTTATTCTTTCCTTAGCCTTTCCATATAAGTTCAGGACATCTTTGGTGTTTTTACCCCCTGTTACTAAGTCATCTACAAAAAGCCCCCAAGCAGCTTTTCAACAAACTCTGGGTCCGGTTTAACATACTTATTGATATGATGTCTTAGCACAGCATTAAGGAGAAATGGGGAAGAATTACAGCCAAACACCACCCTTTGGAAACGAAGCACAACAACTCTGGGTCTTGGGCATGGATATCCTTTACCCACAGAAACCTAAGGCAGTCCCGATCCTCTGGGTGTATTTCGATGTTGAGGAAAGCTTTTTCTTTGTCCCCAACTAACGCGATGTTATTAGCCCGAAACCTAAGGAGGACATCAAAAATCATAGGAGTTAATTAAGGCCAATCATTCAATGAAACTCCTGTTTTCCTGTCCTTGCAAGAGGCATCATAAACAACCCGTAACTTGGTGGTCTCAGCATCCTCCCGAATAACAGCCCTATGGGGAAGGTAATGGATTTTCCCAGCAGGCTCAAGTTCAGAGACCTGCTCAACGATACCATCATTAACCTGCTGTGCAATAACTTCGTTATACTTATCAAATATCTCAGGTGTTTGCTTTAACTTATTTGTCAGACTCTTCAACCTAGCTACACTGTTAGAATAATTCGAAGGCAATGGCTGATGTGCAACTTTCCAAGGTAATCCAACAGAATACCTTTTGCCAGTGAGTACAATATTGTCAATCACATTAGCATGAACATCATCTTCTGTTCTAATCCCTATGCTTTCCAAATCCCACAGATTATTCATATTATCAGTAATCTCTTGTTTCTCAGAATTCATAAGCAGGGATGTTGAATCAACAAAGCAATTAACAACACAATTAGAAGAAGAATTTAATGTCTCACCCTTGATTGGTCCAGACAAAACCCAGCCAATTGATGTCTTCACTCCAACTGGTTCACCAGGCCCCCCTCGTATTACTTCCCCTTCTTGAAAAGCCCAGAAAAAATCTGAACCTATCAAGCAGTCAATTTCCAGTGTGTCTTCATACCTGCTAACATCTGAGAAAAATATGTTATTCAAATGTGAAAACTTGCGCTTGACAACCTGAACATGAATATTCGAGATATTAGCAATATCATCCACAACAAATGCTTCTATTTGCACACTTTTCTCTCCACCCGACATTCCTAGAGACAAAACTACAGCATCTCTCAACTTCACTTCTGCATCCTTCTTTCCAAATGACTTTATCCCAAGGCTCTCCTTCCTCACTGGCCCCAATCCTAACCTATCTACTGCTCTAGCTGTAATAAAAGATTTATGGCTTCCTGTAAACAGGACTCTGACCTTGTACTCACTTTTGCCATTCACATTAGCTAGAGCAGTCTGCAATGCCACACTCATTCCTGAACCAGTACTCCCCACCCAAGTGCTAGTGTTGGGGTTAAGCGGTGGTGCATTAGGCACATTAGGCTTAGGCTGCGTTTCCTTATCCTCAGCAGAGTTTGCACAGATGGCAAAATGATGCTTGCCCTTACAGATATTACATGGAGTTTTATTTCTACATTGAAATGCCTTATGACCTGAATTGAAACAACAAAAACATTTAGCATACTTAAAAAGAAACTTTCTTACGCTCTGAAGACTCCTTCACCATTCCACAGATCTCAGCTGCATGTTCCTCCAGGCAGAACGGACAGTTCTTACTATCTTCTTTTCGAGAAAAGAGAGCGGATGCCGTGCTAGGCCCTTGCTGCCCAGGCCGTTACTGTTGTCGCTGTTCACCACCTTGTCTCCCATTTCCGCCAACTTGTTGACTCTTTAAAATTGGTACATGGCCTTCCAAAACATCTAGCTCTTTACCCAAAGACTCCAACAGATCATCCGCATTCCAATCCATATGATTGTTCTTCCCAAAACGAATCATATTGTGCCTCAGCGATTGCGGAATCTTTTCCATCAAAATTGGAACGACAACACTTGAATACGACACCTTGTCAACTTTCTGGGCTTCAAGCGCGCGAAAATGAGTCTCGATTTGATCTGTCAGAGTTCGCAATCTTTCCACACTGGTCTCCCTGTACACTGCTGCTAAACTCAACATTTCATTAATATGTGCTCTTTTTATGACACCAGGATTCGCGTACCTCTTTTGCAGCAGTTCTACCGCTGCATCGTAATCTGCCTCCGTAAGGGACAATCCAGTAACAACACTTCTCGCTGGCTCCTCCAAATGACTCCTTAGATACTTAAATTTATCAACTTTGGCAAGCTCAGTGTCCTCATGAATGGCACTCTTGAATCCGTCCCAGAATTCTTGCCGTTCCGCGATTTTGCCCCCAAATTTTTCAATTCCAGCCTAGGCAATTTAACTTTTCTCAATGACTTCCTTTGTGATCCTGACGAAGCGACAGAGCTAAGACTTTCTTGTGAGCCACTCCTTGATAGCCCACTCATGCTGTTTTCTTTGGAATTCTGCGGAAACATACTGACGGCCAACAGCATATGTTCTGTTACTGAGGTAGACTCAACTGACCCAACACTTTGCGCTTCTCTCTCCAAATCCTCTAAGGCTTCCTCAATACACACTATACTGTAAGTTACTTTTTCTTTAATCTCACTTACTTGGTCAGCCTCTGTGTCTTGGTCTTCATCAGCGACCTCAGCTTCAATCATTAAGTCCATAATCTCTTCGTCCATTGTCTTGAGGGCCCTTTGACAATCCTTTAGATTGATCAGACATTGCTTCAGCTTCTTTCGATCTTGGTCTTCTGCTTCTAACAAGCCTTTAATCTTCCTCAACAACTTCGTTGTTCTCCCACGTTGCGTTCTCTGTTTCTTTTTTGCTTTTTCGATGTTATCCATGCTATTAATTTGACTCAAATCCAGTTCGGTGGACCATATGTTGAGAATATCACACTCTCTCTTAGTTCGGTCGAATTTTATAGACAATTTCAGACAAAAAAGACTCAGAAAAAATCACTTTGTCATTATTTCATGAACGCAATCTTTACACTACGTTTTTACTCAGAACACTAACTCAAAATTGGAAAGTCTAAACTCATATTACACCAATGAGGAAATCCAGATATATTTGTCCAATAAAAATTTCGAATAACAGGAAAATGACAAAACCCTTAATACAATAGTTTTACGCAAATACTTAATAGTCAGGTTACCCTCATGACTAAAACAAGCATAGTGTGTGTTTCAAAAAGTGTCTTAAAACAGACACAATGTGCCTTTTGGGAGATTGGAGGAGTACAGGGGCTCGAGGGGAAGGAAGAAGCAAAGGAGAGAAGAATGTTTTTCGGTAATGGCAGATGATGGAAACCCGGATCGCAATCGAGCCCTTGCCGACGAGCTGCAAGAGAAGGAAAAAAAAACCCCTAAAAAGGCCATGGAGAAGACCGACTACAGTCTGGAACTACACACAGAAGCACTCAGCAACAAAGCAATCCGTTAATGCAAAAGCAAGAGACTATTATTCAAAGCGAAAGCAAAAAAATAACAGGCCTAGGCCTGCAAGTGCTGCTTCTGCTACTGCCACTTCTGCCGGCAATGATTTTGAGGCCTCATCCGACTTTTCTGGTGATGAAGATTTTTCATGGAATGAAGCCGAAGGTGAATAAAGGATATCCTGAAACATTCAGGGTTTTCCCGATTTACCTTTACTTTTTAAACCAAATCTATTAACACTTTGAATTGATTTTTTAGCCCCACCAATGAATAGCGTCCTTTTTACTTTGTTTGTGTTTTTGTTTTAAGACTGTCAATTATTTGATCAAGAGACAGATGTTGGAAAAGGCAATGAACCTGCTGAAAGTATGGTTTTCACCCAAACTGTATATTTTCATTTGATATATCATCTTGTGAAATGTCCATAAATTGTCATGAAAATTCCATGATTACAGTTGTACCCATTAGTTCCCAAGTAAATACCTTTATCTTTTAGCCCTTGCAGAAATCCTACTTAAGTGCAAGTCCTTACTGCCAAAGCCTTCCTCACTTGAGCAGTCTTGGTCAACTCGAATAGCCTCTGCAAATGAAAGCTGGGACCAGAGAAGGGAGTATATATTTGATTGTGTTTTGTCGAGATATGATGTCAACTTGGGGTTTTGTCAAATGTGCTTGTCTAAACCTGCCCTTATTAGATGTGAAACTTGTTGTACTGCAACCAACAAGTTTTGTACAGATTGTGATGCAAAAGAACATCATGAGAAACCTCTTCATGATAGAGTTTCTTCATTAAATGGATATATGCAGCCAATAGGACCATACGTCACCATACTTGGGAATGAATATGTTGAAATAAGTATGCCAAACCCTTTTTCAGTTTACAGTTATTCATTACAATAAATGATGAAATTTGATGAAGCCTTGATTAAATTTTTTCCCTTTTAATCTTTGACAGGTAATAAGTTTCTCCCATTGCAACATTTCAAATGCAGTGCTTGCAAGACAAAGCATATGTCTTTGGAGGATTATATTGAGCTAAATAATGGCTATCAAGTAACTGTTTTAACAATGGAAGATGTGTTTAGTTATAACCATTTACTGGTATAGGGTTGCTGAAGAAATTCTTAGTGCTCCCTCATCTCGGATCTTTTGGAAATGTTTTGAAACTCTTGTTGCCATTTGTTCAGTCACACAACCTTTTTCTTTGCTGTTGTTTTTATGATTTATAATTTTCAGCCATTGTAATTTTCAATTTGCCACATTAATTTGAAAGCTATGATGCCTGACTAAAACCATTGATTAAAAATTTTTGCAAATCGCTCATTTCCAGATGAAAGCGTGTATTTAGTCATTCCTAATGTTGACTGGCTTCGTTCTCTACTTTAGGAAGATTTGATGTTCTAGTTAAAAAGTTGAATGTTCTCATTGTGGTAATGTAGCTCACAATTTAGACTGGGAAGATGTTCTTAAAAATGGATATTGGCCAGGCTCAGTCATAAATACTACAATTATCTATGATGTTAAGCTATTGAGGTTTTGGAGTCTTCTTCAGACGTTTTTGCCTAGATGCTCCGAATCTGGATTCCTGAAGATTTTAACTGAGGGAATCAAAACTCAATGCTAGGGTGTGTACTTTCCTATTTTATGCCAAACTCCTTAGCAAGTTCTAATTCAGCATTTCAGTACCATCTTAGAATAACATGGGAATAGAAGGAGATATGATGTTATTGCAGATTTTTCTGAAACGTGTCTGGCATTTGAGAATGGAATGGCTGGTGATGCTAATGCTGTTATGTTGAATACAAATTTGTGGTCGTTTGCTACAAGCCCAATGGCATGCATTTCAGTACCTTAGGTCAGATACAAACTTTACAAAGTCATATGCAAAACTTTAAACTCAAAACTACTGACAAAAGTATAAAGCTGATCAAATTACTAACCAACTTATCTATGATGGTTGTATGATTTGCACTTGATCCTCTCGTGCAAGAGCCCCCCCACACACATTCCATTCTCATACATGTCACTGATGAGCTCTAACAAGAGCGAAACGCGGCTTGGATTTTAGAAAGGATGGGTGATGAAAATTATTCATAAATAGGCCAAATACGATGCTCTTGTGACATGAGCCTAAAAGCACTGCGCTTTCATAACTAATGGCAAGTAGTGAACTTGATTGAATTAACTTTTTGCAAAGAATGGCAAGTTTCAAAACTTCCCTTTCAAGCCAAATCTGTACTACAGTGAGTAATATGACTACAAAATTAACTTTCTTCATCGTTGAAGTGTCAAACTCTGTAATTTTGATATAACTCTACATAAGTCTACATAACTCTACATAAGCAGGTACTGAATTTCTTTAATTTCATGCAGAACCCTTCAATTAACATAGCGTCATTTGAACGGGCATCCCAAGAATGGAAATTCGCTCAATACGAAGTTGAGATTCTTCAAGGAAAAGATTGGATGCGCTGCCCTCCCTGTAGTGTTTCACAGCTTACGGCACATATTGATGGAAATACAAAACTCAGGAGATACCAGAAGGGTGGAAGGTGTGTATCATTACAAAACATTTTCAGCTGATGGCAGAATACAATATATTCCATTGTACATATCTGCTTTTCTCTTTTTAGACGTCATCGATCTTCTTATTATGGCGAAAAATTCCTTGCTTCAAATGAAACTGTGGATAAACATCTCAGTCAACTTTATAAAAAAACAGGTTGCAAGGTAAAAAATTTGCTTCACAAATTGTATTTGTATTGAATCAAGTATCCAGAGTCCGAAAAAGAGCAGACGCATCTGAAGACAAGCTTTTCTTATGTTTGACATTTCTTATAGTACAAACCTAACGACAGAAACAAAATAAGGCGGTAAGTTATACCAAGATGCAGATTTAAATGCACTGACTTTAAGCCCTTATAGCCGTCAAAACCATTAGGACATAATTTAAAGTTGAATGAAATTTCTTATATTTTATCAGAAAATCAAATCTGACAACCAGTGTGGTAATTCTGTGTGGGAAGCCGCTGCAAATGCCGTGAATAGAAAGGGTGCACTTGATAAGACTGGTATCATGTTTTCTAGCTGCCAACATCAGGTTGCTCAAAAAGGAATTAACATGTTTCAGGGAGAGTTATTTGCTTACCACCATTACCTGTATGTAACTGATATTGTTGAGAGAGGCACGGCTTTTATCTTCCAAGATATAGCTTGTAAGTATAAGTCATGGGTGGAGAAGACGGATCCAGAAAATGCTACCAAAGTTACGTTTGCTTTGAATTTAATGCATGGAATGGGACACGATTGGACATGTCAGGTAAATCTATTAGAGGAAGTATATACTTGTGAAATTTCTTGGGAATTTAAATTATCTTTATCTAGTAATCGAGTAATCTGTTTCGTTGGTGTACTTTCATACACAAGGAAACACTTTCTGCTTTATGACAGATATTTGAAGGCGGTCGATATAAAGAAGGTAGTTGCAGAAGCCATGATGAAGATTGTGAAATCGTGAACAGTATGCTGTCAAGTGCAAGTAATGTTACACGACGGATGAGACCAGAAGGTTTTTTGAAAATTTATTTTATGTTTACATACGTGTGAACCAAGCAAATTTTGATGCAAAAATGTGTTAATAAGTTCTCACTCATCTTTGCATCGCGCTCGTAAATGTTTCGGCTCAACTATAGCGTCCAATGAAAGCAACACCTAATAGAATCAAGTACAGTTTCACTCAGTTTCAAGACGATAATTTTTTCTTATTTCAGTTTGAGAGGAATATCTAACAGAGCTTGTTTTGCGTTGGAATCAAAGGAGGATTGATGATTTGCCAACTATGCTAGTAAAGCGAAGGAAAGATGTGAGTATCAAATCCAATCTGTACCTATCTAAATTTTGCCAAAAAATGGAAAAATCATACCCTTCTTTTGTGGTTGTGAAAGGTTATCAAGAGCAAGGAAGATTCGTGGAAAGAACTCAAGAAATATTGTACGTCAGCATCTATAGACATTGATTCTGTGGATCATAATAACTGGTTACAAGACCTTCGTAAAAGTGCACTTGGTAAATATGTATCCCATCCTCTTTTTGTCTTTGGAAAACATTGTTTTCGTTGAAAATTATTGGGAAGCGTTGTTTTCTGGGCGTGCGACACAAAAATGTTAATGTTTGAAATTTTCTTCTATGTACATAGGTTTCGCTTTCCAGAGATTAGGAGACTAACAACACGTTCCAACAAGTGTCCAACAAAAACCCCTTGGAAGTGGTTTTACTTGTTGTGACACTGTTTAACAGGGTATCCGATTCTATGAGATTGCATCACTGATACAAGATAATTGTTGTCGTAATGATTACGAATAGGATACGAAATTAATAGTGTACTCCGTTAATAACTAAGCTGGATGCATCCATTCAATCTGTATTCATTTGATAACAACTGTGTTTAATTGAGATATCCATACAATATGATTATCTAGTTAATTATGCACCATATTGATAAAAAACATTTCGACAAAAGGAAAATGCTACTCGTACTGCAGGAAATGTTAGCTACTTTCATATATCTCAGCAAACACCTCAGAGTATTAGACGTGTATATAGACGAGTGATGAAGAATGTTTTGCCATCCTCTAGTCATTGTAAATTCGATTTAATGTCCTGAATTTCCTGTATTATGCTTCTTTTTAATTCCCAATTATGCTTCTGTTCTGCTCTAGCTAAGAAAAAAGCCATAAGTGATTGCCGCTCTCATTCAACTACCGAGAAGTACTGTTTGGTATCTGCAGAACTAGCAAAATTCGAGTCTCTTCCCTCTCAAATACATCTGAGTAATGAAAAAGAGCTGCACAAGCTAGATGAGTTTTATGTCGCCACGTTAGTTGGGAAAAGAACAAGAAAGGATAGTAAGAAAATTGAACAACTGCAGAAGAAGATGATTGACCTGTATGAACAATTGGGTTTGCCAAATGGAGAAATGATGATTTCGTTGAAACAGAAGATCCTTGCATCTCTCTATCATCAAATACGCTCCAAGCAGCTGTCCATTGAAAATACGACTGCAAATGCAATTAAGATATCAGGTGATATTGGCGTTTTGTCGTTGTTTTTGAGTTCATTGGAGAATGACTTTCGATACTGCACAAAGTTCAAATTTGCAGCATCAAGTTGTAAGGAAAACTAATACAACTTCTATACGTTGCTATATGTAATATCCGAAACCGGAGAAACGGTCGTGATCCCCAAGTTAGATAATACAGGGTGCTGCAGAAGGAAGGAATCCGCTTTAGAAACAGATTTTTTACGAAATCGTGGCATCAATGCCAATAAAATGTGGTCATAAAACTTACTGTGTATAAAGTGATTTATAAAATGATGTCAGCATCATTCTTATCCAATCAAAAACATGTGTACCAGAATTTGTGCTCAAAAGGTTTCTTTACCGGGTTCCATTCTTGGAACACCCTGTACTTTCTTCATATTTGCTTACTCTTACCTACTCTTTGTTTCATGTTTCAAGTGTCGTTTTTGTTTTTTCATAAGATACGAGCAAAGAGTATGTGCGCCTAATGAAAAATACGAGAAGAGCGAAAAGTGATGTTGAAAATTTGATTAGTCTTCATAACGAACTGGCTGCAGATCTTCGTCAGCCTGAATTTGAACCAGGTAACTCAGAAAACACCGTCAATCAATGTCACAAAGATGCATCAAAAGGTAATTGCGTTTGGATATTTTCTACCTATAATATACACCTTTCTACCTATAACTATACACCTTTTACGCAGCCATAACGTTAGGATTCGAGCATTCAATTTGTATCCAAGTCTTTGTTGCTCTTTGATGTTTATATAATGCTGGTTGATACCATGTTTCTTTCAAATGTTTTGATCAGTATGTGCATTTCTCTTTCAGCCTTTTCAATCAAAAATAAGCGACACATTGTTGACTCTCTTATGTTTAACGACAGATGCATCCAGGAACTGAATTACCTCTCCGTAGAAATGGGCAACTACATAAAATTCTATAGCTGCATTGTGGTACCTGGTCTAGAGCTTCAAAAAGCAGATTTTGTCGATGTTTTGAATCGTTGTGAGAATACAAGTGCGTTTTCCAATTCAAATTTTTTTTTCTTATAATTTCCGTTTATTGTAGAGTATGCTTTGGTGAGCGACTTTTTTCGAAAACTCTTTTATTCTTTCATTAGGAATATCGACACTTGGAGATTGTAACTCAATGAGTTGTTCATCAATGGATGTTGTAGCGTCGAATTCGTCGATGACTGAGGTTTGGGGTTATTCAAACGTTTTGTCAATAGGGGTGGAACTTTGACTTGATTACTTGTTTTGTTAATTGGACGATAGAAAGGGGAGGTCAGTCAAAAAAGTTAGAGAAAATAGTGCAACGTTTGAATGAATCCTTTGCATTTGATCAGTGGTTTTGCATTTACAGCAAACCGAATTGTTGAGCCGAATCGTAATATGGCATATCAATATGTCCACTATAGACTCTAACTTTCCGACAGTCTTGATTCTATCAATCTAATGTCCTTACTTATATTATATTTTAAAGGTGGCACCTTCTAAATACAGACATTCTGGTCATGATATGTCAGCGATTAGTGGTATCATATCTTTGACCAACAATGGAATTGCATATGCTCAACTTCAGCTGCGGAATGGTTATGACTGCTTTGCAAAGTTATCTGATATTCCAGCTCAGCCTCCCCATGTGTTGTCAGATGTCACGGAATCTGTTGATAATGAAGAGTTCTTACCTGTTGTTCCATCTAATCAGCCAGGCTCAGAAGAATCTAACGGTGAGCAGCAAGAAGAAGCTTTCGAAACTCTTGGTGAATCTCACTGTGAAATAGACTACCAGTCTGATGAAAGTGATGAAGAGGAACAAGAGTTTGCAATCATATTTTGTCGTAGACCGCTAAATGTGCCTCCCAAATATGCATATATGGGTGCTGCTGCTATACGGGAGGACTGGAATATAATCATATTCGAAGAAGGTTTCTCCCAGAGTAGAATTGGTGGAAGGGATGGCAGCAATGCTTGCTCTTTTATATCCGCCATTTTCGCATATTTCTTTATCAAAGATAATGTTTTTATTGATGATGGCCAACCAATTTTTCATCACAAGGCAATGGATGAAATAATGCACGAAGCTATGCTGCAGGGAATCGTCTGTATGATAGATGCCGAAAAAGTTTGCCACACAGGTACTGCTCAATACAAGAAGTTTCAGACCATATGTCCGATGTCTGTCCTTTTGTTGTGAAAGAAGAACTTCCAGTAACTTTAAAAAATGAGCATTACATGTCGACGCTCAAGGAACAGCTTGAGTCGCTACTCCTTTTCAAAAGAAAATTTGCTGTAATTTTCATCTGCAATGAGAAAACCTCAGTTTTCTTCAGTGATGGCTTAAGAATTGGTTTTGTGGACACTCATAGACATGGTTATGGGGGTGGAGTTGGTGGTTTGCTGTATGATTATGGAAAAAACGACTTGGAAATCTTTCTTGAGTGCATTGCCAAATACAACAAATTGCCAGAAAATATTTATCGAAACTTGGTTTTTATCAAATTCATATAGTTCTAGTAATTATGAACTGCTTTTTTAGTTGTAAAGATCATTTAATTAAAGAACGAGGTTCCGTGATAGATATAAATCAGTAAAAGACGGTATATACATATGAAATAATCAAATGAGCGAAGCTTTTCGTAAACTATTAACCTTCATCAGACTCTAATTGACAAGTCTTTTACAATAGAGCATGATGGTGTGAAATATTTTAAGAGAAGCTTCGCTCATTTGATTATTTCATATGTATATACCGTCTTATTGATTTATAGATGCAGATCATAATTTTATACTATTGTATTATCATCACACCGTAGCAAATTTTATCATGTGCAAATTTCTTCTTTTCTACTTCCAGCCTGCTAAACATTGGGATTAGAATTTATGGTAAAACCATGGTTCAATAGAGAGCTACGGTAAATCCTCAAATTAACGCCCCCTTCTTTTAAACCCTTCCCTCTAATTAATGCCCCCCTAAAGACAAATATATTTTATAAACCTCCCTCTTTTAAACGTCTTCTCTGTTTTAAACGCCCCCCTATGGGATGGGCTTTTAATAGAGATAATTCTACTCAACATCCCTACAATAGGGATAAAACTTCTTGGATCGGCTAAATGTATATGTTTATATATAAGAATAAAGAGTAAGCAAAAAAATTTTATGTATATCACTTTTTTTTGGTGCAAATTTAGGCTTTAAATAAACGCCTCCCTCTTTTTCATGCCTCCTTCTAACAAACGCCCCCTCACTTCCGCTATTAACTAAACGCCCCAGGTTTTTATTTGAAGATTTATGGTATACCAAATCTATTAAAGGATCGTGGAAGAAATTTCGAAGAAAACTCCTACTGTTTGTAGTGGAATTCTTTGATTCGAAAGTATACCCTATGCAGTGATAACATAGTGATTTTTACAACGGGACAGAAATTGGAAAAGCCATGGGTCTGAGGGTCGCAAAGCTTCCTGGACCGCATATTTTTGCATCAAACTGGGCCAACAGCCATTATTTTCCTACAAATTAAACAAAAAAGAAATAACAAAAGCTACTGCTCTCTAAATTCCAGAAGACACATTCTGTTGGATTTTTCTGATAATTCTAACCGAAAATTCGAAAATCTGCAATTCTAACTTCTGGAAGAAAGTAAAACACATTTTGTCAAATATTTGGGTGACAGTGACATATGGGCACATATCCGTACACAAATCATATTAAGTCCCCTCCGAGCTGACTAAGCCAAAAGTGTGCGGCTTTTTTTAAATTGGGATTTGTGGTGGGATTTGTGGTGGTACTAGGGCATGTTTGTGTTTTCGCCTTTCTTTCACCAATATAACAAACTCAAATATCGTCATTTTGATCAAAACGCACAGTATCAACATATTTACTTCACATTTTGTATTAGAATTTATATAACATATACGGAGATGCCCCAGATTGATCCACGATTCTGTTTCCAAACTCTGGAACGATTTTCTGGGTAGGATAAGGACGCTGTTTCACTGTTTTCAAGCCTGTGATACTCGATTAAGGTATATTAAGTATACTGATTAAGTATATATTGCTCTGAAATATATACTCATATTCCATTGGACTGGACGAGACCTGTTGCTGCTGAACACTGCTGTCAAAACCGATATCTTTGGAGACAGTTGTCACATGTTGATGTGCAATCTGCCGAAGGCGGACAAGGAGAATGACGATGCTCTTAAATAGAGAAATGACCCTACTTGATTATCATAATTCAGGCTGCCCTATTTTTTAAATTCCTTGTTTTGAGAAAATCTGCAATTTTACGGCCAGTTATTTGGATTGTTCCAAATTTACACTTACAACAGTGAAAGTGATGATGTAAATTGTAACCAAAAAAAATAAAAGAAATTAGCTATCCCATAATGCAATTTGAGGAGAAAAAAGAAGCGTTGTCGAGAGAGATTGAAGGAATGTTCACGCTGACGCTGTTGGAGGACAAAATATTCTAGAAAGGATTCGAAGCCTTTATTCGCAGTTTAATTTCGCAGTTTATATTCGCAGTTTATTCGCAAAGTTGTTCATCACATTCTAACTATTCAATACATTGCTGTATATAGTTCGTTTTCAAGTTATTTGTATGCATATAGTCAATTCGCGTCTTTTTAATCAGTCGTTTCATACCAATTTTGAATTCTCTCAACGCAAGGACTTGCTCTGGGCCATATTGCTGAATTGATAGGGAACTTTCCCAGCGAAATATCTAACAAGTGAATTGTAGATCTTGGATGTCGAACTATCAAATAAGGAGTGACCTGGGGTGGACGGAGACGTTAAATAATTTGGTGGTAGTTGGAAGTAATATCAATTTCTGCTCATTCCAGGTAATTGTTTACATTAATCAGCAGCGCTAGTGTTCACTGAAGCTGACAACTGCAGGTCTTAGTCTTTGCAAAATATACCCTACTCCGTGTTATAGTGCCACAAAATGGAAATCAGGTCCCATCGGAAAAACAAAACAAGAGTGAGAGGTGAGAATAGTTTATGTTTCATTTTATTGTTGTTTGTCTTTAACGCTCCAAGGGGTAAATTTATAACTTTGTAACCGTTCTTTATAACTTTTCCTTTTCCAGTCAATTGCTTCACGGTTGTTTTTTGTCTTCAAGAATCTGAAAAGCAAAGATGCCAACATCTTATCAATGATATTATATATTACACTAGCCTTGGTACCCGCCAATGTCGGGTTAAACTTTTTAAAAGTTTCGATAGCGGGAGGGGCTCGGCTTTTCCATGAAACGATTCGGGGAAGTACAGTCACTACATAGAGAGGATAAGGAGCTCCACAATTGAAAGGAAACAATTTAGAAATATAGTAATGTAGGAGATTTACATCTTTTAATGTGATAAAGTTGTTTTTCTGCAAAAACAAAACAAATCTGTTACCTCTGACTCGCATTGAAACCAGCAAATGTTATTCTGCAATGTTGTTCAGCCGATTCTAACAACTAAGTTGCGTTCTATTTATTAAACATCGTATTCTGATTAATTTGACGTAACAATGGCTTCTCGAGATCCGCATCCCGCGGCATTAAATTCCACGACTACTACCTATTATTTCAATCGAAAAACATTAATTCTTAATGCTTTTCAAAAATTTCCTCGCGGAGGCCACTCCCAGAATAATGCCAATTCCAAAGATACCTTTAGTTTTCCTGTGCGTGGAGTGGATCTTTAGTTATAAGGGAAAATATAAACAAACATACATACATACATACAAACATACAAACAAACAGTTCTGTTTTATACATATAGATGGAATCCCCCGAGGGGGGGGGTCTTCCAGAAAAACGACGTAAAGGTTAGCCTCTGTGGGTTGCAAAAGTTGACCCAAATGGATAAAAAATATCGTGAAATACAAATGCGCAAAGATACCTGGACTAACCAGGTGGTCATATAGAATGAGGTAATAAATAATTCATTCTCTGACGGGATCTTTTATACGGAATACTTGGGATTCGCTCAAGGCCACCATTTTCAAAATGACACCCCAATGGATAACGAAATCGGGAGAGAAGATATCAGAAAAGATACCCAAAACTCGGTAGAAACCCTCCCTTCCCGACCCGAATGAGCGGCTAATATATATCCACCCACACTGTGGAAGAACCGCGATGCAAAGCATTTCTCCGGGATGCAGTCACATCGCATTCTAAGGATGTAATGCCCACTAAAAACATCTTTAAATTGTCTAAACACACCACAAGAAAAGTTAGCTCCATACAAAAAATGCGTGATTTTGACTGGACGAGCCGCCTTAGCTTCACAAACAATGGTTTTTCCCGAGTTTAAGCACGTATGAAGTATATTATCTGTGATGCCCGAAAATATCAAATATCAGATGGCCGAGCGTATTAAATGTTAAACAACATATGTTTAGCTAGTTTCTTTTACCTATAATTGGACATTTGAAGTTGTTCCTTATTCCAAAATACTGTACGAGGATACAGCTCTGAGAAGCACGTCCCAACTGTATCCGCACTAAATATATGCAGAGCGCCTCTGGGCTTTGAACAAGATAAACAACAATATAGAAGATAAACAATTATCATTAACATTTCATGTTTGATCATTGTTAAATACAATACAAATAGGTATACCAATGCAATTTCCACTTGACCACTTGGGCTAGCAGTTGATACTTTTACCCATGAGAAATAGAAGTTGATGCTTTTGATCCATGAGAAATAGAAGTGGTTCTCTTCAGGTACAAAAAGTGTTAAGGGACCTAAGTAACTTAAGGGCTGGACAAAAGTCTACTTTCTTATAAAAAGATTGTATCTTCGTATACGAATTTAAATCACAGAACCCTAATTACAATATTGCTATTGTTCGGCTACTGTTATGTTGCGAAGGCTTAGGATCTTCTCCAGCAAAGTGCAGCTAGTATTTTTACAGATAAAAATGTCAACGAAAGTAATGGGTTGATAGCCATGGAACAGTCTTGATCAGCACACAGTGAAATTTCTATCTTGCCAAAAGATACCTATACAATCTTTCAGATTAAAATAGTGGATAGAGAATTTTTACACGTCACCCAAGAAAGGCAAAACTCCAGAGAAAAGCAGGCGTTCAGAGGTGCTGCTAAGGTACATTATAATAACATAACAGCGACAATAATAGTAGATTTTTACACGTACTAAGCATCTAAAAATCAAGAAGAACTAAATGGTTTTCTTCATCAAACACGTTTCTTTTCAGACGAGCTTTTTTTTTTTTTTTTTTTTATTCCAATTAAATTTACAGTTTACATACAAGGGTTACAAGACGATGCCACAGGGAGCATGGAAATACATAGCAACCCTGCGGCATAACATTTAACAAAAAGAAACCTAATCAAATAACATTTAAATATTACCAATTACAAATTACAAACAGCAGTTACAAATAACAATATTACAGAAACAATTACAAATAATTACAGCAACAAATAATTACAAGAAATGGAAAAAAAAGACACATTACACATTACACGAGAGAGGAGATTCCGAACAACAACTTGTTAAAACCGTTCTGAGGCCTGAATATATTTCAAAGTTGCCTCGATAATTGTTGTATTTGAATCTAAAGATAACTTTTCGTGGCCATACAGGATAATTTTTAGTAAATTTTCATTCGAAAGGTTTACTAATCCATGGGGTCGCAATATCGCATTCACGCTGTCGAGAAGATCACGTCTATATGTATTATAAGCATGGCAGAGCAGCAAAAAATGTTCCGTATCCTCAATACCATCATTTATCGGGCACAAAGGATTTAAAGTATCGTTAAAGTTATGTTTGAATTTGTGAAAATTCAGTTTGCTGAGTCCAACACGAAGCTGTGTTAAAATTGATAAGCCTTTTGGGTCATGAATGTTGTAGACCAGTTTTGGAGGTGGACGGATGAGTGCTAATAGTTGTTTCTTGAAAACATTGACTGAGCAGGATTGTTGAATCACAGGGTCAAGTTTTTCCCATTCCGATAAACAGTTAGGATAGAAACTTGATTTGAATCTCTCTGTTCTCGCACGTATTTGCCCTATTGCAGCTCGTCTGCGGAGATTGTAGTCGGATTCCTGAAGCTGAGGTAAAGGATCTCTTGTGTAATCTGGAGTTAAATTGTTGATGATCTTATAGAAAAGAACAAGGCGTCTACTCCAACGTCGGAGGTTGAGCGATTCCCAACCAAGTTCATCGTAAATTTTTTGACGAGACGTGCCCTTCCAAGCGCCAGTTACTGCCAGGGCGGCAGAGTATTGCACCGATTCGAGTTTTTCCATTGAATTAGTCAAAGTGACAGTTTGGCTAAATTCACAATTGTTTTGTGGAATGTGATATATTATATCACCATAATCAAAATGTGGTCTAACATAGAGTTTATAAAGTTCGTTGAGCGTATGTCGTGGCAAATATTTTGAAATATTTTGACGAGCTTTTGGAAGGGCATAAAAGCAGTTCTGAGACAGGGTTATATTTTCTGCTATCTCATGGTTGTGAACAACTGGGGCTGGAACGGACGAGTTGGTTGCAAGTATCTCCACACAAACACAGTCAGGCGGTATTGAATTACCATGAATGATGTCCCGATCAGGAAATACATAGCCAACAGCAGCAACTATGCCATTATCGAAATATGAAACACCTAGAAAAACGACAAGAATCTAAATGACAATATCAGAGTTTCAAAATTAAAACCATTTTAGGAAAAACATTGGAATGAAAAAAGTAAAAGCGCAAGGCGAGTTGAATACGAAAAAAACTAAGGCTAATGCTTGAATAATAAAGCATGTTCACAGCCGTTCACTGCTGTAAAAGCATCAGCATTGATTGTTGAATGAATGGTTTGAAAATGCATAGTGTCACCATACTTCTTGCGGAAGAAGGTTGTTGTTGTTCATTTGAAGATGCTGAAAGAAAAAGGATGATTCATCACAAATATGATAAAGAACGTTGACTACTGTTAAAGCATCGACAATGATTGAATGGTTTGAAAATGCAATAGTTCCACCATACCTCTTGCGGAAGCCAGTTGTTGTTGTTGATTTGAAGACGCTGAAAGAAAAAGGATGATTCATCACAAATATGATAAAGAACGTGGACTACTGTTAAGGCATCGACAATGATTTAATGGTTTCAAAATGCAATAGTTCAACCATACCTCTTGCAGAAGACGCTTGTTGTTGTTGATTTGAAGATGCTGAAAGAAAAAGGATGATTCATCTCAGACTTAGTAACAAATGTTAATGTTAACCATGATGTGTTAACCATAGCAAAATCATTGGCATCTTGAATGAAATAAATGGATACAATCCTATATTAAAATCATCAAATTACTGGAGAAACCAATTTTAGTTTAAAGATAAATTTTTATAGAAATAATTTACCTGTCCTGCAGGATTTTATGTAATGTTCAAACATTTTCAGCACATTATATCCATGTTCATCCTTCAAAAACTTCTCTCCAAAACTATTTGGTGGGCTGTAGGACCAGAGATTGCTTCGTTCTGGATTATGATTCAATCCAATAATGATGGCATCACAATCTTTTGTGTAAAGAATGTCTGCCTGCAATAAAAAATATCTGCATCATTATAGGGTTATCTTGTTTCGTAGGAGCATTGTCATTCAATAGTTTAAATGAAAATGCTTAGGGTATTGTAAGTATGCAGGAGTCACTGATTCCATGTTTAAAAATATCAATGAAATTCATCAAAATTCATTTTCTTGTCAATTAATGCAGGGATTAGGTTGCAATCCTGAATACAGCTTTAGAATTGCGAGAAACAGCGGAAACATCTTGGGGCATACTTAAAAGCTTTTTTTTGTCCGACACTCCTTAGAGTATGAACGTCAGAAACAGACCGAAACTAAGAAATAAGGCGGAATTTATACCCAGATCCAGCTCGAAACGCACTAATTGGTATTGTGTTTTGGTGTTTTGCTGATTTGGTGGTATTGCGAAGCCGAATTGGTATTGTGGTTTGGTGTTTTTGTGTTTGTGTTTTCTGATTGGTGCATTTCGAGCCGCATCTGGGTATAAATTCCGCCATATTTCTTAGTTTCGGTCTGTTTCTGACGTTCATACTCTGAGGAGTGTCAGACGAAAAAAAAGCTTTTAAGTATGCCCGAAGATGTTTCCGCTGTTTCTCGCAATTCTAAAGTTTTGTACAACTCAAAAACTATTCGAATACGGCTTTCTGGTTTTGAATTTCTGAAACAAAAAGCAAGGCAAACAAATTGTCTAATGACATTTTAGATAAAACTTCTGTCTGGAAATTCGTACACGATGGGTGAGTTTATTTTTAAGGTAATGCAATGTGGATTTGCTGTATTTTTCTTTCAATGCAGCTAGTTGTGATTCATCACAGGAACGCTTTCTTAAGTTTTTCTTGCAATGTGAGCATTTCTTTGCACTGATTACTTCATCAGCACCACAATGTGGACAAGACCTCAAAATTTGAAAGGAAAATTTGAAAATTCAAAATCATTTCAAATGGATTTACTAGTCAAGGGAGTGTACTTAAAAAAATTCCGACAATTTTTTTTTCTTTTTGGAGATTGGAAAAAAACTCTCCTATGTTCATGGGCAGCAGATTTCCCATTTATATTTTGGGTTAAGATTGCACTACATTTCAGGGTGTGTAACAATGTGAAATAAACACATTTGGACAAAGTATTTGGAAAATACTGACATGGATACATAACTAAACTCTTCACGATCAGAACTTTTCATGCCATATTGAACGAGCCATTGAGTATTTGTCTCTAAATAAGCCAAGTTGGTTTCGCACCCTTTTATTTGTCCAAATGGGACGAGGACTTATTTTTTGGGTCCTGTTTTGGCAGATGTTTATTTTTTGGGGTTTCTGCAAAAACATTCGGGCAAAGCTTCCCTGTCATATTCATACCAGACTAGTTTCCCCTGGTTTCCTTGTTGCCAAAAAGTCCTTTCCTTTACTTGAACATTAGTCTTACCCCTCTTATTGAAGCCATCATGGATTGAGCAGTTCTTAGGTATTCTTAAATCTTTCTACAACTAATCTACAGCAAATAAAAGTAAATTATACTATACTATTATAGAATGTAGCATAAAATCAAGAAACAGCTAAACCATTAAAGGAAAACATTCGTAACTCACATTCTATCACAAAACTCACATTCATTCATCCAAATGAGGAGAACTTTCCTAACTCACATTCTCAGAGTGTTAACCCTATCTCATCTGGGCGTTTCAGAACATTCTCAACTTGGGGTGGGCTCATTGTGCCCCCCCCTATTTATCTCAGCTATTATGTAAGATATGGCATCAAAAACTAGTATGCATATTGTCTACTATGTAAAGAACAAGTCTACAGAAAAAAATTTGCAAATACCTATATATAGGTGATATGACGTCATGTAAAAGAGTTTAAACATTAGTATATTAAATAGTATATTAAGTACATTAAAACCAAAGATTGAGGGCAATAGATGCTTTCCATATGGAAAAACCTCCATCAAACATAATTTTGCTATTAATTACAATACTTTGACGTGAAAAATTAGAAATTCTGTTGTTATTTACTATTGTGGACCTCAAAGGCTAAGCAACAATTTGGTTGCCATGGGTACAGAGTTATAAATAGAACATTGAAATTTTCATTTTTGAGACCCTTTAAGGTAGAAACTCAATCTTGAGACATCAGGGGGCTTAAGATTGTACTTTAGACACACAAATCAAAAGTTTGTTAGGGGGGCACAATGTGGCCCCCCCCCAGGTGAGATAGGGTTAAAGAACAATTTAATACAGCATAGAAACTATGCAAGCTCCTGCTCTAAATTCATTCTTTTTCTGGCTCTATAGCTTGCCCGGGAGGGAGTACATAGTATAATTTGGGTACGGGTATGTGCCGCCGATATGGGTGGGTTTTTGGCCCTCAAATTCTCTAAACATGGGAATGATTTTAACCAAATCCTCATAAAAGAGGATGGGAAATTGAAGAAAACTTGAAAATTTTACTTTATTTTAGTCATAATAGTATCAAAATCACGACAAAGATGTTCGGAATACAATTTTAAGTAATTATAAGGCCTAGAAAGCCTTATTACGCTCATATTCCGCTTTTTATAACTCATAAAGTAGGGTCAATGTTCTACATTATATACATTATAAGTGGGTGGGTTTGGTAAAATCTGGGCGGCACACTCCCATCCATTTATAGGTCAAGAACCCCCGGGATAGCTTGTTTGTTGAGTTCTTTCTTGTCCTGGGTGTCATTCTATTTCTATTGCTAGGTGGTGTGGCCAATTTCATGTGTGGCTAATAATACTGCTTGGAAACCTGCAGCTGCAGGCTACTTTCATTTTAATTGGCTTCAATTTCACTTTCATTTTCAAGAAAGCAAAAGAGTATTGTGAAAAATGTGCAACCACAGAGATGTGGTCAAAACAAATTGATGCTGCTGATCATAAACAAGATTGTATGGTACATAATGCTTTCAGATTTCTATCATTTCACATTAGTTATGTCAACTCCGACATGCTGGCTGAAGAGAAAGAATCGTTTAAGAAATCAATGTTTGATGAGCTGAAGAAGAAGAATGGTCGACTTAACCATGGAACCAAGATTGGAGTTGAAAATCTGCATGATGAATTATCTCAACCAAGTCTCTTCACATCGATGTATCTGTTGCAAATATTGAGCAGAATAATAAACAATTTAATCATGGCATTTGCCTAGACTGAACGTTGTTATACAGCTGTTATTCGTGAGATGTTCAAAATTAGATTTTATGGATATTAGTTCGATGTTATAGATATTATTTTGATGTTGTAGCTAGATGTTAATAACTTGTTATAAATAGATGTTACCTGTTGTATGAGATGTTTAAAATTTGTTACAAATATGAGTTACCATTTGAGATTTAAAGCCCCTTTTTTCTTTGATTTTATCTGGAGTAAGCGGAAGCGGCAAAACGACTTGGGTAGAAAATCTGTAATAAAGTTATAACAATATAATTGATAATGGCAGACAATATCCCAACCATATGTGGATCTCGGGAACAAATCAACCAGAATTGTTTGAGCGCTTTAAAAAAGTTTTAACGGGAATTGTAAATTTATTACTGAGCTACCTGAAAACTTGTACGAAGAAATCGAAAGATCGGACAAAAGATTAACTATTGTTGTCGATGATTTAATGCATGAAATTGCCAACTTTAAAGATTGGGGAAAATTGTTTACAAAAGGAAGATCTCATCTAAACATCTAAAGGAAGATCTAAACATCAATGTAATTGTTATGATGCAAAACCCTTTTTCAAGAGGAACAGAAATGAGAAATTTAGCTCTCAATACTCAGCATCAAGTTCTTTTCAAGAATCCTTGAGATAGAAGTCAAATTAGATTTCTTGCGCGACAAATTATGCCCTCATCTCCAAAAACATTCCTTGACATTTACAATGATGCAACAGCAAGAATGTATGGCTACTTACTTTGTGATTTCACAGAATCGATTGGAGAAGATAGTAGATTTTGCACTAATATTTTCCCTAATGAAGCTCCTGTAGTGGTGTACAAGTCAAAAAAAGGTTATAAATAGAGATCAACCATTCTGTAAGACAGTAAAAATGGATTCATTTGAAAAGATAGTCATGGAGCCAAGCAAACCTGACGATGAACCAGTGAAGAAAAAGCCTAAAAGATCATAAATAAAGGAAGAAAGTGCAAGAAAAGAAAGCGATGAAGAAAAAAGTGTACAAATGTTAAATTGTTAGAACTGTTAATTGATTTATTATGAGTTTAGAAAAGTTATATTCTGATCCTTCTGTTCCAGGTTCTCTCGGGGGTTTGGATAAAGCGTATAGAGAATTCAAAAAAGTAATTCCTAATTTGAAAAGGAAAGACGTTGAAGAATGGAGTAAAACTAGTCTTGCCTATTCACTGCACAAACCAAGTAGGAAGAACTTTTCAACGGGAGCGGATACTAACCAATAACATTGATTATTTATGGGAATGTGATCTTGTTGATATGGCGCATTTCAACAAAGAAAATGACAACATTACATTCCTCTTATGCTGTATTGATACTTTTAGCAAGTATGCGTGGGTAAAACCTCTAAAAAGAAAAACTGCAAAAGAAATTGTCAATGCGTTTAAACAAATTTTATCCGAAAGAAAACCTAAAAAGGTACGATCCGACAAAGGCAGCGAGTTTATAAGCAAAGAATTCCAAGCTGCAGGCTACTTTCATTTTAATTGGCTTCAATTTCACAAGGCTGGTGTAGGCCTAAGGTACCCTACCCACTCACCCGGCCTACACCCACCCAGTAGGTGTGGTATGAAAGGAAAATAACAATATAGCCTAATTTTGGACTTGTTGGCAGTGACTCTTAGCATTTGAAGGATAAAGAAATTGATGAAATTTACCTACATTTCAGTCTACAACTTACCGAAAGGATGTGCCGTGGATCTTCAATTTCTTTCCCGGCTTCTGTCAGCTGGAAGATAATTTCCTGCCAATATAGCATCCATCCAGCAACTCCTGAGCTGCGCAGGACCTCATCAACTTTCCGTCATCTTGATACCCTGTAGTTCAGCAAAGGAACATTGTGTCTGTTTTAAGACACTTTTTGAAACACACACTATGCTTGTTTTTAGTCACGAGGATAAGCTGTAATAGTTTAAGTTAACATAACATGAATCAGTTTCCTCCTCTCAATCTGAATACGAGGCTAATACGCATTTACTCCACTACACAGGAATAGGAAGAAAATATTTTAATCTTTCAATAGTAAATCTATATTGCAGTATTGAAATGAATGAACCTAAGGAAAACACTGAAATCTATATGCATAACTGAGAAAACATGATAAGTAAAAGCAAGCATGCAGGGTTTTCCCAACATACTTTGAAAGATCTCTTAATATATGGCTAAACTTCTCATGTCGTATATGTACACAGGGAGCCAACGTGCATAATTTTGCCTGTTCATGGCAAAGAAATACGGCACCATGGCAGAAACACACAACAAATGTAATTTCCAGTTGCCAGTTCTCTCCGCCTTAACGAATTGCAAGAGAAGCTTAACCACATCGCCATACTTCTCCCAAAAGGTAAACATTTTTGAGTTTGCTCTAAATTCCGCTGTGAACTTTTGAAACAGTGAGCGTAATTCCTTTGTTTCTTGAAGCAACTCCTTTATCATAGTCTCCACTTCTACCTTTGTCTTTATTGCACGTCTGCAATCTTCTACGTTACTCAACATTGTATCTTCATCAACATTACACTCTATACCATCCTTAATATGGGTTGTGTACCATTTGTGTATACCAGTTGTGTACCATGTGCACATCAGTCGAAAAAAAGCCTCCATTGCTAACTTATATGCTGAATTCCTCTCTTATAAGATTTGCCTTTCATCAATGCTGACGTTGTTCCTGCTGCATAAACTCCAGACTCGATAAGGAGGTCTTCTAATCTGGAATTGTTATACTTCTTTCCAAGCAAGTCAAGGAAATTCTGAGCTATGTGGAATCCCCAAAGCCAAATGAAAACATCTGAGAACTCTACGGGAAATTTCATTTGAATTAACTTTGCTTTTGAAAAGATTGCAAGATCAAAAGTAATGACAGTGTCACTCGGTCCAAGGCTGGAACAGATCTTCTGAGTGTGTTTCATTATCATGTAAACGGTACTTTGTTCAGTTGATGAACATTCGATCATTGGGAAGTAGCCAATCTTGCTAACAGAAGAGATGTCAGGGTATAAAATGGAGTTGAATCCACTCCAGCTTGGCATGGTCTGGACCTCTTGAGCAGCAATGCCCGTCTTCATTAAAGTTGCTGCCTTTATACAAAGGAGAACCCATGCGGTGTCTGCATCTTAAGCTCTAGAAAGTGCACTGCTCTCACATGCTTGGCATTCCTTATCAAATATGCCCACATATTGATGCACTTTAGGTCGTCTTCCGTGAGCCGAGCACTCTTGCAGGTCATACACGCTCCCACTTCTCTTCAAGCTACGTCGCCTTTGAGAATTATCTCCAGCTGTGATTGGTGGTAGTTCTGGACCAGAATTTTTTTTTTGGTAGACAACCATTGTTGTAGCATGGGTGTTATTTTCATTTTACCATTTATAGTTTCCTCATTCAGATTATTATTATCTGCAGGGAGCTGCACGAAAGATCCTGGTGAGATATTTGATGGGATAACTGTTTCAAAAATTTTCGACTTTAGCTAGCACCTCCTGAGCCAACTTTGTATCCACTGCCAATAATTCGTCATATGATGAACTATGTCCCATTTGATTCAAAAGTATAACTAGCTGCTTACATCCAGTAAGGTGACGCACCATCACAGTCCCATTTTGGCATCTAAAATCTATGTATTGCTGAAACAGAACATGAGCAAGAGACTCGCTATCAAGAATGGTTTGATACATCTCAATATCTAATCCGTGCTTCCAAACATCGTCAGCAAATGAACGGAACTGTTCAAATATGTCTTTCTTTGATTCATCACAGGTTTCAATCCAAGAAATGAAGCCTTCCCAGATTTATCGCATGAAGGATTTTTACATTAGCTTATGGAATCCAACTGCACGGTTATATTGCTTACCACCTAGAACACCATTTACTGATCCCTCTGCTATCACGCTAGATTTTTGGCCCCCTTAATTTACTTAGTACATGGTACAGCTATATTAACCAAACTTAGTACAACACTGAGTATAGTGGAGATCAAAGCTCATTAATCCTGTGAAGCAAGCAATTGATATACCGTTATTTGTTACTTGAGTCCCCTGTTGACTTTTCTCTCCAATAAATACAGATTTTCGAAATTTTAATTGTTTTCTTACATTTTTGACATCATCGAAATGTATGATGTCATAGTTATCAAATTTATTGAATTGAAAATAATGTGTGAATGGAGAAACAAGCTTCTGATGGCAGGGGCACAAAAGCGATTCTTGGGCTATTTTTTGCAGAATTTGACATGAGAAATGGCCTTTAAAGTCCCAACACTGTTACCTGCCAGGGCAAGTACCCATGGGTCTTTGCTCAAGACCTACCAACTTTCAATTGGAAGGATCTCAAGAATAAACATATCATTGGACAGGGTAGTTTTGGGGTAGTATTCACAGCAGAGTATAACAGCAAAGTAATAGTTGTTGAGAAACTTTTTGGGAAAGTAATCATGAAAGAAAGTGATTCATAAAGGAAACTAGATTTCTGCATAAGCTTCAAAGTGACTTTATCGTGAAATTTCTACGACTGCAGTCGGCCTGTTTGGTGTTTCATGGAATATCTTCTGTTTGGCGTCTTGTTCTAGTCCTTCTGGCACATGCCCTTCTTCAGATTGCATTCTTGATGTGCAATTCTCCATAATGTCAGCCCAAAAAACTCCAGCGTCCATTGCTTTGTCTTTGTCTTTGACAGTACTATTACCTTACTGGTCCATGACAAGTCTTCCCTGTCATGTAAGTATGCACATTTACCTTGTCTTGTGTAGGGACTTCTCGTTTCTAATGTGGTACATTGATAACAGACCACAAGTGAAAGGATGGCACTGCCTTTCCTTTGAGATTGAAAAGAACAGATACTACACTTGTTCTTTGCCTTACACTTTTGTGATCGGACAATAACTGGTATATTCACCATGGTATTGTCGTAGGTGAAGGCTAGATGGCCGTTTGTGCATCACGCTTAAGGCTAGAGAAGCAGAAGTGTGCATATGCACATGTATGTATACCGTTTGATCTATATGAAATGGATGGGTAGATCTCGGTGGCGGTGTGCAGTGCTGTTCAGAAGGTGTGCTGAGGAGAGGACTCTGTCCAGATGGAGAAGCAGGCATGGCATTCACTGAAGCCCAGCTTCCTCTTTCATGGTGTGGCAAAGGATGGGTTTCTGGTTACAGCTGTACGAATGTGGTAAAAGTTGGTGCATCAGCATCTTCCGACATGTGGAGTGGAGGATGCGGAAAACAGCAAACCGTCAGTGACATGGAAACTCTTGCAGAGAAAGGCAAGGGCGGATCAAGAGGGGTGCAAATGGTGCAGATGCACCAGTCAGATTTGGCTGGCAGAAATATGTATGTTATAATAAATTTATTTTTACGGTTTATTTTACTTTTACGGTTAACTTTTACAGTATATTTAGATTTGGGCCCTGGGAATCAGTGTTCTTCAGTGAAAGCAGAGACAATAATAAAATTTTATTGTTACAGTCTTCCTCCCTCTTGATTATGGTCATTATTAAATTGCGAAACAGAATTTTTAGTTCTCTTCCAATGAGATAGTTGGGTTGTAATTTATCCTGAATTGCACCAGTGGTCTGTAATTTACTGTCGTCAATTGCCCAGAAAGCCAATCAGAAACCTCAAAAGTGCTCCACTGATGTCAGATTTGCCCCAGTCAGGAAGGAAGGATAAACCAATCAGAAGCCGTATCTTATGGTGCAGGTTGGACTTTCAGGGGGTAATTCAGGGTGTAAGAGCAGCATCAGAATCAAGAAATAATAGAGAAACTGCCGATCATTTAACTCAACTGAATTGTCGTACAATTTCAAAAAAGCGAACATGAAACCGCTGCTTTGGTCTTTTGCAGTTGAGATGTATAATTCAAGGTGAATCTTTAAGATAATTGTTTTCTCAAGAGATGCTTTGTATTTGGAGGATCGTGGAGGTGTGCTGACATGTATGCAGAACTTGACATTAGTACTTTACGAAAGGGAGTAGCTTGATTGCAGGTTTATACTACCAGAAATTGTACTGTCAAGATACCAACATTTGGGGTAATCGCAGGGGTCAGCCAAACTGAACAGCAATGGAAAGGTCTCGCCCTGGAAGAAACTCCTTGTTACTCACTCTTTTGTTTTAATCAGTCTGGCGAATGCCATTAAGACACGTTCAACAAGAAGAAAGGCCCATCACCGCAAAATATAATGATACAGATGATGAGCTCGGAGCCTAACAAGTCCAAGGAATACGAACTACTTGACACGCGAGATTTTGTAGATTTCACACAATACAATGAGCTTTCTATTGAAAAGGGTCAAGGATGCTTGCGAAAAATTCTACGAAATGCCTGTAGGATCCTGTGATGTTCTTCTAAGTGACCGTTGCCCATCGTGTTATCTCACAGAGCAAATAGCAGGAAAGAACACCCTTGTTAATATTCTGCAGCGGATGGTAGTCAGGTGCATCTTTTGCTGGTAGAGTTGACTTCTTGACAACACGAAAGTGTTTCAATAAGAGAGAATACGCATCTAAGGGCCCTATCTTCTTATCTCAGGCTGAGATTTCAAATGGTCTTCACTCCAGACCAGTTTTGTCTGAGGGTATTTCAGGAGACCGAGGTGCCAGTTTGCCACTCGAGGCAAAGAAGCCCTGAAGAAAATTTATGCCTTTTTCATCTTTTGGAATCTCTCCTAAGAGAGAACATTTTTTTGAGAAGCCAGAGAATGAGCAGTGTCCAAATTCATGTGTACCAGATGCAACTGTAAGAGCAGGTTTACAGGAAATTAAGAAGAATCCAACGAGTGCAGAACGTTACACACAGCTTATTGCTCAAAGTTGCTTGTGTAAATCGGGAGATTTAACATACAAGTTTCAATATTCAAGTTCCAAGATCTGAGATTTTAAGATCCTGGATATTAAGATCCCAGATATTAACCCTATCTGGACCGAGGGGCCCTCCTACATTTCTTTACGCAAGTCAAAATGCACGGAACAAAGGTGGATGAATGTTCTTGACTTTTCCTAAAATTTACCTGTGGACCTTGTGGTGTGGTAATTTCCATGGTTACTAATGTTATTTTCCTTTCATACCACACCTACTGGGTGGGTGTAGGCCGGGTGAGTGGGTAGGGCACCTTAGGCCTACACCAGCCTTGTGAAATGGAAGCCAATTAAAATGAAAGTAGCCTGCAGCTTGGAATTCTTTGCTTATAAACTCGCTGCCTTTGTCGGATCGTACCTTTTTAGGTTTTCTTTCGGATAAAATTTGTTTAAACGCATTGACAATTTCTTTTGCAGTTTTTCTTTTTAGAGGTTTTACCCACGCATACTTGCTAAAAGTATCAATACAGCATAAGAGGAATGTAATGTTGTCATTTTCTTTGTTGAAATGCGCCATATCAACAAGATCACATTCCCATAAATAATCAATGTTATTGGTTAGTATCCGCTCCCGTTGAAAAGTTCTTCCTACTTGGTTTGTGCAGTGAATAGGCAAGACTAGTTTTACTCCATTCTTCAACGTCTTTCCTTTTCAAATTAGGAATTACTTTTTTGAATTCTCTATACGCTTTATCCAAACCCCCGAGAGAACCTGGAACAGAAGGATCAGAATATAACTTTTCTAAACTCATAATAAATCAATTAACAGTTCTAACAATTTAACATTTGTACACTTTTTTCTTCATCGCTTTCTTTTCTTGCACTTTCTTCCTTTATTTATGATCTTTTAGGCTTTTTCTTCACTGGTTCATCGTCAGGTTTGCTTGGCTCCATGACTATCTTTTCAAATGAATCCATTTTTACTGTCTTACAGAATGGTTGATCTCTATTTATAACCTTTTTTTGACTTGTACACCACTACAGGAGCTTCATTAGGGAAAATATTAGTGCAAAATCTACTATCTTCTCCAATCGATTGTGTGAAATCACAAAGTAAGTAGCCATACATTCTTGCTGTTGCATCATTGTAAATGTCAAGGAATGTTTTTGGAGATGAGGCATAATTTGTCGCAAGAAATCTAATTTGACTTCTATCTCAAGGATTCTTGAAAAGAACTTGATGCTGAGTATTGAGAGCTAAATTTCTCATTTCTGTTCCTCTTGGAAAAGGGTTTTGCATCATAACAATTACATTGATGTTTAGATCTTCCTTTAGATGTTTAGATGAGATCTTCATTTTGTAAACAATTTTCCCCAATCTTTAAAGTTGGCAATTTCATGCATTAAATCATCGACAACAATAGTTAATCTTTTGTCCGATCTTTCGATTTCTTCGTACAAGTTTTCAGGTAGCTCAGTAATAAATTTACAATTCCTGTTAAAACTTTTTTAAAGCGCTCAAACAATTCCGGTTGATTTGTTCCCGAGATCCACATATGGTTGGGATATTGTCTGCCATTATCAATTATATTGTTATAACTTTTTTACAGATTTTCTACCCAAGTCGTTTTGCCGCTTCCGCTTACTCCAGATAAAATCAAAGAAAAAAGGTGCTTTAAATCTCAAATGGTAACTCATATTTGTAACAAATTTTAAACATCTCATACAACAGGTAACATCTATTTATAACAAGTTATTAACATCTAGCTACAACATCAAAATAATATCTATAACATCGAACTAATATCCATAAAATCTAATTTTGAACATCTCACAAATAACAGCTGTATAACAACGTTCAGTCTAGGCAAATGCCATGATTAAATTGTTTATTATTCTGCTCAATATTTGCAACAGATACATCGATGTGAAGAGACTTGGTTGAGATAATTCATCATGCAGATTTTCAACTCCAATCTTGGTTCCATGGTTAAGTCGACCATTCTTCTTCTTCAGCTCATCAAACATTGATTTCTTAAACGATTCTTTCTCTTCAGCCAGCATGTCGGAGTTGACATAACTAATGTGAAATGATAGAAATCTGAAAGCATTATGTACCATACAATCTTGTTTATGATCAGCAGCATCAATTTGTTTTGACCACATCTCTGTGGTTGCACATTTTTCACAATACTCTTTTGCTTTCTTGAAAATGCATTTCAGGAGAATTTCGGCATATGCTTCTTGCACTTGAACACCAATCTTTGTTGGATCTTCTTCTTCTTCTTGTTTCTTCTTCTTGGATCTGCTCATCATCACTCGCTGGTCTTTTCCGGGATGGTTGTGGAAGCATTTTCAGCTCAGCAACCTTTCCATGTAATGCTTTCAGCATTTCTTCTTTTAGATTTATTCCCATCTTTGATGGCTTCTCATTCTTCCATCTTCCGATTCCAAGACAGAGTCATAGAGGGAAATCACCGTTTTTCTGCAAATAGATTTCCAGCTTATCCTCATATGCTTCTTCTTTACTCATAACTTCAGTGTATAGTGTTAGAAACTGTGTGATCCTGCCAAAGTACTGCTTTGATTGAATGTTTGCTTTGTTTCTTCTCAAACAGACTTCCAGCATCTTCTCCGCGGAACTGGAATTGATTGTTTATGTTTTCATCAACTATTTCCAGTAGACGAGACAGTGCTGCATGAGAAATACCCATTAATTTTACCATCAATTCATGTTTAATTGTATCTTTCACCACTAACAACCATTTTTTAGTACCAGACTTGACAGCAAATGATGACTTGATTAGGCCCTCTTCATCTCTAACTTCGTAAATTGCAGCCATGACTCTTCAGTGATTTTTTAAGCTCCGCACTCTACGACGATTTGTTACAACTGAACTGATTTGGTTTTGGGCATCAATTTTATAGATTGATCAAACGTAACGTTCGAATTATTGGGCAATCAGATTGCAGGATTTCTCGTTTCTAGAATCTTGTGGAACTTTCTGGAATCTTGTGGAACATTCTGGAAACTTCTGAAAAGTTCCAACCAATCAGATTGCAGGATTTCTCATTTCTAGAATCTTGTGGATCTTTCTGGAAACTTCTAGAGCCTTCTAGAACCTTCTAGAACCTTCTAGAACATTAGATAGCAAATATTATACTATGGTTAGTTCAAACATCTCTTCTTACGTCTACGTTTTCTGGTTGTTTTCCTACCACCATTAAGTCACTTTTTACTCTTTCTTCTCACACCACCACCAGCTAATTTCCTTAAACCAGTCTCAACACCTAAACCGGTTGCATCTATGGCACCACCTTTGGTAGCTGCTTTTGCTCCTTTTAATGCGAATTTTTTTACGGTTTTTTTGCTAATATTTCTAGTCACTGCTCTTCCTCCTTGCTTAATTGCTTGTCTAACTACTGCTCACGCTAATGCGAACCCCATCTTTCTAGAATCTTCTAATGCTGACTTCCTTTTATAACCTACTCTCATCAACTCGGTTGCTTCCTGTCCACCATCATTTTTTAACATATCATCAATAATCATTGAAGCAATAATAGTTCCTGCTAGTGTTGCCATTTTTTGAAATCGGATTTTTTAGCATATGTGAATTTATTCAGCGTTTTCTTTGGTACCCCAGCAGCTCTCCAGACTTCCTTGGGATAAATTGTAAATGTTTATCTTTTTCCACCCCTTTTTCCTAATTCGTGGTTTCAATTCGCGTTGCAGGCCTGGTAATGGTGTAATACCAATTGCTGTTTTGACAATCCAATTTTGTAGGTTTTCAAAAAAGACCTTTACCTCTAATTCTCTTTGTACGTCGTTTCTTTCTACCCTGTCTCTTGCGTTTACCCATCTTTAATTACTAGGTGCATGCATTGTATTTATAAGAGATTTCAGATAACTTAGATATTCTTGTAAACTTTTGTCAGATTTTCTTAGAGCCTTAATATACTTTTCTTGATCTTTGCATATTACACAGTTATTAGACAGGACACAATACAAGAGTTTCGCCAGTCTACCATTACCATCTGGAAAAGGATGTATTTGTAAAAACTTTCGCAGAAATTCTAAGGTTGAATATTTCTATTATCTAAGAGTTTAGCAAGTTCTTTCTCAATATCTTCAGGTTTACAATATTCAAAGTATTCTTCATTAAAACATGTTGTTCGCTGTTTTTGCGCAAATTCGCCATAGTTTCCGTATATGATAAAGGAATGCGCTTCTTTTATTATACTTATTGTTAATCTGTTGGTATATTCTCTTATTGTTTTTAAATAGATATAGACATCATGTAAATCATCAACTTCATTTTCCGCTTCATTAATTGAATTTAGCATTATTTCTATATAATTGAATGTAGTCATTTAAGACAACTTATCAATATAACATAAAACAATCAGAGTCAATTAACTGTTTTCACCCCAATCTTCAAGGACTTTATCGTTGATTTTCGTAATTAACTCTCCAGCGAGAGACAACCCTGCTGCCTCGTTTTTCTCGGAAATCAGATTGCCGAATCATTAGAAACTTTCCCGGACTTTCCCTTTCCATAAGATTCTAAACAATGAAATTGTGGGAACTTCCCTTATAAAAAAGTATCGTCTTTAAAGAGTTGATTATGGCTATGTATAGGAAATGTTGGACGTTGATGGAAATTGAGTATTTTCAAATATCTCCTGAATATGTCTACAAAGACTCGCTATTTTGTTGGACGACGGAGAAACATGTTTTCAGCATTAATTCATGTGTTGAATATAAACTGTTAGCAGATAAGTGGAAACGCGCATATTGTTGACTAAAGATACTTTGCTTGAGTTATCATTCAACAGTTGCTGCATCACCATGCCATGACTTGATGTTAATTCTGAAACTAGAATGATGTTGGAATGGCGTGGCAGAGATATTGAACATTTGCAGACATATTTGTATGTCATCGTTCAATATAGAAAAATTTTAACACAACATCACACAACCAATTAGATGAGTTGAAAGAACATTATAAATTTTAGAAGAAAATTTGTTAATTGAATGTTAGTTGAAGTTTCATAAATGCAGAGAAATAACTGTTTTTCTCACAATAAATATAAATATAAACATATTAAACATATAAACAGCATAATAAATATAGAAACAAACTATAAAACGTTCTTTAACATCAGTTCTATCGCCTCGTTATCCTACTCCCGCTTCTCAATCAGCCGCATGTCTGTGTCCCAATCATTGGACATGAAGTTTATATAGAATCTGAAAAAGAATATAAAACATATAAAAAATATAAAACATATAAAACATGTAAAACATATAAAACAATATAATACCTTATTCTGTTGTTGTTCCTCCAGATCTTGTTTTTAAATATTTTTATTAATTTTCGTTTTATTGGGTAGAATTGAATTAAATCTTGAATCATTTCCATTTCTGTAATCAAAATAAAAAGTTGTTTGAAAGATGTGCTACTTTCGAGATGTGCTAATTTGGTGTTCGTGTAATTTGAGTGTTCTTGTGGTCTGGATTATATATATATGTAAAACTCAGACTGAGCAAGGTCTATGTTAAAACACCGACCGGGTGAGGTTTATGATAAAACACAGAGGGGTAAACAGTATGATGAACACTATTTAATCTTATTTACTTATGTTGTTAACATTGTATACAGTATCTTAAAGAGGAGTCTTGAATAAAGATGAGGGAAACATTGAATTCATACTTACTAGTTTCTTTGACTCTCTAAATCTAGAAAAATGAAGAAATATCAATTATTAATTTGAAAAGAATTGAAATGGGAGTGGGATAGGAGAATTGAAACGGGAGTGGGATAGGAGAATTGAGCTGAGAGCGGTAAATTTAAATTGAAGCAGAAAATTCAAATTAATTTATGAAACAATTATACATTTGATTGTGAAACAATTAATTCATTAAAGAATAGTACTTACCACTTTTATTCTCAGCTTGAACTAATTAAATTCTTTTGTTTCGAGGAGAAATTATCACTGGCGTAAGGGGAATCTCTGGGAATCCTCTTCACGTGCGGTGCGGCTTCTGAGGTCTGTGCTGCAAATCTGACGCTGAGGAGGAGTCTTTAGTAAGTAAACTCTTGTAAATCTTTAGTAATTAATTATCTTGCGTAGGGGAACCTCGGGAATCCTCTTCACGTGCGGTGTGGCTTCTGAGGTCTGCGCTGCGAATCTAGCACTAGAGAGGAGTCTTTGGTATTGAAACTCTTGTAAATCTTGAGTAATTGAATTTTAACAATTTCTGTAGAACTTACAACAATTTTTACAACTTTAAAACAACTTATAGATATTCTAATGTTGGTATTTAAACGTACTAGAATGTTTCGGGGAAATTAAAAACGTGTCTTTTATTTACATAACTTTTTATGCTTTTCCAAATTTTCTTGAGTTACACATGATGTTAGACATAGAGGACAGTAAAAACGCTTTCCACCATGTTTGTGACCATCACAATGTGCAAAAGATGACTCAAGTCCTTTATCCAGCAATAGTGACTCTCACCATCCTCATTGGTTATCAATAGAAAATGCTCATGTTTTTCACGATGAACTATAGTTGTTCTTATTGGTTAAATTTCACCATCTTCATCCATATAGATGTTGATTGAAATGTTATTATTCATTTCAAATGTATCAATCATCAATCCTTCGCAGTTAAGTTCATCCCAGTATGAGTAATACTTTGTAACTCTCTGTGGATGTTTTGCTGGTGGATGTAGAGCGGATAAAAGTGCCCAGATGAAGCATTTATCATCTTCATTCTGTACATTGATGACGGCTTGCTTGTTTTTAATGTACGTAGGTAGTTGTAAATACTTTCCACAACGTGTATATTGAGAAGTTTATTATAATTGATGGAGTTGAATGTATAGACATCATGTGGCATCTCATTTTGATTCTTGTGCTGAAGTGTTTCTGACAAACATCACAAGAAAATCGAATTCTCTTCTTTGATGAAGTTGGTTGAAAACCTGCTTCTTGACTACTTCTCTTCATGATTAATTTCTAACTGAACTGATTTCGCTTTACGCTTTGATTTTATAGATTGATCGAATTATTAACCAATCAGACTGTAGGATTTGTCGTTTCTAGAATCTTGTTGAACATTTTGGAAACTTCTAGAAAGTTCTAGCTAATCAGATTGCAGGATTATTACGTCATTTTAGGAACATTCTGGAAACTTCTGGAAAGTTCTAGCCAATCAGATTTCACGATTATTACGTCATTTAGGGTTCAAATACTGTATAAAAAAACGTAGAGTTTAGTTGTAAAGTCATAATATTTGTAAGTAACTGCTTAAAATAATGTATCACTTTGATTCAAGAATAGCACTGAGTGGAATTGAAGAAACTGATGATCTGCAAGCTCTTAACACATACAGAAATGAAGTTTTGCCGTTTGCTTCAATGCATCATAAAACACATACTGTGAAGCACTGGTTGAATTTGTTTGAGGTGATGAGCAAACATATACAGAGAAACCTCTTGAAAATGGTTGCTTGAACATCTTCCATAGAGAAGCAGAAGGATATTGGAAAAATGTTACTGGCTATGAGATAAGCAGTCATATATCAAATATTGAATCTGCTTCATCACTCATCTTTCTGTTTAAGGATTTGCTGGACATGCTGTATGGTTACTACCCACCATTCCTAACAGTTGAAAAAAAAGCTACAATTTGTCTATATGCTGATGGAGATGAAAAAGAAATTCATTTCAAACTGTGTGGTTTAATAGATGACTGTTTAGATAGACATTCTATATATTGTTATACTCCCGGATTATACTGCGAAGGAATACCAACTTTGACTATTTGTAATTATTGTGGCCGAGAATGGGATGGAATGACTCAGTGCAATTGTTTTAGAAATGCAGAGACAGAAGATTCAGACGTTGAGATGAGCGAAGATATTGTAACAGTTTAACTTTAATAGTATTGTTGGTGTTTAGAATTAAACTGTGCAAAATTTAATATTAAGAAAATGTTATTGTTGATAATAAATGAATTGTCAGCTTGCTAATATATTGTTGCTTGCCATCTGTCTGAACCTCTGATATCATATAACGCATTGTAAGAACTCTTGAAAACGAGGTTGGAGAAACCATCGCGTTAGATTAAACCATCACACTATAGCACAACCTGATGACGTCACTGAGTATGGTCCCCATCACTGCGCTTTGGCCCGTGACCTTTAGCTA
The DNA here is from genome assembly GCA_014526335.1 of Chrysaora quinquecirrha. Taxonomy (NCBI): domain Eukaryota; kingdom Metazoa; phylum Cnidaria; class Scyphozoa; order Semaeostomeae; family Pelagiidae; genus Chrysaora; species Chrysaora quinquecirrha. The sequence goes on from JACTAT010000037.1 coordinate 5,804,258, forward strand.
CTGGGGTGGGCTATCCATGGTGGCACTGCAATACCAGAACAACCTGTTTCCAGGGTGAAGCAAGCGTCAGACACACGGATCAATTCCAAAAATCAGTTTAATATTGGAGCACCTTTCGGTGCATATCAGATATTAAGCTGATAAGAACAAATACTTTGTTTTTCACTCTTTTAGTTTAGCGTCAGACACACGGATCAATTCCAAAAATCAGTTTAATATTGGAGCACCTTTCGGTGCATATCAGATATTAAGCTGATAAGAACAAATACTTTGTTTTTCACTCTTTTAGTTCTAATTCGAATGGGAGTGCCCCCACCTAAGCTATAGGTACAATACCAGGGGCGGTGGGCAGTGGTATTAATGTTATTAGTCTAATAGCAGTTTTTTCCAAGGCAAAGTAAAAACAATTATTTGACAATTAGTTTGATTTTTTCTTCAAAGGTGAGTGAAACCTTTTCATCTGATGGCCTCCTTTTGCTTTTCAAAATAGAGCACAACGTCATACATATGATATTGCTTTTCGACAGGCGCTAATTGCTGACTAATCCTTAATGATAGCAACTCTTTTGTTTCTTTCAAAAACTTCCCTTTGACCCTTCATGTTATTAGTTTCTTGGTTCTAATAACCGGAATCGCAAATGCTTTGTAGTAGTGAAGTAGAATTCTTTTTCTTCTAGTGCTTAAAATAGCCATTTCTGATAGCCACATTATCAGTTTTCGAGTTCTAATAACGTGGACAGTGACCTGTAGTGTAGTGGAATTTTGTTGCGTTCTCTTTTCACAAAATTTTATCTTGTGTTCACTCTTTGTCAGAATGAATCAGGTTTCACGAACTGAAGTTGGTGGTCCTCATTTACTAGGCGTTCAGAGTGTATTTTCTCTGATTTCGAGACAGGGCAAACTTACTCATGAGCAATGTCTTGAACTGAAAAAAAGTGGAAGACCTTGCCCCAAAGTTACAATAAAGAACCAATCAAGTAAAACCGTTTATGATACTTTTCCGTGGATTTGTGGAGATGAGGAGAAGAATACATTTTTTTGTTGGCCATGTTTGATCATGGGAGATTTGTCGAAGGTAAGAAAGTGTCTATTTTTTATAATTTGTTAAAAGGGAGAGACTCTAACTCTTACGTTATTAGAAACGCTATTCTAATAACCGGCCGTGAAGGTGGCTGCGTTGATATGGCTGCCACATATTTGAATCGTACAATAAAACACCCACAACAAGTCGCTGTTCGAAAGACGCCGTTATCAAAAAAGGCCTCTCTGATAATGAGCCCTTCTGGTGGCTAGACATTAGAGCCGAAACATTCTGTCTGAGGCAACGCAAAACTGACAAGCCACTGCTCAAAAGACCCTCCTTTTTGAGAACATGTTATGAATTAATTACTGAAATTAATTTATTACTGAAATTATGAAACTAGTTAATATATGATGAAGATAATGGATCGAAACGTTTAAAAAAGCTATCCATATTTTTTAATTTCTTTGTTATGAATTAATATCTATCTCTCTCAGATGAAGAAAGTGTCATTCGTTCAAGAAAATGGTTTTCCATCTTCTGGATCAAATTTGTGGAACGTCGTAAATCGTCATCAAAGTTCAAAGAACCATATGACAAATCACACTGCTTATAAGCTGCTAGGCAATGTTGATGTTGTGTGTGCTGTTGATGAGGCAAGACAGAGAGAAGACGCGAGACGCAATCATGATGCCTCAAAATATTCAATGATTATGAAGCATCATATAGATGTTGCAGTCTTTTTGTCAGCACAAGGGCTTGCATTTCAAGGCCACGAAGAATCTAAGTATTCATCAAACAGAGGGAATTTCCTGGAACTTTTTTAATTAAATTCCAACTACAGCAAAGACTTGCGATCTTTTTGGATCATGCCCATGTCACATACACTTCACATGGACCTCAAAACGAGCTCATAGAAAGTATTTATGAAGAAGTTCGGCAGGAGAAACAGAGAAGGGTGGAGCAGTCAAGATTTCTTTCTGTAATGATGGATGATACAAGTGACACAAGCAATGTTGAACAATCAGCTGTCTCTGTGCGTCTTATTCACAATGGTGAAGTTGAAGAACATTTACTGGGTCTCATAGATGCCTCAGATGATACAACTGCTGCGAACCTCACAGCTATTCTTTTAAAAACTCTGGAGGCGTACAAAGTGAAACCAGAAACAAGTGGCGAGAGGCTAATAGGACAGTCCTATGATGGTGCCCCAGCGATGAGCGGAGAACTCAATGGTGTCCAGAAGCAAATGCAAAGCCATTATCCTTTAGCCTATTATAGCCACTGTGTTGCACATAGAATATCTCTTTGTGCTTGCCAACGGCGTTAGCTATTCAAAGGTTGCGAACTTTTTAACATCATCTACAAGCTGGTATCATTTTTCAGAAGCAGCCCTAAGCCCACAAGAAATCTTGGCCAGAACTTGCCTAAGCCTGGGGACACCCGTTAGCTATCATGTGATACAGCTGTAACAGCAATCAACACCAACTATGAGGCGATTGGTACTCTTTTATACGAAATATCAAATGCCGCCAATGAGAAGCCAGAAACAAAAGCAACAGCCAGAGGTCTTGGTATCCAGATTCAGCAGGTTGAGTTTGTATATTTCTTGAAACTGTACAGAAAAATCTTTTGCGCCCCAATTATCACAGTTATGCAGAGACCTACTGTCGATACCATGCAACTCAGATAGATGCTAGATAATTTTCAAAGAATCTTATCGGACTTTGATTATAATCAAGTATGGCAAGATACACTGAGTAAAGACGCTGACTTTCCGATCGTACGCGCTCTGGCTTTCCGATGGAGAAGCCTTGAACAAGGAATAGACGGCTCGCAGGAAAGCTGGATGACTTCCTTGGAAGCAGTGGCAATTACTGTTACCAAAAAGTTTTGGGAACAGTTTAGCTGGAGATTTGAAAATCTCGAAAATTTCAATTGGACTTGATCCATCCAGCAAAGTTAGGAAAAAGGAGGAAAGCCACTTCTGCTCAGCAGAGGGCATTGATTGAAGATGTAAAAAAGTTGTACCCCTTTGCAGTGCCAGATTTAATCGCCATAGACACAATGTTCAATGTTCTCATTCTTCAACAATCTCAATGTTCTCTACAATAACGAAGAGATAAAGCTGTTGATAAGAAAACTGGTACGGGATCGAGACGCCTTGGTGGAAAAGAAGAAAGAGAAGCGACGAAGGTTAGCTAGGACTCCTGATGAAGTGGTCGAAGGAGACAATTGTGCAGAGGAATCTTTGAGTGTGGAAGAGAGGGATGAGTTTGAGATTGACACTGCAGATGATAGTCCGGGTGCTGACAGCCAAAATTGGGGTGACTACTTGCAATTTTAGCGGGACTTTTAATTTTTGCACAAATGTGTTCAGTTTCATATCCTAAACACGATTTTACCTGTTGGCCATCCTGAATTTTCTTGTGAGACGCGTCCAACCCATTTTTCTCCAGCAAAACTCATGCAGTGTTCCAACAAGAAACCGCCATTTTCAACAACAATTTGAAAGGAACTAATTGAAGCGACTCTTGCTATCAGGGTGTGCGTTAGCTTTAAAGATGCTTTTTATGTACAAATCAAAACGAAATTACTAAGACAAAAGGCAAAAATTGTACCCCATTCTTTGAACAAATCAACTGGATAATTATCAGAAACGTAGTTTCATATGTTTGTTAATTACTCTTTGTTCTTGTTTTCTGTGCTATGAATTGATAATGTTGGTCAATACCCCCCGATGAAATTATGCTTTGCGAAGTGCAATAAAACCCAATTCCGTGGAATCGTGGACTGAGAAACAAGTATGGAACCCCGATGTTTCGTAATATGGGTCTTAAAACCTCAAATTATTTCGTATATAGAGGAAATGAACCCTCCTTGTGATGTTTTTATAACTAGATTATGAAGTACATGAACATTCTGTCTCTTTTGGCAGGTAATGTCACAGACGTAACAATTGTCAAGGCACAAAATATTTGCTTGTGCAAAGGCAACTACATACATGAGACTATTCTACATTCTAAACTAATTAGGAAGTTATTCTGCTTTACCATTTTGACCCCTTTGAGGCGAACACTAAGACCATATTTCAAACTGTTATAGCCGATGAAGGGTAGAACTTTCGATTTTGATAACTCGAACTTTTTGCTATTTTGCTTTCAGCGCGGGACACAGTGGCAATTTAAAAGTGAAAGCTAATCCTTACCCACGCCGTTTAAATAGCCCTTGAAGGAAACTCCGTTTTAAAGATCAAAAGACTCTAAAGCTAGAATAATGGGGATCTTATGCTATCTTGCAGCAAGTGCCGCACCTGCCGCTACAGCAAGCTTGAGGGTAGGAGGAACCAACTCAAAAGTGTTTTTTCTGCCGTGCGCGAATCGCAAAGAGCTGATCATCTCCATCATCGTCATCAAAGAAGCCTCTGTTTTAAGAGGTATTAGAACAGACATGATCCTATGTTCAGAAATCTGCAGCTGCGGTAGCACTGGGGGTGGCACTCTTTTGCAGCATGAATCAAGTGAATTGATGTAGTGGGTAGTGTTGATATAGGGTAAACTAACAACATGTTAAATCTTAACACTCATTCCATGGGGAATTCAGCCTTCGAAGAATCATCCGTTTCAAAAGGTTTTGGTACGGACATTAGCCCAAAACTATAGGGCGGATGACACTCTTTTTACTTCGTAGCACCGCCACCGCATAAACATAAAAGAGAAGTACGGCAACTTTGGGATATTGTCCAGACATAACTATGCTGCTGATCATTGCTTACAGTAAAAATATATCGACTTATCGCACTTCAGACTTTGCTTTTTTTTCTTTCAAGTGGCCTCGAAGTTGCCTTAAAAGTTGCCTCCAACAAGGCATAGATTATGCAAGAGAGCGAGAAATTGTAAACTACAAGAATACACAAATACGTACATAATGAACAGACATTTGGAAATTGGAGCCTGGGAAACTTGCGCTGCATGAAAGAGGCGAGCGTCACACACTTCAAGAGGTAACAAGAGACAAAGAACAGACACAACGCTGAAAGCGCTGGCTTCGAAACATGACATTATATTCACGCTTTCATGAAGTCCGAGAAATTATTTTCAGAAAGAACAAATAGAGACTAGTTTTCAGATGACAAAAACTAAATACTTCTAGGTTTTCGACATAGTGTTTGGCTATGAGCATATGTTTGGCATTCCTGCCATAGATGAACTCAAGGGTGTATGCTTCATTTTGGCGAATTGACCTTTTCTGTTGCATTTTCTTCTTTTGCTCTTCCGTGATAGCGTTACGGTGATTGCTGTTTATAATATTCCTTTGCCTTTTTGATTGGTAGATTAGCACTAGGCACAATGCTTAACACGACAGGCAGATTGACAGTAAAAGGCGAAACTAAGCAATAGGACCCCATTCTTCCTCTCGGTGCGACAAAATCTCGTGATTATTTGTCACATCTTAATTAAAGAATTCGAATGATTTGTACCTATATGTTTTCTTCTCAATTAATGACACCTTTGCATTTGGACTTCAGCCGTCGGATCATAGAGGAGTGGGAGTGTGTCTTAGCATTATAACAGCACATCTTGTTACGGCCATTTGACAGTGTGCCACGCACGTATGGCAATAAAAAACGAACACTTGTTTTGTGTCCCTTTATTTAAAACTTGAGACCACATAGGTATTGTGTAGAATTCTGCACAGACTCTAGCTATAGTTTAACCTTGTTTTAGGGCCAATCATCTGCCTGCATCTAGTGGTCAGTTCGTTTCATTACGGAAGTCAGAAACAGCCTCCAGTGCATCCCCTTTTCACTCGCGCTTTGCGATCGTTGCAACATAGGCGCAGTTGTTTGCTGACGAGGGAAACCCAAGTGAAGACGTCCAAATTGCACAAAAAGCAAAAGGGTAATATATGTAGAAGTTGAAGATGCGGATCAAAACCGCTTTGCTTAATGCTGCAACCTACTGTAACCTAAATGGAGAAGAAATTGAAAGTGCGCAAATGGAGAACAAATTGAAAGACATCACTTAAAGCGCGCTTCTTGGTGCAAAAAGTAAAGGGCGCGAATCGGGTTAACTTCTAATAAAAATTTTAGGGTGTGACAATCTGAGAGTGCGAAAATTAGAGATGCGAAATTTGATGGAATAAGGTATTTTTTACAAAAATGTATTTCGAAATTGTTCTTTTAGAACAGAACCATTTGACCCTATGATATCCACTGTGCTTTATACCATGACTCACTTTTGATTCATTTGGAACTGCTTGTAAATAATATGAGCATCTAAAAGGATACAGTCGGTTTCATACACTCGACAATAATATTATTTGCATAAATTACTTGCCCGCTTCACGTTTTCCGTACATTTTGGCGTCCAGTTTCATTTACTTCTCCTGCGGACTCCCCGTCGAAACTGTGAAAAGTGTAAGTGTTCCCCTGGATTTGCGTCTCGATTGGTGCTTTGGCTCAGTGATTTCTATTGAAATCGTTGAAGAAAATGGCGCTTTCGAAGCAAAACAGGCCTACTTCAGTCGAAACATAAAATCGCGCTGGGGGCGCCTCACAAGAAAATTCAACATGGCCAACAGGTAGATTCGTATTTCTAGTACGATGATGAACACATTTATCCAAATTTTAAAAGTCCCGCCGAAATTGCAAGTAGGTCATGCCGTATTTCACCCGGACTATGACATTGATGTGGACATCGTCAAAGAAGGTGCAGCAAGTTTGCAGGATCTACTGTTGGTCATCAAGAATGCAGAACTGGAAGAAGCTCTTCCTCATGTCGTCACACTCTTACAGCTTGCTGCGACGATTCCACTCACAAGCGTCCACTGTGAACGTGTTTTTAGCCGTATGAAACGAGTGGTTTCATCTTCTCGCTCTAGAATGAAGCAGGAATGGAAGCAACGACTTGTTTTTCTACAAGTAGAGCACAAAGTTTTGCGCTGGCTTACAAAACAATCAACATTCCAAGAACATGTTGTAGCGAGGTTTAAGGCATAATATCGCAGTCGTTAGGAGAGATTTTCTAAGAAATAAAGTCCCTGGCTTAATGTATCAATTTCTTTATTCAATAAAATGTCCAAGTCTCTGTTTCTGTTCTTTCTTATTAAATCATAAATCCATTAAATTTTGTGCATATGCAAAGAATAATATACGATCAAATGTACGCAATACGGAGGGCAAGTCTACAGCCTACTGCATACAGAAGAGTAAGAGAGAGCACGCCGGCTGTACAAAGCCAGTTTTGAGGTTAGTGTTATGCAAGCCAGCCGTACAATTTTAGTTTAGAGCAGATTGTGTTCATCTGTATTGTCAGAAAATTGTATTTCAGGTTCCTCTACTGTACAAAAAATATCGTCAGTCCCTTTACGAAGGGCTATAATAAAAAAATCTGAAGGGTTTTGCAGAACTTAAAAAACATCAAATTTAGGCAAAATAACTCTGGGGATACAGGTCCCTTTCGCAAAGAATTGGGCGTTTCCGGAGGACCTGAAGGGCATGGCCCTAGAATTGTTTAATTTCTTATTACAACCCATTTCAGCTCCGCCCGCCCCTGTACTATACCTTAATACAATCAGACAGTTACTCTAACATGACATCTCATAGAGAGTACAATATAATATTTCATCATATAAGCGAGTCAAATTTCTAAAATGAAACAGCATTTTCTGAAAATTATACATTATCAATTTGGAAAGTATTAAATTCAGATTTTAAGTTTGAAGCAAATATTAATTCTTTCTTTCAAGTAATTTATAACTGACTGACTAGCATATGTTTTCTTCTGGTATACGAAAATACATCTCCTTTTCATAATATGAAAAAATCATTTTCACTTGATAGTTACAAAGAAGCATTTTATGTTTGCCAATATATACCGGAAAATATATTATTTTCATCAACAATGTTATTACAACTTCTTAACTTCTTTGAGATGTCAAAACATGTTCTTTTGTCTCAGGAACATTCGACAATAAATATTAACTTTTGAAATACCCTATTAATTTAAATACACAGCTTTAGGAAGAACCTAATGTAAGATTTGCCAGCTAACATCATTTTCATGTCTACTAGATAGCCCCTTCAAAGATGACAACCAAACAGAATGCCAAGAAATTTTCGAGAATCTATATCAACATCTAGGCTGTCGAAAGTTTAACTTTTAAAAACATTAGATACAAATTGCGAGATGAACAACTGGATACCTGAAAAGCAAAAAACTCCTCAGCTATCTTATGAATATTACAAAGTAGCTTCTCATAAAATCTTTGTCATTGACAGCAATATAGCGTGTTTTATTGTTTGAAAGGTAGGTTTCCTGTATGCTGTCAAGTTGGGGTATTTCAGGAATGTTCCTGGCCACTATGTTCTCCTCAAGGATGTTTAGGTTGATGTCCTCATCAGCAAAATGCTCGTTTATGTTTTTGGTAAATGTTTTGGCAAGTTTTTTGACAATTTCCATGCATTTAGGTCTTCTTATTTGGTCATTCGCCAAGTGCTATGTTCTTCCTCTGTCGAGGATGAGTATGTGTCACTACTGTCACTGTGACTTGAGGAGGATGACTTGCTGGAAGAGGAGGAAGATGCAGAAGAGACGGATCGTCTTTTTTGTTTCTCCCACTTTTTGCAGGCATTTTAGCCTTTCTTTTCTTGTAGAAGAGGGTGTCATGTTGCCCTATTTGTTTTTGGGCCTCGTGGGGCCCCTTGACATGCTTGGACTTAACCTTCATTAGTCTGTGCTGGTGTCGTTTCCTCAGTATTGCTGTAGCTGGAATATTTCAACCTCACTGTTTCCATCGTCATCTTGCTCCTCAGCACAATAATGGTCATTCTTGAACTCATTATTGTTTGATTCTTCCGCTGTTTTTCGTATTCTGAGCTGCTGCGTTTTCAGAAGCAGCCATCTTGTAGAAATGAAAAACACAAGAGGCATATTAAACCACAGGACTGGGCTCTAGTAGGGCCCAGGTCCTTGTTGATGCCAACGAAATCTTCAGATTTTATAAGAAATGAAATAAAAAACCAATATCAGTTTTGATGATCAGAGCAAGGAAAAGGAACAATTTCACATTTTGTAAAGTAGTGTGTTGTAGGTTTTCAGGTATAAAATCTGTCAAGTCTGCTGTATGTTCCCACAGGGTGAAGTGTTGTCCAAATATGTTGTTAGTATTGTTCATTTATTGTCTCAATTAGAAGATTATTGGATCGGTCAATGTTTGTCAAGTCCCTACTTCTGTCTAAGTTTGTATCAAGAACTATTTTGATTTCATCTCCATAAATTATAAATTCAACATCAGTTTAGTTTCGGATTTTAGAATGATTTTTAGAAAATTTTACCTTTCTTTTTTTGGGTTTTATTACCACCTGTAGGAGCATATACATTTATCAATAATAAGCTGTTATTGTCAAAGATCAAGTCAGTAAAAATATAGTTTTCTTATATTACATAAAATTGTTTCAGCCTTGAGTTGGTCATTCAAGTTTCAAGTTTTTCAAGTTTTCATTGTGTATTCTCAGCTTGTTTACAAAAAAACTGATTTAAACTCATTTAGTTCGCTCCAATTAATACATTTGAAAATTCATTTTTGGTTTTCTACAAAAAACAGTAGTTGTATCAATATTGGTATGCATTAGCTCCAGCTTGTAGCTATTTGTAGAACCAACGGAAAATAAAGAAAGTAAAAAAAAAAATAATAATACCTGAATGACACATGGAAATAACCAAGAGACGGCTTTTGAGCCATGTGCCGTTTTGTATGTGAATTTAATCAATCTTGTTATAGTAACATACACAAAATATGAAGTTGAAGAAGATGAGGGGGATAGTAAAGAATTGTCAGAAAAGGCTGCTGTGTCGGCTTCTGCTGTCAGAGACCCACCCTTCCAGATTACATCAAGTGAAACTGCAAGCAAAGATGGTCTTGATTTATTGGCAACAGCTTTGCAGATGAGCAGTCTAAACGAGAATGCTCTTATCAAAGATTCACCTGTTTATAATACAGGCTCTGCTTCAACTCTTTGGTCTCCAACATCCAGCACTGAGATTGAAAAGAGTCTTTATTTGGTACAGACAGCCAAGACTCTGTAGCAGCAAAGTATGGTCTTGGAAAGGAATCCAATGGAAAAGAAAATGTTGCGAAAGTGGAAAAGAATCCAAGAAAGTGAGTTTGACAGGTCTTCTAATGTCCAAGTCAAGATTGTTAAGAAAATTGCTCAAGAGAACCCTGGTGGTAGATACTGGATCAAGGCTGATGGATGTGATGTTAGTAAAGGTTTGCGTGAGTCCTTGCAGCATGTTTGGTCAGGTGATAGTGATCTTGGAGATGGTTCTTTGCAAAAGCTGTATTCCTCATACATGGACAGGCGAAACTTTGCTCTTAATCTTGGTCTCAGAAATCGAAAAGTTGATCTTGTTCCTGATATTGCAAATATTCTTCTACAACTGCAAGATGATAAATTGTTTCTTGAAAAGGGTTTTCATGAATCAAAAGAAATCTATAACAGTAGGCTTGATAAGAAGACATCATCAACAGAAAGTTTGTTTGCCCTTGCTTGGGAGGTTGAAGGTTTTAAACAGTTGCTGAACAAGGTGGATACTTTCCAGACAAAATTTAATGTTATTCTTTCTAGCCTTGCTTTGAGTCAGGAGGAAAGAGGCAATATTCCATTGCAGCTTACACATCTTCGTGAGGACTTGTGCCTTTACCTGAAAAATTTGTTTTTAAAGCACAGGGATGCAGCTTCACATCTACTGATATTCATGATTGCCGATGAAAGGCGCAACATGAAACCTTACGCAATTCCTGTTAGAGTTCTTTCATTCCATTCATTATCTGATGCAAAGGTTAGAGAGCTGAAAGATGAGCTTAATAAAACTCTAGTAGAAGAAGGTCTAAATGTTGTGGGTTTTGTAACAGATGGGAAATGGAATTCCATCAGAACACAAGGCTCTGAACGTCCAGTCTCTGTTGTTCAGCTAATGGCAAATGCACGCAAAACTGCCAAAAAGACCAACATCAATGAGATAAAGAAATATTTCACTCTTGCTCCACATACAAAAAAACCTATAAAAGAACATGCAGCTATTCCTATTGATGATCTTCATTTTCTCAAAGAACTTTGCATTGAAGGAAAAACAGTTGACGAGGCGATTTTCCTTTTCCATAGAGCCAGATTTTTTCCTTTCAATTATGATCCTCATCCTTGGGCAACTGGTGACAAAATGGCTGATTCGACTACCTGCTTTAAAGCTGTCTTTGCACAATACCTATATGTGAATGAAATAAATAAATATTAAGAGCAAGATGTAGATTTTGTAAATTATGGCTACTTTCCTGAAAGATGCCAAACAACACAAAAATTTGTTTATGAAAGAGAGGACCATGGGCATGTTCTCAAGCGGCTTACAAATAGTTTCAGAGAAGGTCATATTAAGAATGTAGAAACACCAGCATTTTTAGAAGCACTAGCTGATCCAAACACTGGGCTTACTAAGCAAGCTTTAACAGTTGAGCGCAAACAAAATGTGCACGATTGTGAACATTTTTGGTCAAAGGGAGTGCTGGAATTTATGGAGAGGAAAGGTTATCAAAATGAGGCGCATCTTGTAAGGTCGATTAGAAATTGGCATCGGGCTGTTGATGGAAGAGGTTTGAGTGAAGCAGAGAGGTCTAGTTATGTTCGGAATATGCTTGAGTGGTTATTGCAGGATTGGATACCTGGGTATGATGAAACTGTTGGAGTTGATTTTCGAAATCTTGATGTGTTTCGTAATATATCATCTTCAAGAGTAAATGGTTTGACAAGGGAAGTTGTAGTTGGGTTGCTGGCAAATTTGACAAGCTTGGAGCTTTGCCGTAGTGAGTATGCAATGGGAAATTTTGCCCCTGAACATCCAAGAAGTGGTACCAGTGATGATGTAGAATGTTTCATCTCAATGCTGCATGAAATGCTAGGTGACACATTTGACACAAAGCAGTTTTATGAATCTTTTCCAAAGATAATGAATGAGTTTTTCAAAAAGATAGATTCAAACTCTCAATTTTACTACTGGACTGGCAGAAAACACAGATTTACAGATTTCCCCCTTCAGTCATTCAATAAGCCATCATCCAAAGGAAGAGAGCAACTAGACATTACAAGAACTTCAAAAAGATCTGATCCAGGGGTGTTTTGTGCAAGAAGACCTGCTTTACCAACCCATAATGCAATGACTGTGCGAACAAAATTCCACAAATGTGAGGAAACTCTACCAATTCCTCCAGATCCGTATCAATAAGTACGAATAGTAATGGACAACAGACAAGTTAAAGAGAAGATATCAAGTAAATCAATTACAGAAAAATTTTTAAATAGTCAATAAATTATAGAATACACTTATTTCATTGAAGAAACATTGTTATATAGCCAGAAAACCAAGAGGGCACTTATTTTATTCAAGAAACATTCTTATATAGCCAAAGAGACCAAGAGGACAATTATTTTATAGCCAAAGAGACCAAGAGAACACTTATTTTATTCAAGAAACATTCTTATATAGCCAAAGAGACCAAGAGGACACTTATTTTATAGCCAAAGAGACCACGAGGACACTTATTTTATTCAAGAAACATTCTTATATAGCCAAAGAGACCAAGAGGACACTTATTTTATAGCCAAAGAGACCAAGAGGACAATTATTTTATAGCCAAAGAGACCTAGAGGACACTTATTTTATTCAAGAAACACTATATATAGCCAAAGAGACCAAGAGAACACTTATTTTATTCAGGAAACATTGTTATATAGCCAAAGAGACCAAGAGGACACTTATTTTGTTCAAGAAACATTCTTATATAGCCAAAGAGACCAAGAGGACACTTATTTTATAGCCAAAGAGACCAAGAGAACACTTATTTTATTCAAGAAACATTCTTATATAGCCAAAGAGACCAAGAGGACACTTATTTTATTCAAGAAACATTCTTATATAGCCAAAGAGACCAAGAGAACACTTATTTTATTCAAGAAACACTTTATATAGCCAAAGAGACCAAGAGGACACTTATTTTATTCAAGAAACATTCTTATATAGCCAAAGAGACCAAGAGGACACTTATTTTATTCAAGAAACATTCTTATATAGCCAAAGAGACCAAGAGAACACTTATTTTATTCAAGAAACACTTTATATAGCCAAAGAGACCAAGAGGACACTTATTTTATTTAAGAAAAAATGTTATATAGCCAAAGAGACCAAGAGGACACTTATTTTATAGCCAAAGAGACCAAGAGCACACTTATTTTATTCAAGAAACATTCTTATATAGCCAAAGAGACCAAGAGAACACTTATTTTATTCAAGAAACATTTTTATATAGCAAAAGAGACCAAGAGAACACTTATTTTATTCAAGAAACATTGTTATATAGCCAAGGAGACCAAGAGGACACTTATTTTATTCAAGAAACATTCTTATATAGCCAAAGAGACCAAGAGAACACTCATTTTATTCAAGAAACAGTCTTATAGAGCCAAAGAGACCAAGAGGACACTTATTTTATAGCCAACGAGACCAAGAGGACACTTATTTTATTCAAGAAACATTCTTATATAGCCAAAGAGACAGTAGGTTGCAAAGGGGTGGCTTTAGCGCAGTGACGTCATAATCTGTGACGTCATCAGGTCGCGCTATAGTGTGACGGTTTTTATGGATCTAGCATGCGGGTTTCTCCAACCTCAAGAGTCCTCCAACTCCAGTGACGTCATCAGCAAAATATTTTGGCAAAGTCGAAGAACATCTTTCCAAACAACAATTATATCTTCCCCTTCATGAGTGGAGGCCATAACAACTCCAGAAGCTACCGCACGTGTTCGAGGAAGTGAAAAGGAGATTCCTCTGAAGCTGAAACCACAAGAGCTGATGAGCCCCCGTGGCAAATTTTGTCTGATAAGGTGACCCCCTGACCGGCCAAAATCATTTTATTTTGCTGACAGCAAAACTTTGCTGCTGACAGCAAAACTTTGCTGCTGACAGCAAAATTTGGGCTGTGTTTGTTGAAGTTCTTCATAACAGTTTATTCCCATGCACCAAAACATTACGTCTTCTGACCACATTTAACTGTGCGATGCGATGAGGAAAGTCTCTTTACAGCTGTCACAGAAAACTGAAGTTTTTTCACCAGGAAACGAAAAAATTGTGACAACAAAAATAAAAAGTTGGTCAGCAAAGTGGTAAAGTGTGTCAGCAAAAGGCTATAGAACACCAACAACTAATAGTAAACTGCTGTCACCAAAATAAATGTTTTTGGCCGGTTTGGCGCGCCATAAATTCCCAGCAGGTATCTTGGTGCCACAAACGTAAGGTTGACTTCTCCATGTCTCTGCCTGCTTGCACTGAATTGCTATACAAGTTGACTGTATCACAATCAACCTTCCAATGGTCCAAGCTTTTGTTAAAGGGTCGTCTGCTTTGCACTTGTGACAAAATGAAAATAAGGGCAGCAGTTCTGATATAAAAACAATAAGCTTTTTCTCTGATTTCATGACGTTATCTGAGAAGTTGCTGTAAATGAAAACATCAGCTATTTACAACACTGGAGTGTTTACAAATTTTACAATCTTAATGGTAAGTACCTAGAAACTACTAAAGATATAAATTTCATACTCACATTTCATTTATTTCTTCTGAACAATCATAATCATTATCAACATTTCCTTCTTCAAAATCCACATCCATATCATCACCAAAAAATGCATTATCATTATCATTATCATCATCGTCAAAATCATTTTCATATATATCTATATCATCTTCGTTATTTACAGGTTCATTGATTATATCAGGATTATCAATTTTCTCCTTGCAAAACAGTGCATTTTCAGCTACAAAGAATAAAACACTGATGAGTTCATCTGATTAGGTATATTTCTAAGAACTTTGAGACAAAATACACTTTTTATGGCTTTAAATGAAGCATGACAATGTATAGAATTCAAATAGAACAGTTACACAAAACAAGCATAAATTGAAATATGTAAAAAAATGAACATGTTACCTTCAAGCTGCTTGATATACTCTTCCATTTTGCTGATTTTGAATTTCATTGCACGCTGTTGGTTCCTTATTCTTCTCATTCTTGTATACATGTGCTTGCAGTTGGAGCGGTAGGTTTTTTTGGATGGACTTGAATCTTTCAATAGAAATGTAATAACTCTCAATTTTAAACTCTTTCCTCAATATTTGTGATATGTATTATATTCTTTTATTTTTATTAATTTATGATATATTAATGTATATTTTAATATAGTATGTGCGTTCTACTTATAAACAATATGAGGTATTTCAAAAGTTTCAGCTGCATGGCTCTCTTCAGACTCATGGCTTTGTTCAGACTCATGGCTATACTCTGGCTCAGACTTTCTCTTGTCATTTGAACTACTACTACTTGATTTATTTGAAGTTTGATTCTCCGCAGTCGATCTTATCACATTTCTAATTGTCTATAAATAAATAAGATTTTTGCCTTCATAGCAGGTTCGTATTTTACAAATATTCTTGAATTATAGGTAATGTAATTTAAGAAATTATATGTAGACATTTTACTTACGTTTCATTTTTCTCTTTGTGAGACTTCTTGTTGACTACCGGCCTTTTCTCTCAATGGATCAGGGAAATGAATACTGGGCACAGCTACAGTACCAATTTCAACAAAACAGGTTTCGATTTTCTTTCAAATCCCGGTATTAGTACCTTTGGCTGCTCAAAATCTGAGGGTTTAAAGTGTTCTTAGCATATAACTGAGTGTGCTGTGGCAGTCCACTTTGCTCTCATGGCCTGGACAAAGTTTACCCACAACCGCTGTCTCTGCTTCGCAATAGGCCTTTCTTCACCAAAATAGGGGATTTTATGTAAAGAAATACCTCTAGAGGTGTTTGCAGGGCTATTTGTATTAGAATATTTCGCCACAACACAACGATGAGGCATTTTCGTAGCTATCAAAAAATTTTTCTTGCGAAATCTATCAAAGGCCAGGGAAAAATTTTGTTTTGTTCCGGGATCTACGTCACGGGGCCTCGGTCCAGACCTTTTCTGAAGAATGTGACATTTCCTTAAATTCGGTGGAATTTCACACTTTTCTTCGCATGAAAAAAGGTATTAATGAAGCTATTTGCAATTTTTAAAGTTACAGTACGTGTTTTGGCATCAAAAACTACCCAGAAACGCAAAAAACTGATATGGTGATAGTAGCCCTTAAGTTTCAACAATGCAACCATACTTCCCCTGGAATGTTCTTGGCTAATGGCTTCCCAGTTGTTTGTCTTTTGTAAATCTAAGAGTTTCACCTCTGACAACAAAATAAGATACCAATGCCCCAAACTGTCCCTCTTAATCATTACTTTGGGTTCTAGAAGCAAATAAAATAGAAGCAAAGTCCTATGCTTCAAAGCAGTCTTTTTCAGGGGTTTTTATTGGTTTAGAAATGTGTTTTGTATATATATAACTATGACGTCATCAGTGAACCTTCGGTCTGCTTATTTTGATGATTATACGCATTTTATCTTTGGTATTTAACCAAGTAAATGAATAGCAGCTGTATATTGTCATAATTTAACAACTTACACAAACGTTTTGAAGTTAAAAATGTATTGATGAACAAAATTTCAAAGATATCTCGATGTGTGTAGCTTGGCAAGTCCTGTTTGCTTGGCAAGTCCTGTTCATACATCACGATGCATTTTCGACCAATCACAACACTGCTCTCGAAACCTACATCAAACAGTACTTGCCACGCTAATAGGTCTACAAAATCCTGGGGGTTTCCACAAGAGGAAAATTCTGGTATATAAACCAGAAAATGCTTTCTGTTTGTTGAGTTCTTTACGTTTTCGTACTGTCACTCTCCTCTTGCACTGTGCAAGCACTTTCGAGAGAATACAGAGATCTACCAAGGAAGATCATGTTGACTAATCATTTTGGCATTCTTAGATATTTCAAAATATTTCAAAATTTCAATTAATGACACCTTTGCATTTGGACTTCAGCCGTCGGATCATAGAGGAGTGGGAGTGTGTCTTAGCATTATAACAGCACATCTTGTTACGGCCATTTGACAGTGTGCCACGCACGTATGGCAATAAAAAACGAACACTTGTTTTGTGTCCCTTTATTTAAAACTTGAGACCACATAGGTATTGTGTAGAATTCTGCACAGACTCTAGCTATAGTATAACCTTGTTTTAGGGCAAATCATCTGCCTGCATCTAGTGGTCAGTTCGTTTCATTACGGAAGTCAGAAACAGCCTCCAGTGCATCCCCCTTTCACTAGCGCTTTGCGATCGTTGCAACATAGGTGCAGTTGTTTGCTGACGAGGGAAACCCAAGTAAAGACGTCCAAATTGCACAAAAAGCAAAAGGGTAATATATGTAGAAGTTGAAGATGCGGATGAAAACCGCTTTGCTTAATGCTGCAACCTACTGTAACCTAAATGGAGAAGAAATTGAAAGTGCGCAAATGGAGAACAAATTGAAAGACATCAGTTAAAGCGCGCTTCTTGGTGCAAAAAGTAAAGGGCGCGAATCGGGTTAACTTCTAATAAAAATTTTAGGGTGTGACAATCTGAGAGTGCGAAAATTAGAGATGCGAAATTTGATGGAATAAGGTATTTTTTACAAAAATGTATTTCGAAATTGTTCTTTTAGAACAGAACCATTTGACCCTATGATATCCACTGTGCTTTATACCATGACTCACTTTTGATTCATTTGGAACTGCTTGTAAATAATATGAGCATCTAAAAGGATACAGTCGGTTTCATACACTCGACAATAATATTATTTGCATAAATTACTTGCCCGCTTCACGTTTTCCGTACATTTTGGCGTCCAGTTTCATTTACTTCTCCTGCGGACTCCCCGTCGAAACTGTGAAAACTGTGAAATGTTCCCCTGGATTTGCGTCTCGATTGGTGCTTTGGCTCAGTGATTTCTATTGAAATCGTTTAAGAAAATGGCGCTTTCGAAGCAAAACAGGCCTACTTCAGTCGAAACATAAAATCGCGCTGGGGGGCGCCTCACAAGAAAATTCAACATGGCCAACAGGTAGATTCGTATTTCTAGTACGATGATGAACACATTTATCCAAATTTTAAAAGTCCCGCCGAAATTGCAAGTAGGTCATGCCGTATTTCACCCGGACTATGACATTGATGTGGACATCGTCAAAGAAGGTGCAGCAAGTTTGCAGGATCTACTGTTGGTCATCAAGAATGCAGAACTGGAAGAAGCTCTTCCTCATGTCGTCACACTCTTACAGCTTGCTGCGACGATTCCACTCACAAACGTCCACTGTGAACGTGTTTTTAGCCGTATGAAACGAGTGGTTTCATCTTCTCGCTCTAGAATGAAGCAGGAATGGAAGCAATGACTTGTTTTTCTACAAGTAGAGCACAAAGTTTTGCGCTGGCTTACAAAACAATCAACATTCCAAGAACATGTTGTAGCGAGGTTTAAGGCATAATATCGCAGTCGTTAGGAGAGATTTTCTAAGAAATAAAGTCCCTGGCTTAATGTATCAATTTCTTTATTCAATAAAATTTCCAAGTCTCTGTTTCTGTTCTTTCTTATTAAATCATAAATCCATTAAATTTTGTGCATATGCAAAGAATAATATACGATCAAATGTACGCAATACGGAGGGCAAGTCTACAGCCTACTGCATACAGAAGAGTAAGAGAGAGCACGCCGGCTGTACAAAGCCAGTTTTGAGGTTAGTGTTGTGCAAGCCAGCCGTACAATTTTAGTTTAGAGCAGATTGTGTTCATCTGTATTGTCAGAAAATTGTATTTCAGGTTCCTCTACTGTACAAAAAATATCGTCAGTCCCTTTACGAAGGGCTATAATAAAAAAATCTGAAGGGTTTTGCAGAACTTAAAAAACATCAAATTTAGGCAAAATAACTCTGGGGATACAGGTCCCTTTCGCAAAGAATTGGGCGTTTCCGAGGACCTGAAGGGCATGGCCCTAGAATTGTTTAATTTCTTATTACAACCCATTTCAGCTCCGCCCGCCCCTGTACTATACCTTAATACAATCAGACAGTTACTCTAACATGACATCTCATAGAGAGTACAATATAATATTTCATCATATAAGCGAGTCAAATTTCTAAAAATGAAACAGCATTTTCTGAAAATTATACATTATCAATTTGGAAAGTATTAAATTCAGATTTTTAAGTTTGAAGCAAATATTAATTCTTTCTTTCAAGTAATTTATAACTGACTGACTAGCATATGTTTTCTTCTGGTATACGAAAATACATCTCCTTTTTCATAATATGAAAAAAAATCATTTTCACTTGATAGTTACAAAGAAGCATTTTATGTTTGCCAATATATACCGGAAAATATATTATTTTCATCAACAATGTTATTACAACTTCTTAACTTCTTTGAGATGTCAAAAACATGTTCTTTTGTCTCAGGAACATTCGACAATAAATATTAACTTTTGAAATACCCTATTAATTTAAATACACAGCTTTAGGAAGAACCTAATGTAAGATTTGCCAGCTAACATCATTTTCATGTCTACTAGATAGCCCCTTCAAAGATGACAACCAAACAGAATGCCAAGAAATTTTCGAGAATCTATATCAACATCTAGGCTGTCGAAAGTTTAACTTTTAAAAAACATTAGATACAAATTGCGAGATGAACAACTGGATACCTGAAAAGCAAAAAACTCCTCAGCTATCTTATGAATATTACAAAGTAGCTTCTCATAAAATCTTTGTCATTGACAGCAATATAGCGTGTTTTATTGTTTGAAAGGTAGGTTTCCTGTATGCTGTCAAGTTGGGGTATTTCAGGAATGTTCCTGGCCACTATGTTCTCCTCAAGGATGTTTAGGTTGATGTCCTCATCAGCAAAATGCTCGTTTATGTTTTTGGTAAATGTTTTGGCAAGTTTTTTGACAATTTCCATGCATTTACGTCTTCTTATTTGGTCATTTGCCAAGTGCTATGTTCTTCCTCTGTCGAGGATGAGTATGTGTCACTACTGTCACTGTGACTTGAGGAGGATGACTTGCTGGAAGGAGAGGAAGATGCAGAAGAGAAGGATCGTCTTTTTTGTTTCTCCCACTTTTTGCAGGCATTTTAGCCTTTCTTTTCTTGTAGAAGAGGGTGTCATGTTGCCCTATTTGTTTTTGGGCCTCGTGAGGCCCCTTGACATGCTTGGACTTAACCTTCATTAGTCTGTGCTGGTGTCGTTTCCTCAGTATTGCTGTGGCTGGAATATTTCAACCTCACTGTTTCCATCGTCATCTTGCTCCTCAGCACAATAATGGTCATTCTTGAACTCATTATTGTTTGATTCTTCCGCTGTTTTTTTTTTGTATTCTGAGCTGCTGCGTTTTCAGAAGCAGCCATCTTGTAGAAATGAAAAACACAAGAGGCATATTAAACCACAGGACTGGGCTCTAGTAGGGCCCAGGTCCTTGTTGATGCCAACGAAATCTTCAGATTTTATAAGAAATGAAATAAAAAACCAATATCAGTTTTGATGATCAGAGCAAGGAAAAGGAACAATTTCACATTTTGTAAAGTAGTGTGTTGTAGGTTTTCAGGTATAAAATCTGTCAAGTCTGCTGTATGTTCCCACAGGGTGAAGTGTTGTCCAAATATGTTGTTAGTATTGTTCATTTATTGTCTCAATTAGAAGATTATTGGATCGGTCAATGTTTGTCAAGTCCCTACTTCTGTCTAAGTTTGTATCAAGAACTATTTTGATTTCATCTCCATAAATTATAAATTCAACATCAGTTTAGTTTCGGATTTTAGAATGATTTTTAGAAAATGTGACCTTTCTTTTTTGGGTTTTATTACCACCTGTAGGAGCATATACATTTATCAATAATAAGCTGTTATTGTCAAAGGTCAAGTCAGTAAAAATATAGTTTCTTATATTACATAAAATTGTTTCAGCCTTGAGTTGGTCATTCAAGTTTCAAGTTTTTCAAGTTTTCATTGTGTATTCTCAGCTTGTTTACAAAAAACTGATTTAAACTCATTTAGTTCGCTCCAATTAATACATTTGAAAATTCATTTTTGGTTTTCTACAAAAAACAATTTCTTTTGCAATCTTTCTTTTTAGAGGTTTTACCCATGCATACTTATATCATTCAGTGAATAGGCAAGACTAGTTTTACTCCAGTCTTCAACATCTTTCCTTTTCAAATTAGGAATTACTTTTTTGAATTCTCTATACGCTTTATCCAAACCCCCTAGAGAACCCGGAACAGAAGGATCAGAATATAACTTTTCTAAACTCATAATAAATCAATTAACAGTTCTAACAATTTAACATTTGTACACTTTTTTCTTCATCGCTTTCTTTTCTTGCACTTTCTTCCTTTATTTATGATCTTTTAGGCTTTTTCTTCACTGGTTCATCGTCAGGTTTGCTTGGCTCCATGACTATCTTTTCAAATGAATCCATTTTTACTGTCTTACAGAATGGTTGATCTCTATTTATAACCTTTTTTGACTTGTACACCACTAAAGGAGCTTCATTAGGGAAAATATTGGTTCGAAATCTCATATCTTCTCCCATCGATTGTGTGAAAACACAAAGTAAGTAGCCCTACATTCTTGCTGTTGCATCATTTTAAATGTCAAGGAATGTTTTTGGAGGTGAGGGCATAATTTGTCGTGCAAGAAATCTAATTTGACTTCTATCACGAGGATTCTTGAAAAGAACTTGATATTGAGTATTGAAAGCTAAATTTCTCATTTCTGTTCCTCTTGGAAAAGGTTTTGCATCATAACAATGACGTTGATGTTTAGATGAGATCTTCCTTTTGTGAACAATTTTCCCAAATCCTTAAAGTTGGCAATTTCATGCACTAAATCATCGACAACAATAGTTAATCTTTTCTCCGATCTTTCAAACAAGTTTTCAGATTGCTCAGTAATAAATCTACAATTCCCGTTAAAACTTTTTTTAATGCGGTCAAACAATTCCGGTTGATTGGTTCCCGAGATCCACATAAGGTTGGGATATTGTCTGCAATGATCAATTATATTGTTATAATTTTGTAACAGATTTTCCATAACATTTATTTATAACAAATTCTTAACATCTAGCTATAACATCGAACTAACATCATATAATTTTGAACATCTCACGAATAACAGTCTAGGCAAATGTCATGATTAAGTTGTTTATTATTCTGCTCAATATTTGCAGCAGATACATCGATGTGAAGAGACTTGGTTGAGATAATTCATCAAGCAGATTTTCAACTCGAATCTTGGTTCTATGGTTAAGTTGACCATTCTTCTTCTTCAGCTCATCAAACATTGATTTCTTAAACGATTCTTTCTCTTCAGCAAGCATGTCGGAGTTGACATAACTAATGTGAAATGATAGAAATCTGAAAGCATTATGTACCATACAATCTTGTTTATGATCAGCAGCATCAATTTGTTTTGACCACATCTCTGTGGTTGCACATTTTTCACAATACTCTTTTGCTTTCTTGAAAATGTATTTCAGGAGAATTTCGGCATATGCTTCTTGCACTTGAACACCAATCTTTGTTGGATCTTCTTCTTCTTCTTGTTTCTTCTTCTTGGATCTGCTCATCATCACTCGCTGGTCTTTTCCGGGATGGTTGTGGAAGCATTTTCAGCTCAGCAACCTTTCCATGTAATGCTTTCAGCATTTCTTCTTTTAGATTTATTCCCGTCTTTGATGGCTTCTCATTCTTCCATCTTCCGATTGCAAGACAGAGTCATAGAGGGAAATCACCGTTTTTCTGCAAATAGATTTCCAGCTTATCCTCATATGCTTCTTCTTTACTCATAACTTCAGTGTATAGTGTTAGAAACTGTGTGATCCTGCCAAAGTACTGCTTTGATTGAATGTTTGCTTTGTTTCTTCTCAAACAGACTTCCAGCATCTTCTCCGCGGAACTGGAATTGATTGTTTATGTTTTCATCAACTATTTCCAGTAGACGAGACAGTGCTGCATGAGAAATACCCATTAATTTTACCATCAATTCATGTTTAATTGTATCTTTCACCACTAACAACCATTTTTTAGTACCAGACTTGACAGCAAATGATGACTTGATTAGACCCTCTTCATCTCTAACTTCGTAAATTGCAACCATGACTCTTCAGTGATTTTTTAAGCGCCGCACTCTACGACGATTTGTTACAACTGAACTGATTTGGTTTTGGGCATCAATTTTATAGATTGATCAAACGTAACGTTCGAATTATTGGGCAATCAGATTGCAGGATTTCTCGTTTCTAGAATCTTGTGGAACTTTCTGGAATCTTGTGGAACATTCTGGAAACTTCTGAAAAGTTCCAACCAATCAGATTGCAGGATTTCTCATTTCTAGAATCTTGTGGATCTTTCTGGAAACTTCTAGAGCCTTCTAGAACCTTCTAGAACCTTCTAGAACATTAGATAGCAAATATTATACTATGGTTAGTTCAAACATCTCTTCTTACGTCTACGTTTTCTGGTTGTTTTCCTACCACCATTAAGTCACTTTTTACTCTTTCTTCTCACACCACCACCAGCTAATTTCCTTAAACCAGTCTCAACACCTAAACCGGTTGCATCTATGGCACCACCTTTGGTAGCTGCTTTTGCTCCTTTTAATGCGAATTTTTTTACGGTTTTTTTGCTAATATTTCTAGTCACTGCTCTTCCTTCTTGCTTAATTGCTTGTCTAACTGCTGCTCACGCTAATGCGAACCCCATCTTTCTAGAATTTTCTAATGCTGACTTCCTTTTATAACCTACTCTCATCAACTCGGTTGCTTCCTGTCCACCATCATTTTTTAACATATCATCAATAATCATTGAAGCAATAATAGTTCCTGCTAGTGTTGCCATTTTTTGAAATCGGATTTTTTAGCATATGTGAATTTATTCAGCGTTTTCTTTGGTACCCCAGCAGCTCTCCAGACTTCCCTTGGGATAAATTGTAAATGTTTATCTTTTTTCCACCCCTTTTTCCTAATTCGTGGTTTCAATTCGCGTTGCAGGCCTGGTAATGGTGTAATACCAATTGCTGTTTTGACAATCCAATTTTGTAGGTTTTCAAAAAAGACCTTTACCTCTAATTCTCTTTGTATGTCGTTTCTTTCTACCCTGTCTCTTGCGTTTACCCATCTTTAATTACTAGGTGCATGCATTGTATTTATAAGAGATTTCAGATAACTTAGATATTCTTGTAAACTTTTGTCAGATTTTCTTAGAGCCTTAATATACTTTTCTTGATCTTTGCATATTACACAGTTATTAGACAGGAAACAATACAAGAGTTTCGCCAGTCTACCATTACCATCTGGAAAAGGATGTATTTGTAAAAACTTTCGCAGAAATTCGTGAGGTTGAATATTTCTATTATCTAAGAGTTTAGCAAGTTCTTTCTCAATATCTTCAGGTTTACAATATTCAAAGTATTCTTCATTGAAACATGTTGTTCGCTGTTTTTGCGCAAATTCGCCATAGTTTCCGTATATGATAAAGGAATGCGCTTATTTTATTATACTTATTGTTAATCTGTTGGTATATTCTCTTATTGTTTTTAAATAGATATAGACATCATGTAAATCATCAACTTCATTTTCCGCTTCATTAATTGAATTTAGCATTATTTCTATATAATTGAATGTAGTCATTTAAGACAACTTATCAATATAACATAAAACAATCAGAGTCAATTAACTGTTTTCACCCCAATCTTCAAGGACTTTATCGTTGATTTTCGTAATTAACTCTCCAGTGAGAGACAACCCTGCTGCCTCGTTTTTCTCGGAAATCAGATTGCCGAATCATTAGAAACTTTCCCGGACTTTCCCTTTCCATAAGATTCTAAACAATGAAATTGTCGGAACTTCCCTTATAAAAACGTCTCGTCTTTAAAGAGTTGATTATGGCTATGTATAGGAAATGTTGGACGTTGATGGAAATTGAGTATTTTCAAATATCTCCTGAATATGTCTACAAAGACTCGCTATTTAAACATACACTACCGTTCGAAAAGTTTGGAAACGGTCGCTTAAAAATGGCCGCCAACAGCGGCCAAGGGCCTAATCCAAGAAATTTTCCTTTTAAAAGTCAGAGGTCATGCGGCCATTATCTTGCTAAGTTTCGGCGGGAAAATGTTCGTCACTGCACTCGCCATCATTTTAAATCAAAAGGAGAAGATTATTTCGATGGTATAATAGAAAAATACACAAAAACTGAGAAGCTTTGCCTTCAAAAACCAAGGAAAAGATTTTTAGGACTACTGATCTGAAATTATGGGAAAGAGAGGGGTTTCGTTACTCCAAGATGGAAAATTTTGCAGTTATTTGAAGCCCAGTTGTTTTAGCTTTTCCGTTGTAGTAAAAGTTTTCCTGAAATATCGATTTTTACAAAGTTAATCAGGGTTAAAGTTTTCTAAACATTTTTCAGGTGAGCCATTCTTAAAGGGTCTTTTTCAACAACAAATGTTTTGTCAGGTATTAGACTAAAAAAGAGGCAAGATCAAAACAATTCAAACACATATTCGAAAACTAGAATAAATGAGAAGTACTGTATCAAAATTTTAGAGTCATCAGTCATTTTACAAGGGAGCAGAACGATATTTGAAAAACCACACTCTTCTGTCATGTTATAAGTTCACTCACCTGAAAATGTTTAGAAAACTTTAACCCTGATTAACTTTGTAAAAATCGATATTTCAGGAAAACTTTTACTACAACGGAAAAGCTAAAACAACTGGGCTTCAAATAACTGCAAAATTTTCCATCTTGGAGTAACGAAACCCCTCTCTTTCCCATAATTTCAGATCAGTAGTCCTAAAAATCTTTTCCTTGGTTTTTGAAGGCAAAGCTTCTCAGTTTTGTGTATTTTTCTATTATACCATCGAAATAATCTTGTCCTTTCAATTTAAAATGATGGCGAGTGCAGTGACGAACATTTTCCCGCCGAAACTTAGCAAGATAATGGCCGCATGACCTCTGACTTTTAAGATGAAAATATTTTGATTAGGCCCTTGGCCACTGTTGGCGGCCATTTTAAGCGACCGTTTCCAAACTTTTCGAACGGTAGTGTATCAAAATAAAAAGTTGTTTGAAAGATGTGCTACTTTCGAGATGTGCTAATTTGGTGTTCGTGTAATTTGAGTGTTCTTGTGGTCTGGATTATATATATATGTAAAACTCAGACTGAGCAAGGTCTATGTTAAAACACCGACCGGGTGAGGTTTATGATAAAACACAGAGGGGTAAACAGTATGATGAACACTATTTAATCTTATTTACTTATGTTGTTAACATTGTATACAGTATCTTAAAGAGGAGTCTTGAATAAAGATGAGGGAAACATTGAATTCATACTTACTAGTTTCTTTGACTCTCTAAATCTAGAAAAATGAAGAAATATCAATTATTAATTTGAAAAGAATTGAAATGGGAGTGGGATAGGAGAATTGAAACGGGAGTGGGATAGGAGAATTGAGCTGAGAGCGTAAATTTAAATTGAAGCAGAAAATTCAAATTAATTTATGAAACAATTATACATTTGATTGTGAAACAATTAATTCATTGAAGAATAGTACTTACCACTTTTATTCTCAGCTTGAACTAATTAAATTCTTTTGTTTCGAGGAGAAATTATCACTGGCGTAAGGGGAATCTCTGGGAATCCTCTTCACGTGCGGTGCGGCTTCTGAGGTCTGTGCTGCAAATCTGACGCTGAGGAGGAGTCTTTAGTAAGTAAACTCTTGTAAATCTTTAGTAATTAATTATCTTGCATAGGGGAACCTCGGGAATCCTCTTCACGTGCGGTGTGGCTTCTGAGGTCTGCGCTGCGAATCTAGCACTAGAGAGGAGTCTTTGGTATTGAAACTCTTGTAAATCTTGAGTAATTGAATTTTAACAATTTCTGTAGAACTTACAACAATTTTTACAACTTTAAAACAACTTATAGATATTCTAATGTTGGTATTTAAACGTACTAGAATGTTTCGGGGAAATTAAAAACGTGTCTTTTATTTACATAACTTTTTATGCTTTTCCAAATTTTCTTGAGTTACACATGATGTTAGACATAGAGGACAGTAAAAACGCTTTCCACCATGTTTGTGACCATCACAATGTGCAAAAAGATGACTCAAGTCCTTTATCCAGCAATAGTGACTCTCACCATCCTCATTGGTTATCAATAGCAAATGCTCATGTTTTTCACGATGAACTATAGTTGTTCTTATTGGTTAAATTTCACCATCTTCATCCATATAGATGTTGATTGAAATGTTATTATTCATTTCAAATGTATCAATCATCAATCCTTCGCAGTTAAGTTCATCCCAGTATGAGTAATACTTTGTAACTCTCTGTGGATGTTTTGCTGGTGGATGTAGAGCGGATAAAAGTGCCCAGATGAAGCATTTATCATCTTCATTCTGTACATTGATGACGGCTTGCTTGTTTTTAATGTACGTAGGTAGTTGTAAATACTTTCCACAACGTGTATATTGAGAAGTTTATTATAATTGATGGAGTTGAATGTATAGACATCATGTGGCATCTCATTTTGATTCTTGTGCTGAAGTGTTTCTGACAAACATCACAAGAAAATCGAATTCTCTTCTTTGATGAAGTTGGTTGAAAACCTGCTTCTTGACTACTTCTCTTCATGATTAATTTCTAACTGAACTGATTTCGCTTTACGCTTTGATTTTATAGATTGATCGAATTATTAACCAATCAGACTGTAGGATTTGTCGTTTCTAGAATCTTGTTGAACATTTTGGAAACTTCTAGAAAGTTCTAGCTAATCAGATTGCAGGATTATTACGTCATTTTAGGAACATTCTGGAAACTTCTGGAAAGTTCTAGCCAATCAGATTTCACGATTATTACGTCATTTAGGGTTCAAATACTGTATAAAAAAACGTAGAGTTTAGTTGTAAAGTCATAATATTTGTAAGTAACTGCTTAAAATAATGTATCACTTTGATTCAAGAATAGCACTGAGTGGAATTGAAGAAACTGATGATCTGCAAGCTCTTAACACATACAGAAATGAAGTTTTGCCGTTTGCTTCAATGCATCATAAAACACATACTGTGAAGCACTGGTTGAATTTGTTTGAGGTGATGAGCAAACATATACAGAGAAACCTCTTGAAAATGGTTGCTTGAACATCTTCCATAGAGAAGCAGAAGGATATTGGAAAAATGTTACTGGCTATGAGATAAGCAGTCATATATCAAATATTGAATCTGCTTCATCACTCATCTTTCTGTTTAAGGATTTGCTGGACATGCTGTATGGTTACTACCCACCATTCCTAACAGTTGAAAAAAAAG
This sequence comes from Chrysaora quinquecirrha, assembly GCA_014526335.1. Taxonomy (NCBI): domain Eukaryota; kingdom Metazoa; phylum Cnidaria; class Scyphozoa; order Semaeostomeae; family Pelagiidae; genus Chrysaora; species Chrysaora quinquecirrha. Next base: position 5,832,651 of record JACTAT010000037.1, read on the forward strand.
CTACAATTTGTCTATATGCTGATGGAGATGAAAAAGAAATTCATTTCAAACTGTGTGGTTTAATAGATGACTGTTTAGATAGACATTCTATATATTGTTATACTCCCGGATTATACTGCGAAGGAATACCAACTTTGACTATTTGTAATTATTGTGGCCGAGAATGGGATGGAATGACTCAGTGCAATTGTTTTAGAAATGCAGAGACAGAAGATTCAGACGTTGAGATGAGCGAAGATATTGTAACAGTTTAACTTTAATAGTATTGTTGGTGTTTAGAATTAAACTGTGCAAAAATTTAATATTAAGAAAATGTTATTGTTGATAATAAATGAATTGTCAGCTTGCTAATATATTGTTGCTTGCCATCTGTCTGAACCTCTGATATCATATAACGCATTGTAAGAACTCTTGAAAACGAGGTTGGAGAAACCATCGCGTTAGATTAAACCATCACACTATAGCACAACCTGATGACGTCACTGAGTATGGTCCCCATCACTGCGCTTTGGCCCGTGACCTTTAGCTACTGGGGTGGGCTATCCATGGTGGCACTGCAATACCAGAACAACCTGTTTCCAGGGTGAAGCAAGCGTCAGACACACGGATCAATTCCAAAAATCAGTTTAATATTGGAGCACCTTTCGGTGCATATCAGATATTAAGCTGATAAGAACAAATACTTTGTTTTTCACTCTTTTAGTTTAGCGTCAGACACACGGATCAATTCCAAAAATCAGTTTAATATTGGAGCACCTTTCGGTGCATATCAGATATTAAGCTGATAAGAACAAATACTTTGTTTTTCACTCTTTTAGTTCTAATTCGAATGGGAGTGCCCCACCTAAGCTATAGGTACAATACCAGGGCGGTGGGCAGTGGTATTAATGTTATTAGTCTAATAGCAGTTTTTCCAAGGCAAAGTAAAACAATTATTTGACAATTAGTTTGATTTTTCTTCAAAGGTGAGTGAAACCTTTTCATCTGATGGCCTCCTTTTGCTTTTCAAAATAGAGCACAACGTCATACATATGATATTGCTTTTCGACAGGCGCTAATTGCTGACTAATCCTTAATGATAGCAACTCTTTGTTTCTTTCAAAACTTCCTTTGACCCTTCATGTTATTAGTTTCTTGGTTCTAATAACCGGAATCGCAAATGCTTTGTAGTAGTGAAGTAGAATTCTTTTTCTTCTAGTGCTTAAAATAGCCATTTCTGATAGCCACATTATCAGTTTTCGAGTTCTAATAACGTGGACAGTGACCTGTAGTGTAGTGGAATTTTGTTGCGTTCTCTTTTCACAAAATTTTATCTTGTGTTCACTCTTTGTCAGAATGAATCAGGTTTCACGAACTGAAGTTGGTGGTCCTCATTTACTAGGCGTTCAGAGTGTATTTTCTCTGATTTCGAGACAGGGCAAACTTACTCATGAGCAATGTCTTGAACTGAAAAAAAGTGGAAGACCTTGCCCCAAAGTTACAATAAAGAACCAATCAAGTAAAACCGTTTATGATACTTTTCCGTGGATTTGTGGAGATGAGGAGAAGAATACATTTTTTTGTTGGCCATGTTTGATCATGGGAGATTTGTCGAAGGTAAGAAAGTGTCTATTTTTTATAATTTGTTAAAAGGGAGAGACTCTAACTCTTACGTTATTAGAAACGCTATTCTAATAACCGGCCGTGAAGGTGGCTGCGTTGATATGGCTGCCACATATTTGAATCGTACAATAAAACACCCACAACAAGTCGCTGTTCGAAAGACGCCGTTATCAAAAAGGCCTCTCTGATAATGAGCCCTTCTGGTGGCTAGACATTAGAGCCGAAACATTCTGTCTGAGGCAACGCAAAACTGACAAGCCACTGCTCAAAAGACCCTCCTTTTTGAGAACATGTTATGAATTAATTACTGAAATTAATTTATTACTGAAATTATGAAACTAGTTAATATATGATGAAGATAATGGATCGAAACGTTTAAAAAAGCTATCCATATTTTTTAATTTCTTTGTTATGAATTAATATCTATCTCTCTCAGATGAAGAAAGTGTCATTCGTTCAAGAAAATGGTTTTCCATCTTCTGGATCAAATTTGTGGAACGTCGTAAATCGTCATCAAAGTTCAAAGAACCATATGACAAATCACACTGCTTATAAGCTGCTAGGCAATGTTGATGTTGTGTGTGCTGTTGATGAGGCAAGACAGAGAGAAGACGCGAGACGCAATCATGATGCCTCAAAATATTCAATGATTATGAAGCATCATATAGATGTTGCAGTCTTTTTGTCAGCACAAGGGCTTGCATTTCAAGGCCACGAAGAATCTAAGTATTCATCAAACAGAGGGAATTTCCTGGAACTTTTTTAATTAAATTCCAACTACAGCAAAGACTTGCGATCTTTTTGGATCATGCCCATGTCACATACACTTCACATGGACCTCAAAACGAGCTCATAGAAAGTATTTATGAAGAAGTTCGGCAGGAGAAACAGAGAAGGGTGGAGCAGTCAAGATTTCTTTCTGTAATGATGGATGATACAAGTGACACAAGCAATGTTGAACAATCAGCTGTCTCTGTGCGTCTTATTCACAATGGTGAAGTTGAAGAACATTTACTGGGTCTCATAGATGCCTCAGATGATACAACTGCTGCGAACCTCACAGCTATTCTTTTAAAAACTCTGGAGGCGTACAAAGTGAAACCAGAAACAAGTGGCGAGAGGCTAATAGGACAGTCCTATGATGGTGCCCCAGCGATGAGCGGAGAACTCAATGGTGTCCAGAAGCAAATGCAAAGCCATTATCCTTTAGCCTATTATAGCCACTGTGTTGCACATAGAATATCTCTTTGTGCTTCGCCAACGGCGTTAGCTATTCCAAAGGTTGCGAACTTTTTTAACATCATCTACAAGCTGGTATCATTTTTCAGAAGCAGCCCTAAGCCCACAAGAAATCTTGGCCAGAACTTGCCTAAGCCTGGGGACACCCGTTAGCTATCATGTGATACAGCTGTAACAGCAATCAACACCAACTATGAGGCGATTGGTACTCTTTTATACGAAATATCAAATGCCGCCAATGAGAAGCCAGAAACAAAAGCAACAGCCAGAGGTCTTGGTATCCAGATTCAGCAGGTTGAGTTTGTATATTTCTTGAAACTGTACAGAAAAATCTTTTGCGCCCCAATTATCACAGTTATGCAGAGACCTACTGTCGATACCATGCAACTCAGATAGATGCTAGATAATTTTCAACGAATCTTATCGGACTTTGATTATAATCAAGTATGGCAAGATACACTGAGTAAAGACGCTGACTTTCCGATCGTACGCGCTCCGGCTTTCCGATGGAGAAGCCTTGAACAAGGAATAGACGGCTCGCAGGAAAGCTGGATGACTTCCTTGGAAGCAGTGGCAATTACTGTTACCAAAAAGTTTTGGGAACAGTTTAGCTGGAGATTTGAAAATCTCGAAAATTTCAATTGGACTTGATCCATCCAGCAAAGTTAGGAAAAAGGAGGAAAGCCACTTCTGCTCAGCAGAGGGCATTGATTGAAGATGTAAAAAAGTTGTACCCCTTTGCAGTGCCAGATTTAATCGCCATAGACTCAATGTTCAATGTTCTCATTCTTCAACAATCTCAATGTTCTCTACAATAACGAAGAGATAAAGCTGTTGATAAGAAAACTGGTACGGGATCGAGACGCCTTGGTGGAAAAGAAGAAAGAGAAGCGACGAAGGTTAGCTAGGACTCCTGATGAAGTGGTCGAAGGAGACAATTGTGCAGAGGAATCTTTGAGTGTGGAAGAGAGGGATGAGTTTGAGATTGACACTGCAGATGATAGTCCGGGTGCTGACAGCCAAAATTGGGGTGACTACTTGCAATTTTAGCGGGACTTTTAATTTTTGCACAAATGTGTTCAGTTTCATATCCTAAACACGATTTTACCTGTTGGCCATCCTGAATTTTCTTGTGAGACGCGTCCAACCCATTTTTCTCCAGCAAAACTCATGCAGTGTTCCAACAAGAAACCGCCATTTTCAACAACAATTTGAAAGGAACTAATTGAAGCGACTCTTGCTATCAGGGTGTGCGTTAGCTTTAAAGATGCTTTTTATGTACAAATCAAAACGAAATTACTAAGACAAAAGGCAAAAATTGTACCCCATTCTTTGAACAAATCAACTGGATAATTATCAGAAACGTAGTTTCATATGTTTGTTAATTACTCTTTGTTCTTGTTTTCTGTGCTATGAATTGATAATGTTGGTCAATACCCCCCGATGAAATTATGCTTATGAAGTGCAATAAAACCCAATTCCGTGGAATCGTGGACTGAGAAACAAGTATGGAACCCCGATGTTTCGTAATATGGGTCTTAAAACCTCAAATTATTTCGTATATAGAGGAAATGAACCCTCCTTGTGATGTTTTTATAACTAGATTATGAAGTACATGAACATTCTGTCTCTTTTGGCAGGTAATGTCACAGACGTAACAATTGTCAAGGCACAAAATATTTGCTTGTGCAAAGGCAACTACATACATGAGACTATTCTACATTCTAAACTAATTAGGAAGTTATTCTGCTTTACCATTTTGACCCTTTTGAGGCGAACACTAAGACCATATTTCAAACTGTTATAGCCGATGAAGGGTAGAACTTTCGATTTTGATAACTCGAACTTTTTGCTATTTTGCTTTCAGCGTGGGACACAGTGGCAATTTAAAAGTGAAAGCTAATCCTTACCCACGCCGTTTAAATAGCCCTTGAAGGAAACTCCGTTTTAAAGATCAAAAGACTCTAAAGCTAGAATAATGGGGATCTCATGCTATCTTGCAGCAAGTGCCGCACCTGCCGCTACAGCAAGCTTGAGGGTAGGAGGAACCAACTCAAAAGTGTTTTTTCTGCCGCATGCGAATCGCAAAGAGCTGATCATCTCCATCATCGTCATCAAAGAAGCCTCTGTTTTAAGAGGTATTAGAACAGACATGATCCTATGTTCAGAAATCTGCAGCTGCGGTAGCACTGGGGGTGGCACTCTTTTGCAGCATGAATCAAGTGAATTGATGTAGTGGGTAGTGTTGATATAGGGTAGACTAACAACATGTTAAATCTTAACACTCATTCCATGGGGAATTCAGCCTTCGAAGAATCATCCGTTTCAAAAGGTTTTGGTACGGACATTAGCCCAAAACTATAGGGCGGATGACACTCTTTTTACTTCGTAGCACCGCCACCGCATAAACATAAAAGAGAAGTACGGCAACTTTGGGATATTGTCCAGACATAACTATGCTGCTGATCATTGCTTACAGTAAAAATATATCGACTCATCGCACTTCAGACTTTGCTTTTTTTTCTTTCAAGTGGCCTCGAAGTTGCCTTAAAAGTTGCCTCCAACAAGGCATAGATTATGCAAGAGAGCGAGAAATTGTAAACTACAAGAATACACAAATACGTACATAATGCACAGACATTTGCAAATTGGAGCCTGGGAAACTTGCGCTGCATGAAAGAGGCGAGCGTCACACACTTCAAGAGGTAACAAGAGACAAAGAACAGACACAACGCTGAAAGCGCTGGCTTCGAAACATGACATTATATTCACGCTTTCATGAAGTCCGAGAAATTATTTTCAGAAAGAACAAATAGAGACTAGTTTTCAGATGACAAAAACTAAATACTTCTAGGTTTTCGACATAGTGTTTGGCTATGAGCATATGTTTGGCATTCCTGCCATAGATGAACTCAAGGGTGTATGCTTCATTTTGGCGAATTGACCTTTTCTGTTGCATTTTCTTCTTTTGCTCTTCCGTGATAGCGTTAGGGTAATTGCTGTTTATAATATTCCTTTGCCTTTTTGATTGGTAGATTAGCACTAGGCACAATGCTTAACACGACAGGCAGATTGACAGTAAAAGGCGAAACTAAGCAATAGGACCCCATTCTTCCTCTCGGTGCGACAAAATCTCGTGATTATTTGTCACATCTTAATTAAAGAATTCGAATGATTTGTACCTATACGTTTTCTTCTCAATTAATGACACCTTTGCATTTGGACTTCAGCCGTCGGATCATAGAGGAGTGGGAGTGTGTCTTAGCATTATAACAGCACATCTTGTTACGGCCATTTGACAGTGTGCCACGCACGTATGGCAATAAAAAACGAACACTTGTTTTGTGTCCCTTTATTTAAAACTTGAGACCACATAGGTATTGTGTAGAATTCTGCACAGACTCTAGCTATAGTTTAACCTTGTTTTAGGGCAAATCATCTGCCTGCATCTAGTGGTCAGTTCGTTTCATTACGGAAGTCAGAAACAGCCTCCAGTGCATCCCCTTTTCACTCGCTTATGCATCGTTTGCAACATAGGCGCAGTTGTTTGCTGACGAGGGAAACCCAAGTGAAGACGTCCAAATTGCACAAAAAGCAAAAGGGTAATATATGTAGAAGTTGAAGATGCGGATCAAAACCGCTTTGCTTAATGCTGCAACCTACTGTAACCTAAATGGAGAAGAAATTGAAAGTGCGCAAATGGAGAACAAATTGAAAGACATCACTTAAAGCGCGCTTCTTGGTGCAAAAAGTAAAGGGCGCGAATCGGGTTAACTTCTAATAAAAATTTTAGGTCCTGACAATCTGAGAGTGCGAAAATTAGAGATGCGAAATTTGATGGAATAAGGTATTTTTTACAAAAATGTATTTCGAAATTGTTCTTTTAGAACAGAACCATTTGACCCTATGATATCCACTGTGCTTTATACCATGACTCACTTTTGATTCATTTGGAACTGCTTGTAAATAATATGAGCATCTAAAAGGATACAGTCGGTTTCATACACTCGACAATAATATTATTTGCATAAATTACTTGCCCGCTTCACGTTTTCCGTACATTTTGGCGTCCAGTTTCATTTACTTCTCCTGCGGACTCCCCGTCGAAACTCTGAAAACTGTGAAATGTTCCCCTGGATTTGCGTCTCGATTGGTGCTTTGGCTCAGTGATTTCTATTGAAATCGTTTAAGAAAATGGCGCTTTCGAAGCAAAACAGGCCTACTTCAGTCGAAACATAAAATCGCGCTGGGGGCGCCTCACAAGAAAATTCAACATGGCCAACAGGTAGATTCGTATTTCTAGTACGATGATGAACACATTTATCCAAATTTTAAAAGTCCCGCCGAAATTGCAAGTAGGTCATGCCGTATTTCACCCGGACTATGACATTGATGTGGACATCGTCAAAGAAGGTGCAGCAAGTTTGCAGGATCTACTGTTGGTCATCAAGAATGCAGAACTGGAAGAAGCTCTTCCTCATGTCGTCACACTCTTACAGCTTGCTGCGACGATTCCACTCACAAGCGTCCACTGTGAACATGTTTTTAGCCGTATGAAACGAGTGGTTTCATCTTCTCGCTCTAGAATGAAGCAGGAATGGAAGCAATGACTTGTTTTTCTACAAGTAGAGCACAAAGTTTTGCGCTGGCTTACAAAACAATCAACATTCCAAGAACATGTTGTAGCGAGGTTTAAGGCATAATATCGCAGTCGTTAGGAGAGATTTTCTAAGAAATAAAGTCCCTGGCTTAATGTATCAATTTCTTTATTCAATAAAATTTCCAAGTCTCTGTTTCTGTTCTTTCTTATTTAATCATAAATCCATTAAATTTTGTGCATATGCAAAGAATAATTTACGATCAAATGTACCCAATACGGAGGGCAAGTCTACAGCCTACTGCATACAGAAGAGTAAGAGAGAGCACGCCGGCTGTACAAAGCCAGTTTTGAGGTTAGTGTTGTGCAAGCCAGCCGTACAATTTTAGTTTAGAGCAGATTGTGTTCATCTGTATTGTCAGAAAATTGTATTTCAGGTTCCTCAACTGTACAAAAAATATCGTCAGTCCCTTTACGAAGGGCTATAATAAAAAAATCTGAAGAGTTTTGCAGAACTTAAAAAACGTCAAATTTAGGCAAAATAACTCTGGGGATACAGGTCCCTTTCGCAAAGAATTGGGCGTTTCCGAGGACCTGAAGGGCATGGCCCTAGAATTGTTTAATTTCTTATTACAACCCATTTCAGCTCCGCCCGCCCCTGTACAATACCTTAATACAATCAGACAGTTACTCTAACATGACATCTCATAGAGAGTACAATATAATATTTCATCATATAAGCGAGTCAAATTTCTAAAAATGAAACAGCATTTTCTGAAAATTATACATTATCAATTTGGAAAGTATTAAATTCAGATTTTTAAGTTTGAAGCAAATATTAATTCTTTCTTTCAAGTAATTTATAACTGACTGACTAGCATATGTTTTCTTCTGGTATACGAAAATACATCTCCTTTTTCATAATATGAAAAAAATCATTTTCACTTGATATTACAAAGAAGCATTTTATGTTTGCCAATATATACCGGAAAATATATTATTTTCATCAACAATGTTATTACAACTTCTTAACTTCTTTGAGATGTCAAAAACATGTTCTTTTGTCTCAGGAACATTGGACAATAAATATTAACTTTTGAAATACCCTATTAATTTAAATACACAGCTTTAGGAAGAACCTAATGTAAGATTTGCCAGCTAACATCATTTTCATGTCTACTAGATAGCCCCTTCAAAGATGACAACCAAACAGAATGCCAAGAAATTTTCGAGAATCTATATCAACATCTAGGCTGTCGAAAGTTTAACTTTTAAAAACATTAGATACAAATTGCGAGATGAACAACTGGATACCTGAAAAGCAAAAAACTCCTCAGCTATCTTATGAATATTACAAAGTAGCTTCTCATAAAATCTTTGTCATTGACAGCAATATAGCGTGTTTTATTGTTTGAAAGGTAGGTTTCCTGTATGCTGTCAAGTTGGGGTATTTCAGGAATGTTCCTGGCCACTATGTTCTCCTCAAGGATGTTTAGGTTGATGTCCTCATCAGCAAAATGCTCGTTTATGTTTTTGGTAAATGTTTTGGCAAGTTTTTTGACAATTTCCATGCATTTACGTCTTCTTATTTGGTCATTTGCCAAGTGCTATGTTCTTCCTCTGTCGAGGATGAGTATGTGTCACTACTGTCACTGTGACTTGAGGAGGATGACTTGCTGGAAGAGGAGGAAGATGCAGAAGAGAAGGATCGTCTTTTTTGTTTCTCCCACTTTTTGCAGGCATTTTAGCCTTTCTTTTCTTGTAGAAGAGGGTGTCATGTTGCCCTATTTGTTTTTGGGCCTCGTGGGGCCCCTTGACATGCTTGGACTTAACCTTCATTAGTCTGTGCTGGTGTCGTTTCCTCAGTATTGCTGTGGCTGGAATATTGCAACCTCACTGTTTCCATCGTCATCTTGCTCCTCAGCACAATAATGGTCATTCTTGAACTCATTATTGTTTGATTCTTCCGCTGTTTTTCGTATTCTGAGCTGCTGCGTTTTCAGAAGCAGCCATCTTGTAGAAATGAAAAACACAAGAGGCATATTAAACCACAGGACTGGGCTCTAGTAGGGCCCAGGTCCTTGTTGATGCCAACGAAATCTTCAGATTTTATAAGAAATGAAATAAAAAACCAATATCAGTTTTGATGATCAGAGCAAGGAAAAGGAACAATTTCACATTTTGTAAAGTAGTGTGTTGTAGGTTTTCAGGTATAAAATCTGTCAAGTCTGCTGTATGTTCCCACAGGGTGAAGTGTTGTCCAAATATGTTGTTAGTATTGTTCATTTATTGTCTCAATTAGAAGATTATTGGATCGGTCAATGTTTGTCAAGTCCCTACTTCTGTCTAAGTTTGTATCAAGAACTATTTTGATTTCATCTCCATAAATTATAAATTCAACATCAGTTTAGTTTCGGATTTTAGAATGATTTTTAGAAAATTTGACCTTTCTTTTTTGGGTTTTATTACCACCTGTAGGAGCATATACATTTATCAATAATAAGCTGTTATTGTCAAAGATCAAGTCAGTAAAAATATAGTTTACTTATATTACATAAAATTGTTTCAGCCTTGAGTTGGTCATTCAAGTTTCAAGTTTTTCAAGTTTTCATTGTGTATTCTCAGCTTGTTTACAAAAAAACTGATTTAAAATCATTTAGTTCGCTCCAATTAATACATTTGAAAATTCATTTTTGGTTTTCTACAAAAAACAGTAGTTGTATCAATATTGGTATGCATTAGCTCCAGCTTGTAGCTATTTGTAGAACCAACGGAAAATAAAGAAAGTAAAAAAAAAAATAATAACAATACCTGAATGACACATGGAAATAACCAAGAGACGGCTTTCGAGCCATGTGCCGTTTTGTATGTGAATTTAATCAATCTTGTTATAGTAACATACACAAAATATGAAGTTGAAGAAGATGAGGGGGATAGTAAAGAATTGTCAGAAAAGGCTGCTGTGTCGGCTTCTGCTGTCAGAGACCCACCCTTCCAGATTACATCAAGTGAAACTGCAAGCAAAGATGGTCTTGATTTATTGGCAACAGCTTTGCAGATGGGCAGTCTAAACGAGAATGCTCTTATCAAAGATTCACCTGTTTATAATACAGGCTCTGCTTCAACTCTTTGGTCTCCAACATCCAGCACTGAGATTGAAAAAGAGTCTTTATTTGGTACAGACAGCCAAGACTCTGTAGCAGCAAAGTATGGTCTTGGAAAGGAATCCAATGGAAAAGAAAATGTTGCGAAAGTGGAAAAGAATCCAAGAAAGTGAGTTTGACAGGTCTTCTAATGTCCAAGTCAAGATTGTTAAGAAAATTGCTCAAGAGAACCCTGGTGGTAGATACTGGATCAAGGCTGATGGATGTGATGTTAGTAAAGGTTTGCGTGAGTCCTTGCAGCATGTTTGGTCAGGTGATAGTGATCTTGGAGATGGTTCTTTGCAAAAGCTGTATTCCTCATACATGGACAGGCGAAACTTTGCTCTTAATCTTGGTCTCAGAAATCGAAAAGTTGATCTTGTTCCTGATATTGCAAATATTCTTCTACAACTGCAAGATGATAAATTGTTTCTTGAAAAGGGTTTTCATGAATCAAAAGAAATCTATAACAGTAGGCTTGATAAGAAGACATCATCAACAGAAAGTTTGTTTGCCCTTGCTTGGGAGGTTGAAGGTTTTAAACAGTTGCTGAACAAGGTGGATACTTTCCAGACAAAATTTAATGTTATTCTTTCTAGCCTTGCTTTGAGTCAGGAGGAAAGAGGCAATATTCCATTGCAGCTTACACATCTTCGTGAGGACTTGTGTCTTTACCTGAAAAATTTGTTTTTAAAGCACAGGGATGCAGCTTCACATCTACTGATATTCATGATTGCCGATGAAAGGCGCAACATGAAACCTTACGCAATTCCTGTTAGAGTTCTTTCATTCCATTCATTATCTGATGCAAAGGTTAGAGAGCTGAAAGATGAGTTTAATAAAAGGCTAGTAGAAGAAGGTCTAAATGTTGTGGGTTTTGTAACAGATGGGAAATGGAATTCCATCAGAACACAAGGCTCTGAACGTCCAGTCTCTGTTGTTCAGCTAATGGCAAATGCACGCAAAACTGCCAAAAAGACCAACATCAATGAGATAAAGAAATATTTCACTCTTGCTCCACATACAAAAAAACCTATAAAAGAACATGCAGCTATTCCTATTGAGGATCTTCATTTTCTCAAAGAACTTTGCATTGAAGGAAAAACAGTTAGAGGCGATTTTCCTTTTCCATAGAGCCAGATTTTTTCCTTTCAATTATGATCCTCATCCTTGGGCAACTGGTGACAAAATGGCTGATTCGACTACCTGCTTTAAAGCTGTCTTTGCACAATACCTATATGTGAATGAAATAAATAAATATTAAGAGCAAGATGTAGATTTTGTAAATTATGGCTACTTTCCTGAAAGATGCCAAACAACACAAAAATTTGTTTATGAAAGAGAGGACCATGGGCATGTTCTCAAGCGGCTTACAAATAGTTTCAGAGAAGGTCATATTAAGAATGTAGAAACACCAGCATTTTTAGAAGCACTAGCTGATCCAAACACTGGGCTTACTAAGCAAGCTTTAACAGGTGAGCGCAAACAAAATGTGCACGATTGTGAACATTTTTGGTCAAAGGGAGTGCTGGAATTTATGGAGAGGAAAGGTTATCAAAATGAGGCGCATCTTGTAAGGTCGATTAGAAATTGGCATCGGGCTGTTGATGGAAGAGGTTTGAGTGAAGCAGAGAGGTCTAGTTATGTTCGGAATATGCTTGAGTGGTTATTGCAGGATTGGATACCTGGGTATGATGAAACTGTTGGAGTTGATTTTCGAAATCTTGATGTGTTTCGTAATATATCATCTTCAAGAGTAAATGGTTTGACAAGGGAAGTTGTAGTTGGGTTGCTGGCAAATTTGACAAGCTTGGAGCTTTGCCGTAGTGAGTATGCAATGGGAAATTTTGCCCCTGAACATCCAAGAAGTGGTACCAGTGATGATGTAGAATGTTTCATCTCAATGCTGCATGAAATGCTAGGTGACACATTTGACACAAAGCAGTTTTATGAATCTTTTCCAAAGATAATGAATGAGTTTTTCAAAAAGATAGATTCAAACTCTCAATTTTACTACTGGACTGGCAGAAAACACAGATTTACAGATTTCCCCCTTCAGTCATTCAATAAGCCATCATCCAAAGGAAGAGAGCAACTAGACATTACAAGAACTTCAAAAAGATCTGATCCAGGGGTGTTTTGTGCAAGAAGACCTGCTTTACCAACCCATAATGCAATGACTGTGCGAACAAAATTCCACAAATGTGAGGAAACTCTACCAATTCCTCCAGATCCGTATCAATAAGTACGAATAGTAATGGACAACAGACAAGTTAAAGAGAAGATATCAAGTAAATCAATTACAGAAAAATTTTTAAATAGTCAATAAATTATAGAATACACTTATTTCATTGAAGAAACATTGTTATATAGCCAGAAAACCAAGAGGGCACTTATTTTATTCAAGAAACATTCTTATATAGCCAAAGAGATTATTGGATCGGTCAATGTTTGTCAAGTCCCTACTTCTGTCTAAGTTTGTATCAAGAACTATTTTGATTTCATCTCCATAAATTATAAATTCAACATCAGTTTAGTTTCGGATTTTAGAATGATTTTTAGAAAATTTGACCTTTCTTTTTTGGGTTTTATTACCACCTGTAGGAGCATATACATTTATCAATAATAAGCTGTTATTGTCAAAGATCAAGTCAGTAAAAATATAGTTTTCTTATATTACATAAAATTGTTTCAGCCTTGAGTTGGTCATTCAAGTTTCAAGTTTTTCAAGTTTTCATTGTGTATTCTCAGCTTGTTTACAAAAAACTGATTTAAACTCATTTAGTTCGCTCCAATTAATACATTTGAAAATTCATTTTTGGTTTTCTACAAAAAACAGTAGTTGTATCAATATTGGTATGCATTAGCTCCAGCTTGTAGCTATTTGTAGAACCAACGGAAAATAAAGAAAGTAAAAAAAAAAAAATAATAACAATACCTGAATGACACATGGAAATAACCAAGAGACGGCTTTCGAGCCATGTGCCGTTTTGTATGTGAATTTAATCAATCTTGTTATAGTAGCATACACAAAATGAATATGAATTTATATAAATACTTTTTATCTCTAAGCTTAAAGAATAAAAATTAACTAAATCAAAATCGCTAATTTAAGATTAAGTTTAAAATTAATCAAAAATAAAAATAAAACTAAAAATAAACAAAATAATAAGGTAAGTAAGGGGGGAGTGGAATGCTTTTAGCCTTGTAATATAATATTTCTGTCTCATGCCTATACATTATTTAAACAGGTGTTAGTATTTTGAAATCAGGAATTTCTTAAAGGCTGTAAAGTTAATTTTATGTTGACTTAAAAAAAAAATTTATGAAGTCAGTCAGCCATTATGGATTAGCCATCTTGGTAACCATAGTAACCATGTTTTTTTTGTATTTTTTGTTTGTGTGCATCTAGGCTGCCACTTTTTCTTTTTAAACACTCGGTTTTCAGTTCAGTTTTTGCACATCAAGTGAATGGTCATGAACTGATCACTTCACATCATTTCTCAATATGCATCAACTTCAAGTTCAAGTCAATTCAAGCTGTTCATTTCAAGTTTATGTCTCTATTTGCATTGGCCTACCTGGTAAGCTTTTGTTTGTTTGTTTTTCGTAATTTCATTTGCTTTGCTCGTCATTTTGCTTCGTTTGCTTTTGCTTGCCTACTTTTGCTTTTGCATCTTTTCATGCACACTTAGGATATGTAGCTTTAATGCTTTATTTATTTATTTCATAGGCTAGGACTAATTTATGCTGTAAACATTCAAACATTTATTTGTGCTTTTGTGTTTTTTTAGTTTGAACTCTTTCTCTGTAAACATTATGATACAAATGAAGTTTACAAGTTACAAACCTGGCAAATTTCTGTCTCTTAACCCTACATTCAAACAGAACCAATAAAATAAGTGACTGTTCGTAACCAAAACAACGTTCATGAAAAGAAGACACCTCCCCAGAATCGACTACAGAGTTCTCGATTCAACTGGAGAAGTTACCAGACTCAACTCAGAATTCTCACCCCAAGAAGAACAGGACATATCTTTTCAATTCAATCAACTAACACTAAAATCCCCCGACAGAATGACTACAAATATCAAGATTGAAACAAATGTTTTGATTCAAGAAGTTTTAGATGTAATAGATGAAAATCCCATTTATCAAAATGCATCTCTCGACTCAACGATCCAAAAGCTGTGTAATCTTCGAAATACAATTTGTCAAAATGACATCTTGATGAAAGATGGCAATCAGTCCCACGAGCTCACAGATCCACTTGGGCAAGCACTTTTGGATATCAAGATGTACATAAAAGAAGCCAATGAGCATAAACACAAGGGAAATCTTGGGCGAAGTAAGAATGAAAGTGAAGCAGCTGTTTGCAAAGAACGTTCAGCCCTCTTTACGACGAATGAAATCATTCGAAATATCAAAGAGTTGGAAATGGACTTCAGTGTGAAACCAGACACTGTTACTGATGTTGAACTCATCCAGCTCAAGACAGAACTATCATCGCAGAATCAGCGGGTGAGAGGGATTGCACAACAGTATGAGTCAATCTTACAAACGCCGGTTAATATTGCTGAGATCTTACATGGAATCAAGGAAATTGGTGAACACTATGAAGTTTTGGTCAACATGAAATCAGCTTATACAGATTTGTTAAATCATAATTTGAAAGAGCGTGATGCCTATAAACAAAAACTTTTTAGTGAATTAAAACTTAACTTAAACTTAATCGAAATGCCAATCTTCCCCTGTTTGCTAAAAATATCAGTTTGTCATTTCATGCAAATGGATGTTACAAGTCAGACGCCTCAAAAGATGGTTCATCAGACGATCAAGGTATTTATCTGCTCCAAACCATCAACATCGACAACAAAGATTATACTGTCTTCTTTGACAATGGTTGCAGTGATTTCATAGTCAAGAAGTCAGCTGTCAATATGCTTGGAAAGAATGCTAAACAAGAATCTTCCCGCACAATACAAATTGGTGGAGTTAGCAATACAGCAATTCAATCTACTCTTGGCACGTACAACGTCAAAATTCCTATGCATAACGGGAAAATAGGTTCATTATCTGGTATCTGCCTGGAGGAAATCACCACAACTTTTCCACAATACACACTCGAAGATGCCTTCAAAGATATTTGTGAATCCTATAGCTCCATTGGCGATTGGAAAGATCTCCCTGTTCCATCTGCAACAGTTGGTGGTGATATACACTTTATGCTAGGAGTGAAGTACCTCCGTTATCATCCAAAGCTCATTTTTCAACTTCCATCTGGTTTGTCAATATACGAATCCATGTTTGTCAATGCTGATGGTGGTGGTCGTGGAGTAATCGGTGGTCCACACCCTGTATTTACACAAATTCAACAAAATTTCTTCAGTCAATCAGAAGTACTCGGATTCTGCGCACAACAGCTTCAGCTATTTCATATGGGAGTTCAAGTCAATCCAGATGTATCAATGTTATCTCTCCCATCAAATGTTCATAAACGGTTCGACGCAGCAGAAACAACTGGATCAGAAATCACTTATCATTGCATCAACTGCAGAGATTGCATGGATTGTAAAAACTCCACTCATCTTCAAGAAATCAGCATCAAGGAAGAGGTCGAACAGAGTATTATCGACAATTCCATCAAGATTGATTTGTCAACTCAGAGCATTACAGCTACTCTGCCATTCATTGCAAATCCAATAAACAGATTGACCCCGAACAAGGACATGGCATTGAAAGTATATCGCCAACAGCTCAAGAAACTCGACCAAAACCCCAAAGATAAAGCTGAGATTATTGCGTCAGAAGCCAAACTACAACAACTTGGGTTTGTGGAATATGTACACAATTTGTCAGACGAGCAACAAAATGCCCTAGAAAGTGATGACATCCCAAATTTCATTCCATGGAGAGTCGTATGGAAAACCACTTCACTTAGCACCCCATGCCGTATTGTATTTGATGCTTCACAAATTAGGGGATCAGGGTACAGCCTCAATGATCTGCTCGCAAAAGGACGGAATACCCTCAACAAATTGCAAGTTATTCTTGTTCGATGGACAACCCACAAAATAGGAATTCACACCGACATACGTAAGATGTACAACACGATCAAGCTACATGAGAAGCATTGATGCTTCCAGCGTTACATCTGGCAAGAGGAACTCGATTCATCAAAAATTCCATGCGAGAACGTGATCATCAAAACGTTAATCTATGGAATTCGACCTAGTGGAAATCAAGCAGTACAAGGTCTTCGTGAAATTTCCAAACTGTTCAAAGATGAGTACCCGGAAGTGGACAACATAATCCAAAACGATATATATGTTGATGATTGTATAACTGCTGCGCCGAAAATTGAGGTTGCATACAACAGAGCAAATGAATTAGAAGTTGTGATGAGTCGTGGTGGTTTCAACATCAAAGGAGTCACTTTTTCAGGAGAACATCCACCAGAAAACCTCACAGATGATGAAGTCTCAATCATTGTAAGCGGTATGAAATGGTTCTCAAAATGTGATGAGCTGTCACTCAATATCTCAGAGTTGAATTTTTCGAAGAAACTAAGAGGCAAGAAATCAGCAGATGCATCCAATCTTATTCCAACAAAGTTAACTCGTCGTCGATGTGCTTCAAAGGTTGCAGAGATTTTTGACCCCACAGGAAAAGTCGCACCTTTAGTCGCATCTATGAAACTGGATCTTCAGGAGCTGTCTAATCGTAAACTTCAATGGGACGATGTTATACCTAACAAATTGCGCCCAATCTGACTGAGTCACTTCGATATGATGAAAGAAATTGGTAACCTCAGGTTCAAAAGAGCCATCGTACCAGATGATGCAGTAAGCCTGGATATCGATACCCTGGATTTGGGAGATGCAAGCCAGTCGCTAATATGTGTCGCAATCTATGCACGTTTTCTCCGAAAGAATGGACAATTCTCATCTCAACTCGTACTTGCAAGAACAAGAACAGTTCCAAAAGGTTTATTTTGCTAAGAGCTGAATTATATGCTGCCCTTGTTAACACTAATACAGGAGAAGTAGCGAAACGCTCATTCAAAGATCTTTTCAAATCCTCGACAAAGTTTACAGACAGTCAAATCACGTTACACTGGATAAGCAATTACGAAAAGCCTCTGAAACAATGGGTGAGAAACCGTGTGATTGAAATTTGTCAATTTACTTCAAGGAATCAGTTGTTCTACATTCAGTCAAAGCACATGATGGCAGATCTTGGTACTAGACGTGGTGCAACTTTCAAAGATGTGGATCAGAATTCAAGCTGGATAAACGGATTTGAATGGATGCAGAAGCCCACATCTGAATTTCCTGTACAGTCATCTGACGATCTTAAGCTATCAGAAGCTCAATTATCTGAAGTCGAGAAGGAACAAAGCATTGATATTCATCATTTCATTGCAAAGAATTCAACGACAATGACGGAAGTTCACCAGCGTTACGAATTTTCTCAATATCTGATTGACCCTAATCGACATCGATTCTCATTGGTTGTAAGGATAATGGCATACGTAATCAGGTTCTGCAATATTCTGAGAAGAAACATATCCAGCAAGACCCTTACAAATAATGAACTAGATAATGCAGAAAGATATTTCTTCAGGAAAGGTTCCAAAGAAGTCATTCAGTTTAGCCAAAGTCTAGATATGAAAACATTTCAATAGAAAAGAATGAAATGTTGATGTATAGAGGAAGAATTCTCCCTGGCAATGCTCTTACGAGCGTAGGAAGGTATACTCATGCTATGAAAGATCTCTCAATGAATACATTCTGTGTTCCTGTGTTGGATAGACATTCACCCGTTGCCTACAGTATAGTATTAGATATACATTGCAATCATCCAACCGTTTAGCATTCAGGGATTGAAACAACTCTGCGATACGTCCTCAAGAAAGCATACATCATAGAGGGAAGATCATTAGTAAAGCAAATAAAGAATTCCTGTCATCGCTGTAAATATTTACCAAAGCCCACAGTTGAAATGGCTATGGGACCAATCCCCGCATGTAATATGACAATTGCACCAGCTTTTTATTTCACTCAAGTTGATTTATCAGGACCATATCAATCATTTTCGCCTCAACATAAGCGGACAACAGTCAAGATATGGCTAATCATATTCTGTTGCTGTTCAACATCAGCAGTCAACATAAAGGTGATGGCTGACTACACTGCAACTTCATTCATCCAAGCATTCACCAGGTTTTCATGTGACCATGGATACCCAAAGCGACTGATGTGTGATGAAGGAAGCCAACTCGTTAAAGGTTGTAATGATATGAAAATAAATTTCGTGGATGTGAAATCTCAATTATTCAAGAACGTGCATGTCGAATTCCATTTCACAATCATCAGCTTTCGTTGCTTCAGTGGGAAACACTTGCTTCTAGCATCGCAAACCAAATCAACAATCTTCCGCTTGCTGTCGGTAACATATCTGGAGACTTTGAGTCCATGGATTTATTGACTCCGAATCGTTTGATGCTTGGTCGCAACAATGAAAGATATCCTGACGGAATGATAGCATTCAATAATCCCTCAAAGATAATTAAGGAGAATGACAAGGTTTTCAATTCGTGGTTTGAAGTTTGGCTATTAGTACACGTCCCGAAACTTATGCAACAGCAGAAGTGGTTCACTAGCGATTCGGTTGCTGTTGGAGACGTTGTGCTGTTCACAAAACACGATTCTGCGTTGTCAACTCGATACACGCATTGCATGATTGTTAAAGTGGATTACCGTGATGACATGTTGCCTCGCAAAGTGATGATTCGGTACAAAAATGAGATTGAAAGTACTTTTCGTGAAACATACAGATCAGTCCGTGGCCTAGTGATTATTCATCAAGCAAATAACTCTGATTTATTGACTGAGCTCAGCATTGCTGCAAAGGATATTGATTTTAAATCTAGATCTAATAATACATAAATTTTTCCCTTTTGGGGGGAGTGTAAAGTTAATTTTATGTTGACTTAAAAAAAAAAAAATTATGTAGTCAGTCAGCCATTATGGATTAGCCATCTTGGTAACCATAGTAACCATGTTTTTTGTATTTTTTGTTTGTGTGCATCTAGGCTGCCACTTTTTCTTTTTCAACACTCGGTTTTCAGTTCAGTTTTTGCACATCAAGTGAATGGTCATGAACTGATCACTTCACATAATTTCTCAATATGCATCAACTTCAACTTCAAGTCAATTCAAGCTGTTCATTTCAAGTTTATGTCTCTATTTGCATTGGCCTACCTGGTAAGCTTTTGTTTGTTTGTTTTTCGTATTTTCATTTGCTTTCCTCGTAATTTTGCTTCGTTTGCTTCTGCTTGTCTTTTGATTGCCTACTTTTGCTTTTCCATCTTTTCATGCACACTTAGGATATGTAGCTTTAATGCTTTATTTATTGATTTCATAGGCTAGGACTAATTTATGCTGTAAACATTCAAATATTTATTTGTGCTTTTTGTGTTTTTTTTAGTTTGAACTCTTTCTCTGTAAACATTATGATACAAATGAAGTTTACAAGTTACAAACCTGGCCAATTTCTGTCTCTTAACCCTACAAAAGCTCTAGAAAAGGACGTTTTTGACGCTGGCGGACGAATATTTTGAGGAATAGAATTCCAAATATCAACACCAGTATTTGTTATGAAACATTTACCATAGTTTGTTCTAAAATTCGGGTTGAAAAGTTTTCCTGATGTAGCATGCCTTGTGTTCAAGTTGTGAATGTCTTTGACTTTTTGAAATAATTTTTCCAAAAGTAGTTTTAGAACTATTAACATCAGACACAGGGGGGTGTGAAGTGAGCTTGCGCATGCGTAGATGACCGCTTTTACTTGAAAAGCTCATGGTGGAGTGTTGATCGAAATTTCATGCTAATTTCAGAGGTAAGTGTCTTTTTAATTTAACAATCGAAGTTTAAATAGTTGTCAGTAATTTAAAATTCAGGCTTTCTTTTATTTGCTGGTACCCTGTTTTATGACTCAGGCAGTTGTTATAGCCATGAAGTGTAGGACATCCTATATAGGTATTATACCTACAATCAGAAAATGAGAAAATGTGAAGATGGGAAATAAACTGACCTAGTTTTAGAACCTAGTTTTTTATGATAAACCATGGCAAATATGAAGAGGAAAAATTTTTTTATCCTTTCAGTCTGAGAATGCAGAAACGAAGCATCACTCCCAAAGGAAATACTCCTGGAAAGCCATCTACAAAGCGAAGCAATGCTGAAGGTACTCATGAAAACGTATCTTCAGATCAAGGTGAGATTGGTCCACATAAACGTGGCCCTAAAACAACTATTTGGTCAAGAGAAGAAACTTCTCAGCTAGTCCAATATGTTGCTCTATATTGGGATCAGAGTAGTGAAACATCAACTTGGCCCAAACATAAAGATGAGTCTTTCTGGACATGTTGTGCTGCCTATGTAGCTGATAAAACCCAGAAGGAGCAAAGAGCACCATCTGCAATGAGAAGCAGGGTTTCAAAGTTCCTTGCTCTTAATTTCTCCAGCATAGATAAGGCAGAAGAATTCTTTAATATTGATTATGAATCAGATTTTGTAACTCCGAAGAAATCTGAATCAATCAAACAGGAATTTTCTTCTCCATCTGAATCAATCTCTGAATGTTTGAAAATATTTCAGAGTTCGTCCATTAACATAAAATCTTGATACAGTCAATATCCCAGTTGCTAAACAAGATATTTTTTAGTTATTTAGAAGAGTTATTTGATGATAGAAGTTTAATAAAAAAGTTTCCTAAAGATTGTCTGTCTGTATTCATCAATGCAGTTGGAAATCTGCACAAGAAAGGCAAAGATAATTTAATATTCAATGCTGCTAAATGTTTTACACTCAGAGAAGATAAAGAGCAAACACGCCTTCCAGCTGGAAAGATGCCTTTTGGTCTTTTTGACTATATGGTTAAATTTTTTTCAAGAGATACCTCATATTATGAAATGCGAGAAAGATTACGAAGATTGGCAAACTAGTATGTATGCAAATTTTGAAAAGTGGGTATGTGTGAGCAGAGGTCCATGTTGGGAATATGAAGTTGAAGAAGATGAGGGGGATAGTAAAGAATTGTCAGAAAAGGCTGCTGTGTCGGCTTCTGCTGTCAGAGACCCACCCTTCCAGATTACATCAAGTGAAACTGCAAGCAAAGATGGTCTTGATTTATTGGCAACAGCTTTGCAGATGAGCAGTCTAAACGAGAATGCTCTTATCAAAGATTCACCTGTTTATAATACAGGCTCTGCTTCAACTCTTTGGTCTCCAACATCCAGCACTGAGATTGAAAAAGAGTCTTTATTTGGTACAGACAGCCAAGACTCTGTAGCAGCAAAGTATGGTCTTGGAAAGGAATCCAATGGAAAAGAAAATGTTGCGAAAGTGGAAAAGAATCCAAGAAAGTGAGTTTGACAGGTCTTCTAATGTCCAAGTCAAGATTGTTAAGAAAATTGCTCAAGAGAACCCTGGTGGTAGATACTGGATCAAGGCTGATGGATGTGATGTTAGTAAAGGTTTGCGTGAGTCCTTGCAGCATGTTTGGTCAGGTGATAGTGATCTTGGAGATGGTTCTTTGCAAAAGCTGTATTCCTCATACATGGACAGGCGAAACTTTGCTCTTAATCTTGGTCTCAGAAATCGAAAAGTTGATCTTGTTCCTGATATTGCAAATATTCTTCTACAACTGCAAGATGATAAATTGTTTCTTGAAAAGGGTTTTCATGAATCAAAAGAAATCTATAACAGTAGGCTTGATAAGAAGACATCATCAACAGAAAGTTTGTTTGCCCTTGCTTGGGAGGTTGAAGGTTTTAAACAGTTGCTGAACAAGGTGGATACTTTCCAGACAAAATTTAATGTTATTCTTTCTAGCCTTGCTTTGAGTCAGGAGGAAAGAGGCAATATTCCATTGCAGCTTACACATCTTCGTGAGGACTTGTATCTTTACCTGAAAAATTTGTTTTTAAAGCACAGGGATGCAGCTTCACATCTACTGATATTCATGATTGCCGATGAAAGGCGCAACATGAAACCTTACGCAATTCCTGTTAGAGTTCTTTCATTCCATTCATTATCTGATGCAAAGGTTAGAGAGCTGAAAGATGAGCTTAATAAAACTCTAGTAGAAGAAGGTCTAAATGTTGTGGGTTTTGTAACAGATGGGAAATGGAATTCCATCAGAACACAAGGCTCTGAACGTCCAGTCTCTGTTGTTCAGCTAATGGCAAATGCACGCAAAACTGCCAAAAAGACCAACATCAATGAGATAAAGAAATATTTCACTCTTGCTCCACATACAAAAAAACCTATAAAAGAACATGCAGCTATTCCTATTGAGGATCTTCATTTTCTCAAAGAACTTTGCATTGAAGGAAAAACAGTTGACGAGGCGATTTTCCTTTTCCATAGAGCCAGATTTTTTCCTTTCAATTATGATCCTCATCCTTGGGCAACTGGTGACAACATGGCTGATTCGACTACCTGCTTTAAAGCTGTCTTTGCACAATACCTATATGTGAATGAAATAAATAAATATTAAGAGCAAGATGTAGATTTTGTAAATTATGGCTACTTTCCTGAAAGATGCCAAACAACACAAAAATTTGTTTATGAAAGAGAGGACCATGGGCATGTTCTCAAGCGGCTTACAAATAGTTTCAGAGAAGGTCATATTAAGAATGTAGAAACACCAGCATTTTTAGAAGCACTAGCTGATCCAAACACTGGGCTTACTAAGCAAGCTTTAACAGGTGAGCGCAAACAAAATGTGCACGATTGTGAACATTTTTGGTCAAAGGGAGTGCTGGAATTTATGGAGAGGAAAGGTTATCAAAATGAGGCGCATCTTGTAAGGTCGATTAGAAATTGGCATTGGGCTGTTGATGGAAGAGGTTTGAGTGAAGCAGAGAGGTCTAGTTATGTTCGGAATATGCTTGAGTGGTTATTGCAGGATTGGATACCTGGGTATGATGAAACTGTTGGAGTTGATTTTCGAAATCTTGATGTGTTTCGTAATATATCATCTTCAAGAGTAAATGGTTTGACAAGGGAAGTTGTAGTTGGGTTGCTGGCAAATTTGACAACCTTGGAGCTTTGCCGTAGTGAGTATGCAATGGGAAATTTAGCCCCTGAACATCCAAGAAGTGGTACCAGTGATGATGTAGAATGTTTCATCTCAATGCTGCATGAAATGCTAGGTGACACATTTGACACAAAGCAGTTTTATGAATCTTTTCCAAAGATAATGAATGAGTTTTTCAAAAAGATAGATTCAAACTCTCAATTTTACTACTGGACTGGCAGAAAACACAGATTTACAGATTTCCCCCTTCAGTCATTCAATAAGCCATCATCCAAAGGAAGAGAGCAACTAGACATTACAAGAACTTCAAAAGATCTGATCCAGGGTGTTTTGTGCAAGAAGACCTGCTTTACCAACCCATAATGCAATGACTGTGCGAACAAAATTCCACAAATGTGAGGAAACTCTACCAATTCCTCCAGATCCGTATCAATAAGTACGAATAGTAATGGACAACAGACAAGTTAAAGAGAAGATATCAAGTAAATCAATTACAGAAAAATTTTAAATAGTCAATAAATTATAGAATACACTTATTTCATTGAAGAAACATTGTTATATAGCCAGAAAACCAAGAGGGCACTTATTTTATTCAAGAAACATTCTTATATAGCCAAAGAGACCAAGAGGACAATTATTTTATAGCCAAAGAGACCAAGAGAACACTTATTTTATTCAAGAAACATTCTTATATAGCCAAAGAGACCAAGAGGACACTTATTTTATAGCCAAAGAGACCACGAGGACACTTATTTTATTCAAGAAACATTCTTATATAGCCAAAGAGACCAAGAGGACACTTATTTTATAGCCAAAGAGACCAAGAGGACAATTATTTTATAGCCAAAGAGACCTAGAGGACACTTATTTTATTCAAGAAACACTTTATATAGCCAAAGAGACCAAGAGAACACTTATTTTATTCAGGAAACATTGTTATATAGCCAAAGAGACCAAGAGGACACTTATTTTGTTCAAGAAACATTCTTATATAGCCAAAGAGACCAAGAGGACACTTATTTTATAGCCAAAGAGACCAAGAGAACACTTATTTTATTCAAGAAACATTCTTATATAGCCAAAGAGACCACGAGGACGCTTATTTTATTCAAGAAACATTCTTATATAGCCAAAGAGACCAAGAGAACACTTATTTTATTCAAGAAACACTTTATATAGCCAAAGAGACCAAGAGGACACTTATTTTATTCAAGAAACATTCTTATATAGCCAAAGAGACCAAGAGGACACTTATTTTATTCAAGAAACATTCTTATATAGCCAAAGAGACCAAGAGAACACTTATTTTATTCAAGAAACACTTTATATAGCCAAAGAGACCAAGAGGACACTTATTTTATTCAAGAAACATTCTTATATAGCCAAAGAGACCAAGAGGACACTTATTTTATAGCCAAAGAGACCAAGAGCACACTTATTTTATTCAAGAAACATTCTTATATAGCCAAAGAGACCAAGAGAACACTTATTTTATTCAAGAAACATTTTTATATAGCAAAAGAGACCAAGAGAACACTTATTTTATTCAAGAAACATTGTTATATAGCCAAGGAGACCAAGAGGACACTTATTTTATTCAAGAAACATTCTTATATAGCCAAAGAGACCAAGAGAACACTCATTTTATTCAAGAAACAGTCTTATAGAGCCAAAGAGACCAAGAGGACACTTATTTTATAGCCAAAGAGACCAAGAGGACACTTATTTTATTCAAGAAACATTCTTATATAGCCAAAGAGACAGTAGGTCGCAAAGGGGTGGCTTTAGCGCAGTGACGTCATAATCTGTGACGTCATCAGGTCGCGCTATAGTGCGACCATTTTTATGGATCTAGCATGCGGGTTTCTCCAACCTCAAGAGTCCTCCAACTCCAGTGACGTCATCAGCAAAATATTTTGGCAAAGTCGAAGAACATCTTTCCAAACAACAATTATATCATGAGTGGAGGCCATAACAACTCCAGAACTTACCGCACGTGTTCGAGGAAGTGAAAAGGAGATTCCTCTGAAGCTGAAACCACAAGAGCTGATGAGCCCCCGTGGCAAATTTTGTCAGATAAGGTGACCCCCTGACCGGCCAAAATCATTTTATTTTGCTGACAGCAAAACTTTGCTGCTGACAGCAAAACTTTGCTGCTGACAGCAAAACTTTGCTGCTGACAGCAAAATTTGGGCTGTGTTTGTTGAAGTTGTTCATAGCAGTTTATTCCCATGCACCAAAACATTACGTCTTCTGACCACATTTAACTGTGCGATGCGATGAGGAAAGTCTCTTTACAGCTGTCACAGAAAACTGAAGTTTTTTCACCAGGAAACGAAAAAATTGTTACAACAAAAATAAAAAGTTGGTCAGCAAAGTGGTAAAGTGTGACAGCAAAAATGAAGAGTGTGTCAGCAAAAGGCTATAGAACACCAACAACTAATAGTAAACTGCTGTCACCAAAATAAATGTTTTTGGCCGGTTTGGCGCGCCATAAATTCCCAGCAGGTATCTTGGTGCCACAAACGTAAGGTTGACTTCTCCATGTCTCTGCCTGCTTGCACTGAATTGCTATACAAGTTGACTGTATCACAATCAACCGTCCAATGGTCCAAGCTTTTGTTAAAGGGTCGTCTGCTTTGCACTTGTGACAAAATGAAAATAAGGGCAGCAGTTCTGATATAAAAACAATAAACTTTTTCTCTGATTTCATGACGTTATCTG
Source organism: Chrysaora quinquecirrha (assembly GCA_014526335.1). Taxonomy (NCBI): domain Eukaryota; kingdom Metazoa; phylum Cnidaria; class Scyphozoa; order Semaeostomeae; family Pelagiidae; genus Chrysaora; species Chrysaora quinquecirrha. Next base: position 5,859,066 of record JACTAT010000037.1, read on the forward strand.
GGAAGTTGCTGTAAATGAAAACATCAGCTATTTACAACACTGGAGTGTTTACAAATTTTACAATCTTAATGGTAAGTACCTAGAAACTACTAAAGATATAAATTTCATACTCACATTTCATTTATTTCTCTGAACAATCATAATCATTATCAACATTTCCTTCTTCAAAATCCACATCCATATCATCACCAAAAAATTCATTATCATTATCATTATCATCATCGTCAAAATCATTTTCATATATATCTATATCATCTTCGTTATTTACAGGTTCATTGATTATATCAGGATTATCAATTTTCTCCTTGCAAAACAGTGCATTTTCAGCTACAAAGAATAAAACACTGATAAGTTCATCTGATTAGGTATATTTCTAAGAACTTTGAGACAAAATACACTTTTTATGGCTTTAAATGAAGCATGACAATGTATAGAATTCAAATAGAACAGTTACACAAAACAAGCATAAATTGAAATATGTAAAAAAATGAACATGTTACCTTCAAGCTGCTTGATATACTCTTCCATTTTGCTGATTTTGAATTTCATTGCACGCTGTTGGTTCCTTATTCTTCTCATTCTTGTATACATGTGCTTGCAGTTGGAGCAGTAGGTTTTTTTGGATGGACTTGAATCTTTCAATAGAAATGTAATAACTCTCAATTTTAAACTCTTTCCTCAATATTTGTGATAGGTATTATATTCTTTTATTCTTATTAATGTATGATATATTAATGTATATTTTAATATAGTATGTGCGTTCTACTTATAAACAATATGAGGTATTTCAAAAGTTTCAGCTGCATGGCTCTCTTCAGACTCATGGCTTTGTTCAGACTCATGGCTATACTCTGGCTCAGACTTTCTCTTGTCATTTGAACTACTACTACTTGATTTATTTGAAGTTTGATTCTCCGCAGTCGATCTTATCACATTTCTAATTGTCTATAAATAAATAAGATTTTTGCCTTCATAGCAGGTTCGTATTTTACAAATATTCTTGAATTATAGGTAATGTAATTTAAGAAATTATATGTAGACATTTTACTTACGTTTCATTTTTCTCTTTGTGAGACTTCTTGTTGACTACCGGCCTTTTCTCTCAATGGATCAGGGAAATGAATTCTGGGCACAGCTACAGTACCAATTTCAACAAAACAGGTTTCGATTTTCTTTCAAATCCCGGTATTAGTACCTTTGGCTGCTCAAAATCTGAGGGTTTAAAGTGTTCTTAGCATATAACTGAGTGTGCTGTGGCAGTCCACTTTGCTCTCATGGCCTGGACAAAGTTTACCCACAACCGCTGTCTCTGCTTCGCAATAGGCCTTTCGTCACCAAAATAGGGGATTTTATGTAAAGAAATACCTCTAGAGATGTTTGCAGGGCTATTTGTATTAGAATATTTCGCCACAACACAACGATGAGGCATTTTCGTAGCTATCAAAAAATTTTTCTTGCGAAATCTATCAAAGGCCAGGGAAAAATTTTGTTTTGTTCCGGGATCTACGTCACGGGGCCTCGGTCCAGACCTTTTCTGAAGAATGTGACATTTCCTTAAATTCGGTGGAATTTCACACTTTTCTTCGCATGAAAAAAGGTATTAATGAAGCTATTTGCAATTTTTAAAGTTACAGTACGTGTTTTGGCATCAAAAACTACCCAGAAACGCAAAAAACTGATATGGTGATAGTAGCCCTTAAGTTTCAACAATGCAACCATACTTCCCCTGGAATGTTCTTGGCTAATGGCTTCCCAGTTGTTTGTCTTTTGTAAATCTAAGAGTTTCACCTCTGACAACGAAATACGATACCAATGCCCCAAACTGTCCCTCTTAATCATTACTTTGGGTTCTAGAAGCAAATAAAATAGAAGCAAAGTCCTATGCTTCAAAGCAGTCTTTTTCAGGGGTTTTTATTGGTTTAGAAATGTGTTTTGTATATATATAACTATGACGTCATCAGTGAACCTTCGGTCTGCTTATTTTGATGATTATACGCATTTTATCTTTGGTATTTAACCAAGTAAATGAATAGCAGCTGTATATTGTCATAATTTAACAACTTACACAAACGTTTTGAAGTTAAAAATGTATTGATGAACAAAATTTCAAAGATATCTCGATGTGTGTAGCTTGGCAAGTCCTGTTTGCTTGGCAAGTCCTGTTCATACATCACGATGCATTTTCGACCAATCACAACACTGCTCTCGAAACCTACATCAAACAGTACTTGCCACGCTAATAGGTCTACAAAATCCTGGGGGTTTCCACAAGAGGAAAATTCTGGTATATAAACCAGAAAATGCTTTCTGTTTGTTGAGTTCTTTACGTTTTCGTACTGTCACTCTCCTCTTGCACTGTGCAAGCACTTTCGAGAGAATACAGAGATCTACCAAGGAAGATCAACATAAAAGATACAAAGATTTGTTGACTAATCATTTTGGCATTCTTAGATATTTCAAAATATTTCAAAATTTCAATTAATGACACCTTTGCATTTGGACTTCAGCCGTCGGATCATAGAGGAGTGGGAGTGTGTCTTAGCATTATAACAGCACATCTTGTTACGGCCATTTGACAGTGTGCCACGCACGTATGGCAATAAAAAACGAACACTTGTTTTGTGTCCCTTTATTTAAAACTTGAGACCACATAAGTATTGTGTAGAATTCTGCACAGACTCTAGCTATAGTATAACCTTGTTTTAGGGCAAATCATCTGCCTGCATCTAGTGGTCAGTTCGTTTCATTACGGAAGTCAGAAACAGCCTCCAGTGCATCCCCCTTTCACTAGCGCTTTGCAATCGTTGCAACATAGGTGCAGTTGTTTGCTGACGAGGGAAACCCAAGTGAAGACGTCCAAATTGCACAAAAAGCAAAAGGGTAATATATGTAGAAGTTGAAGATGCGGATCAAAACCACTTTGCTTAATGCTGCAACCTACTGTAACCTAAATGGAGAAGAAATTGAAAGTGCGCAAATGGAGAACAAATTGAAAGACATCAGTTAAAGCGCGCTTCTTGGTGCAAAAAGTAAAGGGCGCGAATCGGGTTAACTTCTAATAAAAATTTTAGGGTGTGACAATCTGAGAGTGCGAAAATTAGAGATGCGAAATTTGATGGAATAAGGTATTTTTTACAAAAATGTATTTCGAAATTGTTCTTTTAGAACAGAACCATTTGACCCTATGATATCCACTGTGCTTTATACCATGACTCACTTTTGATTCATTTGGAACTGCTTGTAAATAATATGAGCATCTAAAAGGATACAGTCGGTTTCATACACTCGACAATAATATTATTTGCATAAATTACTTGCCCGCTTCACGTTTTCCGTACATTTTGGCGTCCAGTTTCATTTACTTCTCCTGCGGACTCCCCGTCAAAACTGTGAAAAGTGTAAGTGTTTCCCTGGATTTGCGTCTCGATTGGTGCTTTGGCTCAGTGATTTCTATTGAAATCGTTGAAGAAAATGGCGCTTTCGAAGCAAAACAGGCCTACTTCAGTCGAAACATAAAATCGCGCTGGGGGCGCCTCACAAGAAAATTCAACATGGCCAACAGGTAGATTCATATTTCTAGTACGATGATGAACACATTTATCCAAATTTTAAAAGTCCCGCCGAAATTGCAAGTAGGTCATGCCGTATTTCACCCGGACTATGACATTGATGTGGACATCGTCAAAGAAGGTGCAGCAAGTTTGCAGGATCTACTGTTGGTCATCAAGAATGCAGAACTGGAAGAAGCTCTTCCTCATGTCGTCACACTCTTACAGCTTGCTGCGACGATTCCAGTCACAAGCGTCCACTGTGAACGTGATTTTAGCCGTATGAAACGAGTGGTTTCATCTTCTCGCTCTAGAATGAAGCAGGAATGGAAGCAACAACTTGTTTTTCTACAAGTAGAGCACAAAGTTTTGCGCTGGCTTACAAAACAATCAACATTCCAAGAACATGTTGTAGCGAGGTTTAAGGCATAATATCGCCGTCGTTAGGAGAGATTTTCTAAGAAATAAAGTCCCTGGCTTAATGTATTAATTTCTTTATTCAATAAAATTTCCAAGTCTCTGTTTCTGTTCTTTTTTATTTAATCATAAATCCATTGAATTTTGTGCATATGCAAAGAATAATATACGATCAAATGTACGCAATACGGAGGGCAAGTCTACAGCCTACTGCATACAGAAGAGTAAGAGAGAGCACGCCGGCTGTACAAAGCCAGTTTTGAGGTTAGTGTTGTGCAAGCCAGCCGTACAATTTTAGTTTAGAGCAGATTGTGTTCATCTGTATTGTCAGAAAATTGTATTTCAGGTTCCTCTACTGTACAAAAAATATCGTCAGTCCCTTTACGAAGGGCTATAATAAAAAAATATGAAGGGTTTTGCAGAACTTAAAAAACATCAAATTTAGGCAAAATAACTCTGGGGATACAGGTCCCTTTCGCAAAGAATTGGGCGTTTCCGAGGACCTGAAGGGCATGGCCCTAGAATTGTTTAATTTCTTATTACAACCCATTTCAGCTCCGCCCGCCCCTGTACAATACCTTAATACAATCAGACAGTTACTCTAACATGACATCTCATAGAGAGTACAATATAATATTTCATCATATAAGCGAGTCAAATTTCTAAAAATGAAACAGCATTTTCTGAAAATTATACATTATCAATTTGGAAAGTATTAAATTCAGATTTTTAAGTTTGAAGCAAATATTAATTCTTTCTTTCAAGTAATTTATAACTGACTGACTAGCATATGTTTTCTTCTGGTATACGAAAATACATCTCCTTTTTCATAATATGAAAAAAATCATTTTCACTTGATAGTTACAAAGAAGCATTTTATGTTTGCCAATATATACCGGAAAATATATTATTTTCATCAACAATGTTATTACAACTTCTTAACTTCTTTGAGATGTCAAAAACATGTTCTTTTGTCTCAGGAACATTCGACAATAAATATTAACTTTTGAAATACCCTATTAATTTAAATACACAGCTTTAGGAAGAACCTAATGTAAGATTTGCCAGCTAACATCATTTTCATGTCTACTAGATAGCCCCTTCAAAGATGACAACCAAACAGAATGCCAAGAAATTTTCGAGAATCTATATCAACATCTAGGCTGTCGAAAGTTTAACTTTTAAAAACATTAGATACAAATTGCGAGATGAACAACTGGATACCTGAAAAGCAAAAAACTCCTCAGCTATCTTATGAATATTACAAAGTAGCTTCTCATAAAATCTTTGTCATTGACAGCAATATAGCGTGTTTTATTGTTTGAAAGGTAGGTTTCCTGTATGCTGTCAAGTTGGGGTATTTCAGGAATGTTCCTGGCCACTATGTTCTCCTCAAGGATGTTTAGGTTGATGTCCTCATCAGCAAAATGCTCGTTTATGTTTTTGGTAAATGTTTTGGCAAGTTTTTTGACAATTTCCATGCATTTACGTCTTCTTATTTGGTCATTTGCCAAGTGCTATGTTCTTCCTCTGTCGAGGATGAGTATGTGTCACTACTGTCACTGTGACTTGAGGAGGATGACTTGCTGGAAGGAGAGGAAGATGCAGAAGAGAAGGATCGTCTTTTTGTTTCTCCCACTTTTGCAGGCATTTTAGCCTTTCTTTTCTTGTAGAAGAGGGTGTCATGTTGCCCTATTTGTTTTTGGGCCTCGTGAGGCCCTTGACATGCTTGGACTTAACCTTCATTAGTCTGTGCTGGTGTCGTTTCCTCAGTATTGCTGTGGCTGGAATATTTCAACCTCACTGTTTCCATCGTCATCTTGCTCCTCAGCACAATAATGGTCATTCTTGAACTCATTATTGTTTGATTCTTCCGCTGTTTTTTTTTGTATTCTGAGCTGCTGCGTTTTCAGAAGCAGCCATCTTGTAGAAATGAAAAACACAAGAGGCATATTAAACCACAGGACTGGGCTCTAGTAGGGCCCAGGTCCTTGTTGATGCCAACGAAATCTTCAGATTTTATAAGAAATGAAATAAAAAACCAATATCAGTTTTGATGATCAGAGCAAGGAAAAGGAACAATTTCACATTTTGTAAAGTAGTGTGTTGTAGGTTTTCAGGTATAAAATCTGTCAAGTCTGCTGTATGTTCCCACAGGGTGAAGTGTTGTCCAAATATGTTGTTAGTATTGTTCATTTATTGTCTCAATTAGAAGATTATTGGATCGGTCAATGTTTGTCAAGTCCCTACTTCTGTCTAAGTTTGTATCAAGAACTATTTTGATTTCATCTCCATAAATTATAAATTCAACATCAGTTTAGTTTCGGATTTTAGAATGATTTTAGAAAATGTGACCTTTCTTTTTGGGTTTTATTACCACCTGTAGGAGCATATACATTTATCAATAATAAGCTGTTATTGTCAAAGGTCAAGTCAGTAAAAATATAGTTTCTTATATTACATAAAATTGTTTCAGCCTTGAGTTGGTCATTCAAGTTTCAAGTTTTTCAAGTTTTCATTGTGTATTCTCAGCTTGTTTACAAAAAACTGATTTAAACTCATTTAGTTCGCTCCAATTAATACATTTGAAAATTCATTTTTGGTTTTCTACAAAAAACAATTTCTTTTGCAATCTTTCTTTTTAGAGGTTTTACCCATGCATACTTATATCATTCAGTGAATAGGCAAGACTAGTTTTACTCCATTCTTCAACATCTTTCCTTTTCAAATTAGGAATTACTTTTTTGAATTCTCTATACGCTTTATCCAAACCCCCTAGAGAACGCGGAACAGAAGGATCAGAATATAACTTTTCTAAACTCATAATAAATCAATTAACAGTTCTAACAATTTAACATTTGTACACTTTTTTCTTCATCGCTTTCTTTTCTTGCACTTTCTTCCTTTATTTATGATCTTTTAGGCTTTTTCTTCACTGGTTCATCGTCAGGTTTGCTTGGCTCCATGACTATCTTTTCAAATGAATCCATTTTTACTGTCTTACAGAATGGTTGATCTCTATTTATAACCTTTTTTGACTTGTACACCACTAAAGGAGCTTCATTAGGGAAAATATTGGTTCGAAATCTCATATCTTCTCCCATCCATTGTGTGAAAACACAAAGTAAGTAGCCCTACATTCTTGCTGTTGCATCATTTTAAATGTCAAGGAATGTTTTTGGAGGTGAGGGCATAATTTGTCGTGCAAGAAATCTAATTTGACTTCTATCACGAGGATTCTTGAAAAGAACTTGATATTGAGTATTGAAAGCTAAATTTCTCATTTCTGTTCCTCTTGGAAAAGGTTTTGCATCATAACAATGACGTTGATGTTTAGATGAGATCTTCCTTTTGTGAACAATTTTCCCAAATCCTTAAAGTTGGCAATTTCATGCACTAAATCATCGACAACAATAGTTAATCTTTTCTCCGATCTTTCAAACAAGTTTTCAGATTGCTCAGTAATAAATCTACAATTCCCGTTAAAACTTTTTTTAATGCGGTCAAACAATTCCGGTTGATTGGTTCCCGAGATCCACATAAGGTTGGGATATTGTCTGTAATGATCCATTATATTGTTATAATTTTGTAACAGATTTTCCATAACATTTATTTATAACAAATTCTTAACATCTAGCTATAACATCGAACTAACATCATATAATTTTGAACATCTCACGAATAACAGTCTAGGCAAATGCCATGATTAAGTTGTTTATTATTCTGCTCAATATTTGCAGCAGATACATCGATGTGAAGAGACTTGGTTGAGATAATTCATCAAGCAGATTTTCAACTCGAATCTTGGTTCTATGGTTAAGTTGACCATTCTTCTTCTTCAGCTCATCGAACATTGATTTCTTAAACGATTCTTTCTCTTCAGCAAGCATGTCGGAGTGGACATAACTAATGTGAAATTATAGAAATCTGAAAGCATTATGTACCATACAATCTTGTTTATGATCAGCAGCATCAATTTGTTTTGCCCAAATCTCTGTGGTTGCACATTTTTCACAATACTCTTTTGCTTTGCTGAAAATATATTTCAGGAGAACTTCGGCATATGCTTCTTGCAACTGAACATCAATCTTTGTTGTATCTTCTTCTTCTTGTTTCTTTTTCTTCTTTTGGATCTGCTCATCATCACTCGCTTGTCTTTTACATGATTGAGGCTTAAGCATTTTCAGCTCAGCAAGCTTTCCATGCAATGCCTTCAGCATTTCTTCTTTTAGATTTATTCCCGTCTTTGATGGCTTCTCATTTTTCTATCTTCGGATTCCAAGACAGAGCTTCACAGGGGAATTTATCTCCATGCAAATTTCCAACTTGTCATCATTTTTCTGCAGATAGATTTCCAGCTTAGGGCCTTTGCACACTAGAGTACTTTTCCAAATTTTAGTAAGGATTAACAAATTAACACCTTTTTCCCTAGTGTGCAAGGACTTTTTTGCATTTTTTACTATCCATAAATTCTAGTAAGGATGAAACAGGCCGACTAATTAAATATGGGCAGCTCCCGAGCTGCCCTTATTTCTGCCAAATGTCATCACGGATTAATTTCTTGATCTGAAGCGACATTTTCTTGCTTTTTTCATTCGTTCTCGAAACAAGATGTCGGATGAAGAGTTTTTCATGCTTTTTTATGATTGTTTTTTTATTTGCTGGAGCAAAGCGGCCAGGGCAGAATGCAAAGAATGATGTTGGTATTATCTGAATATGTTAGACTATCACTTTTACAAATGCAACAAGCGGCATTAAGGTTCTTTATTCAACAATATTCTGAAGAGCTAAAGTCGGACAAGTCAGATTCTTAAATTTACATGTCATTCACTAAATGTCGAAAATAGGCAATTTCAAAATATATATAATTCAAGTTGATGGTGCATTGAGGGTGAAAGAAAGAAAGAATTCTTCTCAGACGTTACGGTGAACCCTATCAAATCTGTCATCAGAAGTCGAAATGATTGATAGAGACTATTTCAGGGCATCAGGAATTTATGGTCGGAACTCAATAATTAGCAAATACGCCCCACTGTTTGGTAGAATTTTGGCAGAATTTTAGGTCTAGTGTGCAAAGGGCCTTATTCTCATACGCGTCTTCTTTACTCAAAACTTCAGTGTATAGTGTTAGAAACTGTGAGGTCCTGCCAAAATACTGATTTGATTGAATGCGTACTTTGTTCTTCTCAAACAGACTTTTAGCATCTTCTCATTGAGATTGTAATTGATCGTTTATGTTTTCATCAACTATTTCCAAGAGACGAGACAGTGCTGAATGGGAAATACCCATTGATTTTATAGTCAATGTATCTTTAATTGTCTCTTTCAACACTAACAACCATTTGTTAGAACCAGACTGAACAGGAAATGATGACTTGATTAGGCCCTCTTCATCTTTAACTTCATAAATTGCAGCCATGAATTTTAAGCTCCACACTCTACGACAACTTGTTACAACTGAACTGATTTGGTTTTGCGCATCGATTTTATAGATTGATTGAACGTGACGTTCGAATTATTACATCAATTAACCAATCAGACTGTAGAATTCTTGGGAACTTTCTCGAGAAGTCTTTGAAAAGTTCTAGAAAGTTCTACCCAATCAGATTGCAGGATTATTACATCATTATCTACAACATTTTCTTCTGGAAAGTTCGAATCAATTAGATCACTACGTCATTTTTTAGTAACATTACATCATGAAAACCAGTTTAGCAAATTTTTCTATTCTTTTGCTTGTGTTTTCTGGTTGTTTTCCTACACCATTAAGTCACTTCCTACGCTTTCTTCTCACACCACCACCAGTTAATTTCCTTAAACAAGTCTCAACACCAAAACCAGTTGCAGCTATGGCACCGCCTTTTGCAGCTGCATTTGCTCCTTTTAATGCGAATTTTTTTACGGCTTTTTTACTAATATTTCATGTCACTGCTCTTCCTCCTTGCTGAATTGCTTGCCTAACTGCTGCTTTTGCTAATGCGGACCCCATCTTTCTAGAATTTTCTAATGCTTTCTTCCTTTTATAACCACCTCTTATCAACTCGGTTGCTTCCTGACCACCATCATTTTTTTACATATCATCAATAATCATTGAAGCATTATCAGTTCCTACCATTGATGCCATTATTTGAAATCGGATTTTTTAGCATATGCGAATTTATTCAGCTTTTTCTTTGGTACCCCAGCAGCTCTCCAGACTTATCTAGGGATAAATTGTAAAGGTTTATCTCTTTTCCACCCCTTTTTCCAATTCTTGGTCTCAATTCGCGTTGCAAGCCTGATAATGGTGTAATACCAATTGCTGTCTTGACGATCCAATTTTGAAGGTTTTTAAAAAGACCTTTACCTCTAATTCTTTTTATACGTGGTTGCTTTATACGTTGCCTCTTATGCTTACCCATCTTTAATTACTAGGTGCATGCATTGTATTTATAGGAGATTTGATATGAAAGATATTCTTGTAAACTTTTGTCAGATTTTCTTAGAGCCTTAATATACTTTTCTTGATCTTCCCATGTTATACATTTATTAGACAGGAAACAATACAAGAGTTTTGCCAGTCTACCATTACCATTTGGAAAAGGATGTATTTGTAAAAAACTTTCGCAGAAATGCATGAGGTTGAATATTTCTATCATCTAAGAGTTTAGCAAGTTCTTTCTCAATATCTACAGGTTTACAATATTCAAAGTATTCTTCCTTGAAACATGCTATTCGCTGTTTTTACGCAAATTCACCATAGTTTTCGTATATGAAAAAGGAATGCGCTTCTTTTATTATACTAATTGTTAATATGTAGGTATATTCTCTTATAGTTTTTAAATAGATAAAGGCATCATGTAAATCACCAACTTCATTTTCCGTCTCATTAATTGAATTTAACATTTCAGCAACAATTAATTACCATGAAACAATTTATTAATAGAAGGTGAAACAATCAGAGAGACAACCCTGTTGCCTCGTTTTTCTCGGAAATCAGATTGCCGAATCATTAGAGACATTCCTGGACTTTCGCTGGACTGTCCCTTTGCACAAGATTCTAAACAATGAAATTGTGGGGGCTACCCTTTCATTAATTTTATAACAAAATTTCATCTTTAAAGAGTTAATCTTGGCTATGTAAAGGAAACGTTGGACGTTGATGGAAATTTAGTATATTCAAATATCTCCTGAATATAGATGTCTACAAAGACTCACTATTTTGTTGGACGCCGGAGAAACTTGTTTTTAACATGAATTCATTTGTTGAATATAAACTGTTAGCAGATAAGTGGAAACGCACATATTGTAGAGGAAAGATACATTGCTTAAGTTATCATTCAACAGTTGCTGCATCACCATGAATTGATGTTAATTCTTAATCTCGAATGATGTTGGGATGGTGTGGTGAAGATATCAAACATTTGCGAACATATTGGTATGTCATCGTTTAATATGGAACAAGTTTGACGCAACGTCACACAACCCATTAGATGAGTTGAAAGAACATTATAGATTTTTGGAAGAAAATGTGTTTATTGAATCTTACATGAAGTTTCAGGAATGCAGAGAAATAACTGTTTTCCTCAAAATAAATATAAATATAAACATATTAACATATTAAACAATTAAACATATTAACATATGAACAGCATAATAAATGTTTCAAGAATTTAATCATTAAATGCTATTCAGCATTAGTTCAGCTAACTTTATCTCCTGCTCCCAGTAATTAATTAATTTCATGTCTTCATCCCAATCTTTGGATAGGGTCATGAAATGTATCTGCTGCCATTCTATTTTCATCTTATTATCTTTAATTATCTTTTTTAAAATTTGTCTCATTCTTCTTTTAATGAGAGTATATGCAATATATGGGAGATGGGGTAGAATCATTTCCATTTCTGTCATTAAAATAAGAAATTAATTGTTTGAAAGATGTGCTACTTTTGCCTGAAAGTGTTTGAAAAATTCTTTAGTGGTCCAAATGGTGGAAGTGGTTTGAGTGTTCGTGTTGATCAACAGTATGATAAACACTATTTAACCTTATTCACTTATGTTGTTAACATTGTGTATCTTACAACAGGAGACTTGAATGAATATGAGGGAAACATTTAATTCATACTTACTAGTTTCTTTGACTTTCTAAATCTAGAAAAAAATGAAAAAGTAATTTCAAATCGAATGGATTGTCTGATCCGTTTTTGTATCTGCAAAGCCAAATTCCACTACTTTTGCCTTTGTTCATTTTAGCTCCTGATGCCATTTCAAAATCTTGGACACAATAAAAAGTTGATTTCATGGACTGTTCACCTTGCAGGATTATTGTGGTGTCATCAGGATACTGGGTAATTTTAAAATCAACATTCTTAATTGTAATACCAGTAATGTCTTGGTTTTTCCTGACAGATGTTGCCAAAATTCCAGAAACTTGGACGTTCCTGCCTCACTTCCCTAACAAGGGTGAATGGGGTGTTGTTTGTGGAACAGTTGGAGGATCCTCAGCCTTGCTACCACTGCTTCCGTCAAACTGTGCTGGGTCACCGTCTTGTTTGTCTGTCTCACTGTCTCTCTCACTCTAATTATGTTTTTGTTGTTGTTGTTGTCTCGTTGAGGGCCTGAGCCTATACTTAGTCCCTGCAGGTCTGCCTGTTGGTCTGTCTCACCCTCACAATTGTCCTGTTGCTGTGATCTAGGCCTAAGACGATTCCTAGGCAGTGGCCTGTCCAGTTCACTGTTATAGTCAGACAGTATGACTGTATCACCCTCAAAATTGTTGTGGTCACTGTTGTTGTCACTCATGTCACTGTCAGATGTTTGTCTTTGTGCGGTATTGTGAGTTGTTGGTCTGTCACCAAATGTCACAGTCCACGTAGTTATGTCCATCGTCTCCACAATAATAGCAAAGCCTTAGGCCCCTCTGGTTGCAACTCATGGTGAGATGAAAAGTGGAATTACAAAGCATACAGATGGGCTGACGTCCTCTAAATGAAATGAGTATTTTCTGGCCACAAATGATTATGAAAGGTGGAAGTGGGTTTTCAGGATTGGGATAGATGGTGCATAAACGTTTGCCAGTGGATATTGTGGGAAATTCTTGATAGGTTTGACTCCAAATGCTCAGTATTTTTCCATGGGGCTCAAGCTGTTCCAAAATGGCTGAATTTGAGATGTCAGGTGAAGCAAATGGGATGGTAATGAGTCTTTGGCGTATGGGCTGTATTAGCAATGGGTGTTCAGATTGGGATGGAAGGAATATGGTTTTTCATAAGAGGACATCAACAAATTGTGATTATGATAAGATGGCCTTGATAAGATGATGACCTTGTCTAGATGGCATTTGTTGTAAATAAGTTATAGTGCATTGATTGTTTAATGTTTTGTGGATTTTTTTGATTATTTCAATGTGTGTAATGGACGATTTTGTGTAAAATTGAATTCCTCTGTCCCATCAGAATCTATGAAAATTGTAGACTGAGTTGAAAAATTTCTTGGTAAAAATTTCTCCTGCACTGGTGTTACTAAGATTATTTGCTATTCCAGGGTTTTCGTTTCTTTTGAGTTTCATGCTGATAAAATGCAATTTTATCACAGTTAATTGCATGAGGAGCGTGTATTGCTTTCCCGAAAGAATTTGATGGGATTCAAGCGAATTCTTATGGGATTGTTTAAGGATCGCATTATTGATGAATTTAGGGTGTTTGTAGGAGATGCTGGAATTCACCTGTGGTTTGTATAGATTCTTATGTGGTTTGTTTGGTATATGTTTCATTTGCCCCCTGGAATTTTTTCATTTTCTAACAATAAAAATTAGAATGGCTGGTTTCTGTGGAAAGATTCTGATGGGACAAAAGGAGAACTATGTAATAAATTATATTGTTCTTTGCTGGATGGGGGGAAAATATTAGATGGATTAGCTTTATTAAAGAAATTTTATATAACTGTGGATTTTCTCATATTTGGTATAGTCAAAGTGTAATGTATCAGACTTAATTAAAATAGTAAAATGTAAGCTTAAAGATCAGTTTCTACGAAAGTGGAATATGATCTGCAAGTATCATCGAAAGGAAGGATGTACTCTCAAATCAAACCACATTTCAAGATGGAAGAATACTTTTCAAAATTGCTGTCAAATTTAAGTCAATTTCTTTGTTGGTTTAGAACATCAAATCAGTATCCAAATATGTTTAAATTCCAAACCTTAATGGAAAAGTCCAATCATATATTAGTGAACATAGCTAAATTTATTAGAGAAGTTTTCAGATATAGAACGAAAACACCTGACCTCCATTGAAAAAGAGAAGAAAAAGAAAAAAAAATATAATACGAATCCAGGAAAGAAAGATAACGAAATATGTTATTGTCGCTTCTGTTTTGTTGTATATTTCTATTTAATTCTATGTAATCAGATTCATGATGTTTGATTTATTTTATTAAAATCTAAGCTCTTAAATGTCAAAACTTGATGTAACAGAGCTTGTTATTTTTATTTTGGTATAAATGTAATTAAATATTAATGATGAAAGTAATGATGATGTTTAGAAATGACATAGTGTAAACAGGGTCTGAGGCCCTTTGCAAACTAGACCTAAAAGTCTGCCAAAATTCTACCAGACAGTGGGGTGCACTTGCTAATTACTAAGATCCGACCATAAATTTTTGATGCAATAGCCAGTGTCAATCATTTCGACTTCTGATGATAGATTTGATAGGGTGTACTGCAATGTCTGAGAAGAATTCTTTTTTTTCATCCTCATCACACCAACAACTTGAATTATATTTTTTTTGAAATTGCTTATTTCAACACGAATTAATTTAAGAATCTGCATTCTCCGACTTTAGTTCTTCAGAATGTTGTTGAATGAAGAACCTAAATGCCGCTTCTTGCATTTGTAAAAGAGATCTTACATATGCAGATAATAGCATATCATTCTTTGCATTCTACACTGGCAGCTAGGCTTTGCTGCAGAAAATAGAAAACCTTCATAATTAAAGGTACCCATTAGCCATGTTTGAAGAATAAGATCAGCTCAGATCAGCCCGAGATAAGCCTATTAACTTTCAGCTTGCAGTGTGGAACAATCTCCACAATTGTTTCCTGTGATTCTAGCTTTTTCAGGCTTTGTTCTTGCTTTCACCCGCAATCGTCATTGATCCCTATTTATTTTCTATTTGATCTCGCTTGTTTGTGGTGTAATTTCCATTTTTCTGAGTTGCTCCTTCATCTACTTCAATGATTCCCTGTCTGTTCCACCTTGTCATCTCTCGTTCTCATTTATTCCCACCGATTTCTACTTTGTCCCATTTGTTCCCTCCGATTCCAAGGTATTCCCACTTCGTTTCAGCATGTTACAATGGTTCCATTCAGTTCCGTTTATTCCCACTCATTCCACGAGTTCCCAGCTTTTTTGTTTGTTCAAGATTTTAGCGCATGCTGGCTAACGGCTTCCTAATGAGTTTGTTGTTCAAACTCATGCCAAATTTCGAAGACTCAGAACAACCTCTTCGATTGTTTTGATTGTATGCATTTGAATTGCAATTAAAATAATTAATTAACTCAATGATTGTTTAAATTGTGTGCACAGAGAATAGAAATTCCTATCTTTTGTTACAACCTTCCTGATTCCTAGGTATCTAGGTATCTATCTAGGTCTATTTCTTCCGGTTTGCCGAAAACCCCTGCATAATGTTTGAATTCTTCAAACATAAAAACCATGAAAAACTCTTCATCCGACATCTTTTTAGGAGAACGAGTGAAAAACAAGAAAATGTCGTATTAGGTAAAAAAATTAATCCCTGACGACATTTGGCAGAAATAAGGGCTGCTTGGGAGCTGCCCATATTTAACTAGGCGGCCTGTTTCATCCTTAAAAGAATTTATGGATAGCAGAAAATGCAAAAAGGTTCCTTGCACACTAGGAGAAAAGGTGTTAATTTTCTAATCCTTACTAAGATTTAGAAAAGTTCTCTAGTGTGCAAAGGCCCTAAAGCTGGGAAAGCTTGGATTTGCCCAATTTGCCCAACTGATTAATTTGTGAAGGACTTAATATACCTGTTTACATAAGCAGTAAGAAGATTGCCTGTATTTTGTGTGTGCTGATGCCCTTGATTGTAATTGAGATATTCCTTCGGATTGAAAAAGAAAATATTTTATAGTTGCAGCTCTTGAGACAGCAAAGATTAGAACAGATCACTTTTGTATGATGTCTGAGAGCATTAAAAATTTTGAAATCAAATGATATCGATTTTTCATATGAAAATCTTACAAAGCAGCCAAAACTTAGTCAAGGTACAAAGTTTCACTGCCCTGACGCTTGTGTTTTTAATTTAATGGGCATTCAAAGTTCCCAACTTCATAAAGGCTTTGACCATAAAAAATGAACTTGGTGAAACTTTTTACCCCATGCGGTCAAAGCCCTTATAAAATTGTAAACTTTGGACTTTCGTAGAATCGGTAATACACCCGCTTAGATAGTAAAACTTTGCACCTAGACTAATTTTTGGGTGATTTATACGCTGTTTGGATTGATGGCTTGATATCTTGCGATTTCGAAAAATTTAAATTCTACCAAAGTGATCTATTATCATAGGTAAAGTTTCAATGTTTTAAAAAAGTAAGAAATTGAATTGAGCCTTGCATTTCAGGTGCACAGTTTCACTAATCTAAAAAGTTAGAAAATGTCCTTAACTTAAGTAATTAACACAATCAAATTTCCAGTTTTTCGTCAAAAAAGTTTATTAAAACAAATATCTTTTGTACACCAAGCAAAGGGTAACAAAAAAGGAAATGCAAAATTAATAAAATTGAACATGGAAATCACTTGTCATTCACCTACTGCACATGCGGAAGTAAACTTTAAATGTTTTTTAAACTAAACTCATCCAGGTTTTCAGGTTTGTCCCAAGCCCCCTCCATAAAATGTTTAGCAAGAAAAGATTTTTTAAGATTCTAGAGTAGAATTTTGCTCAAAATTATGATAAACTCCAAAACAACTTATGTAGAAGTGTATTTACGTCAGTATCCCTCCTTATAGATACAGTTTCTCAATTGTTCACTTCTATATGAACATAATGTATGAATGAATATGTCTTTTTTTGGTGAATTTTTAGTTTAGACTTGATTGCTTCTTGGTTATAAACCCAAACAATGTGCATTTCCAACACTCGCATATGCAGCGAAACAACCCAATAAATAAAATGTTTAGTATGAACAGTTTTTCAAGATTCTTGCAGTAGAAGTATCTTCAGAGTTATGAATAACTACAAAACAACTTCAGATTTAAAAGAGTCGATCGTTATTTACCGAGATCCCAGTGAGATTAGAAATAGGAAAGTTAGGGCAACGACTTATGTAGAGGTGTACCTACGTCAGTATCCCTCTTCATAGATAGAATTCTTCTATTGTTCACTTCTATATGAACATAATGTATGAATGAATATATGTCTTTTTTTGGTGACTTTTTAGTTTAGACTTGATTGCTTCTCGGTAATACACCCAAACAATGTGCATGTTAAACACTCGCATATGCAGTGAAACACCTGGATACATAAAATACAACCTCATCCCCAGGGTGAATAGGCCTCTATGTAAAACTGTCCATTTTCGACAATAGATTTGAGGGTTGAGATTCGAGGAAACTTGATTTGGGGCCAGGGGATGAGGTTGACATGAAATTTTTAGCAAGAACAGTTTTTTAAGATTCTTCCAGTAGAAAAAAGTTTGTTCAAAATTATGGACAGAATCGGTACCGGGCCAAAATCGAATTGACTGTTGAGATTCAAGGAAATTCAAATTGGTACCTAGGGAAGAGGTTACGCCTTGAATCTGGGGCCTAGACTTATTACCTTCCTCCCACTATTTCCGAAACAGCTTCTAACAACTACAACAACATACAGCTGTTTTCTCAGAGTGGGAGGAAGTAGTTGGAGTTGGGTGGTGGGGTGTGGAGGAGCGTAGACTACAATGGATGTAATAAGTCTATCTAGGGGCAAGTAGCGGAAAATCGCATGCGCAGTAACGAAGCTGCGAAATGGAGCTGCGCGTGGAGTTGAACTCAGGCTGGGAGATGGACTAAGGCTGCCTAGGCAAATGGGGCGAGTTCACAAATTTGCATTCAGCACATTATATACTTGTAGATATAACCCTAAAAATGGGGATGAAGAGAAGAAAATCATACAAGAAAGTAATTTTTCGTTTTTTTATTAAACAAAGAATAAATGTTAGGTATAACATCACTTCTACAGTATAATTAATGTTTCTTTTATAACACGTGAAAAAGCATCAGTTCGTGTCTGGTCTTATCTATGCTTTGATTTGTAATTAGGCTAATCTAGGCTAGGTAGATTTGTAACTAGGCCTTTATAGGTCTTTGATTGTCTTCCTCCACTAATAACTTTAAAATAATTTTAGGCATATGATATTATTATGCTGTTTGCTAGGAGTTTTACTTCTCCAACAACCAAACAACAATATTTTGGGGCATGGCTGCGGAATACAGGGCCAGGTCATAATGTTGTGGATTTGGCTGCCTACAACCTACAGGTTGCACAATTGTTCTCTACAACAATCATGCTTGTTAGAGGACAAAAGATTTGGCGTAAAAAGAATGGGTAATGATCCACAATCAGACGTTAATGACCCCTTGTTCTAAAATGCTGTAGGCTCTTCGTAATTACGGACAGTTGTGACAGGATTTTCAGAGAGGGTGCACAAAACGGTGCAGGGATGGCAGGTACGATCTCTATAGTTGCAAAAAAATTGCTCGACCTGGAGAGGGAAGACTTGATCATGTATTTCTTCCCGCAGATGGTGCTGCAGTGCTATGTATTCTCTATGGCAGACTTATGGACACGAGATAGCTGATTTTTGGTGCCTTTCCAGGAGTGGCAATATTCGTCCCTTTCTCTTAAATTTTCCTCATAAATTTTATGTGCTCTGCATTAAATTTTACCCTTTGCAGCGAAAGCTGTATTAATAAAGTTACAGCCCCCCTTTGTCCGAATTTTGTTTCGATGGCCTACACCATTTTCATTGATATTGATCACCAACATCATCCTATGACGGCCAGGGCCATAGGGTTGGTGGCCATAACCTCGTTTTCAAGAAGGTTTCCTCTCTAATTAGACTCACTACAAAAGTCCTAGATTCGCTCCCAGCCCCCCACGCAACACAGCCCCCTCATACTTTGAGCTGCTGACATAAACAACAGCAACAACTATTTCTTTATTTCACATATTTTTGAATGAATTGAAATGAGGTGTAGGGAGCGAAAACTCTGACTCATGCAGTGAGTCTACTCTCTAATGACAAGAGGGAAAACATTTATGGCGTCAGCAGCCTCAGCCTGATGTTAGTTGGAAAAGTAACAATTTCTTGTCAGCTGCAATGGTGACTCTTTTTGAGAAAAAGTACATAATTTGGAACTTGTGAACTATAATTAATAATTTTTCGGATGCAATGTTATAAGAAAACAATGAGGCAAGTAGAACACACTGTCTTTCAATTTTCAGTGGTTTTATGATGGTTTATTGTAACGCCAGATAGAGGGCCTCAAATAAGCAATTACATAGGCCTAAGGAATGGGTTTTACTTGCCTTCGCTTCTCAAAATACCAGAGTTTTTATATAGCTGTCACCATCTACCTTGCAAATGAAAATAGTTTCTACGGTATCATGTGCTAGTTTTCCACTTAAAACACATTCTTTCATTCTTCATTTTGGACTCTACGGTATCATGTGCTAGTTTTCCTGCTACAACACATTCTTTAATTCTTTTTTTCGACTATCATTAATACATTTCTGGATTTAATGTTATAAGACAACAATGAGGCAACTACAATTTGCTTCAAAACCGTAAAACCGTGCGATATGTTCAACAAACCCTATGGGACATTCAAGTATAATCATACTATTCTGAAAGTTGCCATCATCATAATCATTGCTATTTGCTCCGTCATCATCATCATGGAAATTCCTATCCTTATCAGTCTTATCCCCGCCATCATTCTCATCATTATTACGAATGATTCTCATTTTGATCAAAATCTTCATTGTAATCATTTTAATTCATAACCCACCACTCGTGTCAACATTTTTTCTCAGCGTTGTCAGCCTTGCCAAGTCTATTTTGCATAAGCCCCTCTATTTCTTTTTCTTCCCACAATTCCTAGAGTCTTCAATACCTTTAAGCTTGTTTGTCATATTTGCTGAATTCACTTTCTCACTTCCAGTGTAAAATGATGTGGTGAGCTCAAAAATGGAGGTGTTCAATTGCAACTCGTCAACTGGTATTGGACATGTACAGTGTCACTGAGTCAATTCTTTCAACATTGCATGTAGTGCTGCAGGAATATGCTATTCATTGATTATTGAGGAACAAGTTGATGTATACACTTTGCCAGTACTGTCACTTGCTGGTAGGAGTTTCATTCACAGACGTTCTGTACTGCATTTAAAAACAAACATGATGTGGCGAGCTCAAAAATGGAGGTGTTCAATTGTAACTTGTCAACTGGAATTGGACATGTACAGTGTTACTGAGTCAATTCTTTCAAAATTGCATGCAGTGCTGCAGGAATATTCTATGCATTGATTATTTAAGAATAAGTTGATGTATCACGCTAGCTGATCTATACGCACTACTGTGGTGGATACGCACTATTGTGGTGGTGTATTTTGCGTACTGTGGTGGGGTTTTTTGCGTACTGTGGTGGATAAGCTCTACTGTGGTGGGTTATTATGCGTACTGTGGTGGGTTATTATGCTTAATGTGGTGGGGTTTTTTGCGTACTGTGGTGGATAAGCTCTATTGTGGTGGGTTATTATGCGTACTGTGGTGGGTTATTATGCTTGTTGTGGTGGGGTTTTTTGCGTACTGTGGTGGATAAGCTCTACTGTGGTGGGTTATTGTGCGTACTGTGGTGGGTTATTATGCTTAATGTGGTGGGGGTTTTTGTGTACTGTGGTGGATAAGCTCTACTGTGGTGGGTTATTATGCGTACTGTGGTGGGGTTCTTTGCGTACTGTGGTGGATAAGCACTACTGTGGTGGGTTATTATGCTTAATGTGGTGGGGTTTTTTGCGTACTGTGGTGGATAAGCTCTATTGTGGTGGGTTATTATGCGTACTGTGGTGGGTTATTATGCTTAATGTGGTGGGGTTTTTTGCGTACTGTGGTGGATAAGCTCTACTGTGATGGGTTATTATGCGTACTGTGGTGGGTTATTATGCTTGTTGTGGTGGGGTTTTTTGCGTACTGTGGTGGATAAGCTCTACTGTGGTGGGTTATTATGCGTACTGTGGTGGGGTTTTTTGCGTACTGTGGTGGATAAGAACTACTGTGGTGGGTTATTATGCTTGATGCGGTGACATTCTTTTGCTGTCTGTGGTCTGTGGTTGATACTCACTATTTGGGTGGTTTTTTTGCTTCATATTGTATGGATACGGCTTTGAAAAAACATGTCATTCTTGATCGTCACTGATCTTTTGATCAACTACAAACATATATTTTGACTATTTAAATTTGAAAGTCGAAAATAACCCCAAGACATACAGAAAGTCTTATATTTTCTGAGCCTGGTTTAAAAAAAAACATAGCATATTATGAACTCTCAAAGATTGTAAAAAATCTCAGATAAACCTCAGAAATAATTCTTTCGAAGTGGTTTGGGCCTGCCTGCACTAACGCGTAAAGTATTAAGAGAAGAAGAATATTTTTAGACTAAAAACCCAGGCTAAGCAATAAGACTTTCTGTGTGTTTTTGGGATATTATTTTAGCTAGGACTGTCATAAATTTCCTACAGTTGGTCAAATTTTCAAATTTCGAATTTAAATAGTCAAAATATCTGTTTGTAGTTGATCAAAAGATCAGTGACGATCAAGAATGACCTGTTTTTTCAAAGCCGTATCCATACAATATGAAGCAAAAAAACCACCCAAATAGTGAGTATCAACCACAGACCACAGACAGCAAAAGAATGTCACCGCATCAAGCATAATAACCCACCACAGTAGTGCTTATCCACCACAGTACGCAAAAAACCCCACCACAGTACGCATAATAACCCACCACAGTAGAGCTTATCCACCACAGTACACAAAAACCCCCACCACATTAAGCATAATAACCCACCACAGTACGCATAATAACCCACCACAGTAGAGCTTATCCAGCACAGTACGCAAAAAACCCCACCACGACAAGCATAATAACCCACCACAGTACGCATAATAACCCACCACAGTACGCATAATAACCCACCACAGTAGAGCTTATCCACCACAGTACGCAAAAAACCCCACCACAGTACGCAAAATACACCACCACAGTAGTGCGTATCCACCACAGTAGTGCCTATAGATTCGCTAGCGTGTGTATACACTTTGCCAGTACTGTCGCTTGCTGGTAGGAGTTTTATTGACAGACTTTCTGTACTGCATTTAAAAACAAACAATTGCTTCGTGAGAATTAGTTGCAGTACCTGACATAAGCATAAAACAGTAGTTCTGTCTGTAATACAGCATCGGTGACTTGTTGTTGCCGTGACGCCATTGTGTTTATGGAATGCATGTATGTATGGATACATGCATGCAATTATGTTTTGACGCTTTTTCTTGCCAATTTTGTAACAATAGCTAAGCCACAAATAAGAGGAAGTAAACTTTGCAGTCGCTGTCATTGGTCCTCATGAAAGCCTATTTTCAAACAATGAGTAGCAAACACGAATTTGTAAACAAGTAGATGATTCATTGTGGTAGAACATTTCCACAAGTTCTCGAAGCTCTTATTTAGATAACTAGATTTTTTCCTCCAATCAGAACATTCTCCAAGCACATTTGTATAATATTTACTGACACGTGAGTCAGTGTTGCCGACAGGATTCTCGAACTTCCCTTTGCATACTTGGATATTTTACTTGGATATTGCTGAGGGAAATCAGATTAACTTATTGATGAAATTTTGTAAAATCAGATGTGACTCGCTTGCCCTCCAAATACTATATTTTCGGTTGGCTGTCTATTCAAATATTATTCGGAATAGAAAAGTGACAGAGCGCAGGGTTCATCCAGAATTTTGTTACAGAGTGTGAATACTAATTTTTATAGCAAATTCCTATCAATTTTCTTCATTTTCTAACTTTACATATAAATGAAGTCGTTTGTGGTAGAATATATTTTTAATCTCTTATTTTTCTGTACAAATGGTCTTTTTCTTGAAACACATTATTCTCAGTTATCCATCTGAGCCTCGATAGTTTCTTAATTTTTTTGGGCATTTTTTAGCCTCGTCTTCTTTATAAAGGTGTTCCTTATATAAAAAACGTGTATATTTATCTACTGCTACTTGCGAACAACAAAAAACAAATATACATACTGTAATATGTAATTGCGAAGCATGGTCATACGACAACACTTGAAACTAGACTGTCTACATTTTAGTATAGCAACAACTTAGGGCCGATTCACTCCTTGATATCTCCTACACCTTTGCTACATAGCCTATTGTTTTCACAGAAATCGCGGAGAAATCCTTTCCTTTTCAGAAAAATCTCATACATCTTTTCGAGGAGTGAATTGCCCCTAGGCAAAAAGTCTTCCGAAGAATCTACTCGTTCGGGCGGGGCTTATTAGATCCATATCGGTGTCGCAAGAAATCTAGCGTACACGTATATTTCTTTTTATAAGATATCCTTTATATAGGAAGACAGACTCCTGATCGAATGGCCAAACATTGAAGAAAGTCCAGTGCTGGAAATTTGTTACCTAACAAACTTCTCATCTCCGACAGCGAAAAGTTTCCTTCCATCCCCTATGTTTGGTTTGAAATAATGCAATTCTGTGACAAGCAGCCAAACAGGACAGCCATAGGCATTCAAATATGATAAATATATGGGTTCCAAACATCATTCGGATAGAATAACAATATTGCCAATTAGACTTGTTACCTGAACGGTTGTTATCGCTATTGCATTGAAATGGCTTGACGGTCAAACTACTGAAGCTAACAACAACAACATCAATTCAATTCAATGTCAGCGAAAGTTAGGGACTTGAGATAATTCTAGTTGCCAATATGGATATTGAGGAAACTCTTACGAAAATTTCAGTCATTGAAACTTTACATTGTTAAGAAACTCATCGTAATGGAGCAATTTTTTAGTTCCTTTTTAAGAAAAATTTGTCCATTGGTGATTATCTAATTTCTTCGGGTTCTTGCCGTTCTAATGAATAAAATGGTGAATGTTATGGATTAGACTTATTCTACAGAGGTACATGAATATCATGTCATAGATCGGTGTTATTCTGGTTCTATTCTGCAGAAACTAAACATATTTCATTTTAGGGAGCAAGACTTCTTGCCATTCCAATAATTGCTAGAAAGTTGGTCAACAACCGAACAATCAGTCCTTGTTATCTTGTAGCATACGTTGTCCAGGGAGTAGTATAGGTCTTTGCACTTTAACTTGTTCAAAACCAACAAACGATTACTTTTTATCTCATCAAGGATAAGGCTGATCAGTCTTGTTTTGTTTTCACCGTTCTGGAGAGTATCTTTAAAATTTCTTGGGATCAGCGATGCAATGCTACGCACTATTACCTTTTCAGCACAACCACGCTTGATGCGCTCTGGATCTTTGATAGACGTTTCTCTATAGGTATCAGCACGAGATGAACTGTTTGGTATTCTTCTTGTATGGAAATTATCAGTTGGGTTACCAAGTCGGAATATGTTTTCGGAATGGTGGTTTGTATCGGTATAAGAGCCATTAGGTCGACGAGATATGAAGCGACATTACATTTACTTGGCATTTCAGTTTTTAGGTCTAGAAGCACTGCCTTGTTAATAATGATGCCTGTCAGCTTGCTTTTAATTGTGCTTCTTCTTGACCCATCTGCGTTTGCAAGGCTCAGTGGTACAGGGCTAAGAGGAAATTTTAATGCACTCTCAAAGTCTATTAGTTGTTCTGTCTTTGCTGATACAGCTAAGAATGTACCAATGACATTTTGGTTAGCTTCCACTACCTTCATTTTGTCATTTTTCTTTAGATTAACTTTCTGACTGCTCTGTTTGAATAGTTTTGGTTTCACTTTTGGTAACTTATCATGGAATTTTCTGCTGCGGGACACAATACGTGAATCATAAAACTCGTTGTATTTACTTCTTCCAATATTTACTACTTGTAGCATACCATCACTATGCTCATCAGAGACAGGTATACCCGAGCTCAGATTGTACAGTTTATCAGATTTACAAACATTTGCTGAAAGGATTGATAAAATCATTGGAGATCGTGTGAACTAGAAGGTTCAATGACTTGCAACTTTTTGCTATTTGGTTTGGCAAAATTGGCTTGTACAATTTTTTTGGATTTTCAAGACCAACCAGCTTCTTTAACTCATTTGTAACTTTGGCTTGTGATGCTCGATTCAATGTCCACTTTGTGACGGCATGAACATTTCCAGCGAAGTTTGTAACACCTCCACTCGTTTTCGCATCCCGATTAAATGTCTGCTCTCCTCTTTGATCTATGGCAATTCGAAGAGGGTATCTGTTTTGTCCCTGAACAGAAATTCCATGCAATTTGAGAAGACTTTTGCATCAAGGATACCGTTTGTCTAATGTCTCTAATTGGGAAACATAGTAACTACCATATCTACTGTAATTGGTGCGATCAAGGGCAAAGTAGTAAGGCAGAATTACTTTCCAAGCATGCAATCTGAGGTCATAATCACCCTTGTGGATGGCAATATAGTGAAAGTGCAAAATTTTAACCACATCAAGGTAGTTTATTATCCAAAATTGTGGTGTCTTACAAAGCATTCCCTTTCGAGCTTCCTCTTTGTAATTCTCAAATCTTTCAAACAGTTCTCTTATGACAAGATTTTCAGAAAGTGAAGTTACATCACCAAGGACTGTATCACTTATTTGACTTTTCACCACAGTTTTGCTGATATCAACATCTTTATCATCTATGAAGCGATTAAACAGTAATCTTTCTAGTGCTTCTGCAAAAAGCTCATGTATTTTCCTGCAACGATTGTAGTGGGAGCCAGCGATAATACCATTTAATGAACCACTGGTTGACAGTCCAGACTGAAAAATTATTTCCTCAAACCCAGAACCTTCAACGAGAATACCCAGCACACTGAAAATTTCCTTCATTGCATGAAAATCACCCAAATGAATTATTACATTTGTAAACTGCACAGGTTGATTCCAAACCAACTTGAAAGCATTCACTGCTGCACCAACGTCAAGGGTAACGTTAACGAATGGCATATTGGCCTCCCGGCTGAGTTTCTGCATAAAGCTCAGATAGTTGAAGATCGTATCAAACGATGTAACTGGTGCATTGATGGGTGGTAGGTAGGTAACTGATGTTTTTTGACATGATTGGTTTCCAAGAGCCTTTCTGATCATCAACTGCCAGCCAGCAAAATTGGGAAATAACTTTTCACTTTACGTTATTGATCGAAGCATCATCCATATTCCTTTTGAACAAGCTTCCGTTTATTATCCCCTTCATCATTTGGCCTTATATCATCTTTGCTCAGCTTTGGTAGTTCTTTTTTAACATCAACTTGAATTTCCTTCGCTGCATTTGTTTCTTTTGCACAAAAAGCCCTTTTCCCTTTCTCAATAGACCTGAAAACATCTTGCATTACAGTGTCATTCGAATGCTCTTGAAACTTGATCATGTGAGTGGAATTAATCATTCCAAATTTGTCACTTTCGACTTTCTTGTTGAATTTATCTGCCCAGAAGTAAGTGAAAACAAAAGTGTTGTCCGATGTAGACCTGAGTCCTGGAAATATGCCTTCATCATATATAATCCGTGTCACCTCTGCTTGTGCAGTTTCAATCTCACACACAGAGGAGTAATCTAGGGAATGACCCAACCTTGACAAAATCATGATTGGGAGCTTTTGTCCTGTAAGGTTATGTAGCCCAAGACCAAGGAGAAAATGCTTGAATGTAAGAACTCTGCCTTGCGTTACTCCATGTATAAGATTACTTGAAAATGACTGAATGTATCGTTGAATTTTTTCTGAGGTTGCATGACCAGGTGTTCACAGTAATTGTTCATAAAATTCACGGACAGACTGGGGAAGTGTTAAACTGCTTTCTTCCAATTCTTTCAAATTTGGTGGCCATTGACATTGCTTGCTTTCTTTCTAAAACTCTAAAATGTCTTCCCTAATGAAATTTGCTACTCGTTTTATGACAGCAGCCTTTTCATTTGCGACGGTTGTTTTGCTTATTCCATCTTTGCTCACAACTACCTTAGGACTTTTTCCATCAATGATAAGAAAATACAATAAATCTGGGAAGGCATTTAAAATCTTTTGTTTCAACTTGCTGCGATAACGCGTATCCCCTTCATGACCATCATTATACATATAATGAAAATGCTTCATTGATATTGCTTTGTGGTTCTCAATTATTTCATTCTGAATAGCATTTTTTACAACTTCAAAATTCCCAAATTCTTCATTTGGAACCGATTTCTCTTCGGAATCGACTACCTTTCGAATGTAGTCAAGCCTGCACTTGTCTTGGACTTGAAATTCTTTTGCAAGGAGGTCAACACCTTGAATATCCCAAAAGACATTGAAATCACGTTTTTCTTCTGCAGCTGCTTTTATTGACTTTTCTGAGGATACAAGTGTTAGTTTATGGGAAACTTGTTCTTTTTCTCTAACCTTTTTCCTTTTAGTTTTGCAGAAGTAGCAATAGTCGGGAAACAAAATTTGAGATTATGAATTGGACCTTTCAACAGATGCTCTCAGTCGCTTTTGTTTTGGCTGCTTTTCTTTGTCTGTTGATTTTCGTTTCTGCGAGAGAATAAGTGTGAAGTTCTTATAGCAAGGGACATTACATATTCCATGTAATTCGATATCGATTTGATCAGGTATTGATGCTGCCTGTGCTCTGTGTTCATTTTGCCCTCCCAGTTCTTGACGAAGTTTCTTTGCCTCAAGTAGCCGTGAATGAGCTTGAGCTGATAATCTTTTGAGATTATCAGCACTGCCAGTGGATTCATAGTGTGCAACACAATACAAGGATGACATATTTATAATATATAAAACAAAATTTTGATTGCATTGAAGAAAATAAAATTAAATTAACTAAATAAAATTGGAGAAAATAAAATTAACTAAGCCTACAGTACAAAATTCGACCTAAGGCTTAGGCCTACTATTCATTGACATCAAATCGATTCTTTTCGAGTAAATTAATCTATTTCTAGTTAATTAATGTGTAAAAACTTACCACTACTGCCAGTTTGAAAACTGCAGTATACTGTTCTAGTGGAGCCATCCCGAACACTAGTCAATTCTATCAAAAAGATAAGATTTTGAATCTCAATGAAGGAGATCATCTGTTGATAAGTCTTATGAATTAGCCTCGTTTTAGAACCCTAGAAGGGGATTCCTCTATTGACACCCCCCCCCCAAAAACGTTTTCTGACTTCTTTTTGGTTTCGCTTTGCTTTTTTTGTTTTTTTACAGCACTATTCAATGTCAATGGACTAATACCGTAATTTCTTTTTAAGCCCCCCCTCTCAATCAAGCACCCCCCTATAAGCCTCCACTTTTGAAAAGCAAACAATTAAGTCCTTCCATTCATAAAACACTCGATTAAAATTTAAATTGTGCACAATTTAAGTAATCTTGATAAAAAATGAAGAATGGGGGGTCATGCCATGAACTTTTTGGGGGGCACATGGGGGGCGGGCGGATGCCCCAACACCCCCAGAGGCTGAATCTATAATTTTGAATAATTATCAACAACTTCTAGCATTGACTGAAAGAGAAGAATACCTAGAAAAATGGATGAGGCATACCTGACTGTATTTTCACACATTATTTCAATTTTGCCCACATTCCCAACTTTGACCCCCTGTATTTCTCTAGCCCACCCCTGTATTTCTCTAGCCCACCCAAAACATCCGTTTACCTCAGAAATTCTGTTTGTATACATACTAGCGACCATAAAATGCTATGTCTCATTAATGTCAGCCTCCGGTGGCACTTACCTCAGTATGTGCCTGGTCTAACATACCTCACCAGCCAGTGATCAAACAAGACAGAAACACTACAAAGCAATGCGCGGTCTACAATGCGTTGGCATAGACTAGACTTCTATATCCAGGTCCTTGTTTATTGCATGATGTTGTAGAAATATTGACTAGACTCAGATTATACCAATACGCTCTCGTAGCTGACATCGAGAAAGCCTTCTTAATGATTCTCTCCTTAAATTCATGCGTAAGTTGCGAATTCCATTTTCACATTCTGGCATCGATGTGTGATGGCCTCTCCGAATGCTAAGAACAGAGCCATACTTCTGCAGCTTACAGACGACCGCATCATTGTGCAACTAAAAATGGGACGCTGTACACATTGATAAAAGCAATTGTGGACGCGGGATCCAAAAATCCCTAAGGTTTCTCCAGATCTGACTTTCAGAGTGGTAAACTTCATTATTTTCTTCTTTTTTTCAGCATCTTTAATCGTTATAATGATATCTCTGCTGGTACTTTTGCATAAAGAGATTGGTCAAAGCTCAAACACGGACTCACACAAATCATAAATTTCTCTTGGCTCCACTTTACAGCCTGTTGGAACACGTAAGGAGATGGAGTTGGGATGCTTTAGTCTGCCAAAGGCACCGGTTGCCGTAGGTAAAGCGTTTGCTTGAGAATACATAGCAATACGAGACGTTGGAGCAGCAGCAGCAGCAGCATAAGCCATGATGGTTTGAATGTTCAAAAAATTTTACCACAATAGATGCAATTCAGTAAAATCGTTACCACAATAGATGTGATCCAGCCAAATTTTAACCACAATAGATGCGATCCAGCAAAATTTCAACGTCAGTAGAATCCAAAGTTCACTGCCTGCCAAGTGGCGCCAGGTTATATATAGCACAGACTATATCACCTTTGAACCCCAAAAACAATGGGGTGAGCTCCTCAGTTTCCAGTTGCTATGCAATCCGGTAGGGCTTCGTGGTAGAGCTTAGCCAAAAGGCCGAGAAGCGATGACAAACTAGTCTTTGCTTCTGGCCGTGTCTCCACACGTGTTGGAATCACACGTGGGTGCACGACAGCAACACGCAACTGCCAGTCCATGTGCAATACCTGGCTACAACGGTTGAAAAGAAGGACTGCAATTGCAAAAAGTGAAGCCTACAACACCAGGTGTTCCCAGGCGGTCACCCATACAGGTACTGACCTGGCCCAACCATGCTTGACTGCCGTGATCGACGAGAACCGGTATAGTCATGGTGGTATGGTGGTAGTCGAAAGCTAAAGGGCCAAGTGTGCATTACACTACAGGCTGGAGAAGCAGAAGTGTGCACATGCACATGTACGTATACCGTTTGATCCATACGAATTGGTTGAATTCGGGTAGATCTTGGTGGATGTGCAGTATTGCTGAGAAGGTGTGGTGAGGACTCTTGGGAGTTGGAACAGCAGGCGTGGCATTCGTAGAGGTATAAGAGCCATTAGGTTGATGAGATATGAAGCGACATTACATTTACTTGGCATTTCAGTTTTTAGGTCTAGAAGTGCTGCCTTGTTAATAATGATGCCTGTCAGCTTGCTTTTATTTTTGCTTCTTCTTGACCCATCTGCGTTTGCAAGGCTCAGTGGTACAGGGCTAAGAGGAAATTTTAATGCACTCTCAAAGTCAACTAGTTGTTCTGTCTTTGCTGGGAAACATTAATGATTCTCTCCTTAAATTCATGCGTAAGTGGCGAATTCCATTTTCACATTCTGGCATCGATGTGTGATGGCCTCTCCGAATGCTAAGAACAGAGCCATACTTCTGCAGCTTACAGACGACCGCATCATTGTGCAACTCAAATGGGACGCTGTACACATTGATAAAAGCAATTGTGGACGCGGGATCCAAAAATCCCTAAGGTTTCTCCAGATCTGACTTTCAGAGTGGTAAATTTCATTATTTTCTTCTTTTTTTCAGCATCTTTAATCGATATAATGATACCTCTGCTGGTACTTTTGCATAAAGAGATTGGTAAAAGCTCAAACACCGACTCACACAAATCATAAATTTCTCTTGGCTCCACTTTACAGCCTGTTGGAACACGATGGAGTTGGGAGGCTTTAGTCTGCCAAAGGCACCGGTTGCCGTAGGTAAAGCGTTTGCTTGAGAATACATAGCAATACGAGACGTTGGAGCAGCAGCAGCAGCAGCGTAAGCCATGATGGTTTGAATGTTCAAAAAATTTTACCACAATAGATGCAATTCAGTAAAATCGTTACCACAATAGATGTGATCCAGCCAAATTTTAACCACAATAGATGCGATCCAGCAAAATTTCCACGTCAGTAGAATCCAAAGTTCACTGCCTGCCAAGTGGCGCCAGGTTATATATAGCACAGACTATATCACCTTTGAACCCCAAAAACAATGGGGTGAGCTCCTCAGTTTCCAGTTGCTATGCAATTGGGTAGGGCTTCGTGGTAGAGCTTAGCCAAAAGGCCGAGAAGCGATGACAAACTAGTCTTTGCTTCTGGCTGTGTCTCCACACGTGTTGGAATCACACGTGGGTGCACGACAGCAACACGCAACTGCCAGTCCATGTGCAATACCTGGCTACAATGGTTGAAAAGAAGGACTGCAATTGCAAAAAGTGAAGCCTACAACACCAGGTGTTCCCAGGCGGTCACCCATACAGGTACTGACCTGGCCCAACCATGCTTGACTGTCGTGATCGACGAGAACCGGTATATTCATGGTGGTATTGTGGTAGTCGAAAGCTAAAGGGCCAAGTGTGCATTACACTAGAGGCTGGAGACGCAGAAGTGTGCACATGCACATGTACATATACCGTTTGATCCATACGAATTGGTTGAATTCGGGTAGATCTTGGTGGATGTGCGGTATTGCTGAGAAGGTGTGGTGAGGACTCTTGGGAGTTGGAACAGCAGGCGTGGCATTCGTAGAGGCCAAGCTTGCTCTTTCATAGTGTTTCGTAGAGGCCCAGCTTGCTCTTTGATAGTGTACGAATGTGGGAAATGTTGGTGCATTTTACCGGCATCTGGAGTGGAAGATGTGGAAAATGGCAAACCGTCTGTAACATGCACACTCTTTGCAGATTAAGGGAATTGTAGTCTCGAGAGATGCCTGGTATCTGGCAAGTTGTGGTGCTTTGCTGAGGTGTATGCAGAATTTGAAATTAGTACTATGGGGACGCAGGTCCCCACTACCAGAAATTGTACAGTTGAGTTACCAACAATCTTGGACAAAATATATCCGGACTGTTTGTGATCGATGTTAATATTTCATTGCCCCACTCCCCACCAATTAATGTTGTTCTATTGTAAGATTTCAGCAAGAATGCGCCTGCTCCCATCAAGCCTTAAATTCAAAGCCAATAACAACATTGATCTTGGGGGAAGGGGGGAGTAGAAAGTGCAATCAAAAGTCCAGTAATTTTTGTCCAAGATTGTCTGAAAATGAAGGAAAATAATTGAAAGGGGATTATGGATATTAAGTGCATTAAGATTTTTTTGAAAGCTATTCTGCATTATTTAATGAAAGGCTTATTGTTTATAAACAATGAGATTGGAAAAAATAGGCCTAAAATGAGCAGAGTAGTCATATCTAAAAGTATGCTAATGTTGACTTACTGATCCATTACTTGCACATATTATAACCTCAGCAATGATCACATAGAGAAGGGCAGAAAGAGGATAGCCCTGTCTGACCCCTCAGGTAGGGTTAAAAGTGCCAAATGTAGCCATTGCCTTTAACAGAGCTTTTTATGTCTGTGTAAAGCAATTTAACCCAGCTAATAAAAACCGGACCAAAGTTCAACTTTTTAAGGGTTTTGAAGAGAAAATTTCAGTTAACTCTATTGAAAGCCTTCATTTGATCAATTGCAAGTAAGCCCACAGGGAGGTTCTCATCCTCACTTATTTGGATAAAATCACGTAAAACATGACAGTTAGAAAGAAAAGTCCTTCCCCGGAACAGAACAGGTCTGATCATCAGACACTATGCAAGGTAGAACATATGAAAGGTAATTAGAAATAACATTGGCAATTATTTTATAGTTGCAGTTTAACAGGCTTATAGGTCGCCAATTTTCTATTTTCTCTCTCGCCCTTTTTGAACAGGCAAGCAATCAAGGCTATTCCCTGCGAGGGGGTTAGATTTCTATTTTCAAAGCATTTATTGACAACAACTAAGAATTCCTCAGAGATTTTATTCCAGAAAATTTTGTAAAACTCGTATGGTAGGCCATCTGTGCCTGGTGATTTATTATTCACCATTTGGCTTGGGGCTAACGATATTTCCTTAAGGGAAATTTTGCCCTCGCAGGCTTGTTTCTTGTAGTTTGGAAGAATTTGACATTGTTTAACTAAAAGTTCCTGCTGGCAGTTATCATCAGTATGTTCAGCTGTGTAGAGCTCTTCATAGAAAGTCTTAACAGAATCTAAGATTTTGTGGGGTTTAGAAACTATAATACCTCGGCTATTTCTAATCCCTTTCATAGTTCTATCATTTTGCCGTTCCTTTTCAAGCCAACAGTAGTAGTTGGTGACTCGTTTTGCTTGTTCTGTCCATTTTACTTAAGCGCAGACTTTCACAGCTTCAGCTTCTTTGGTTTCTATACGTTTTATCTCATCCGATATTTTACCCCAACGAACCTGGAGTCCCCTGTTGTTTCGGCTTTGCGTTTGGAGTTGCACAGTTTGTTGTATAACTGGGACTTTCTCTTCATTTGTTCTTTCTTATGCTTAGCTGACTATTCTTTAGCAATTGATTGTATACAAGATTTTCCGTACTGCCACCAGTCGGACAAGGAGTGAAAGTCAACCTTCTTGCCCTTTCAACGTAGAGGTATTTAGCATCAAAGATCAAGGTCCACTTTTTATGCAGGGAAAAGGGTTGATAAAGCATTTAGAAAATTTTTCGCGGAATTCGCGATAAGTATAGAATTTATCAAGTCTGCTAAAAGATCCTAATGAGCTGTGTTAAGTACATTCTTTTTTAGTAGGATTCTGGGTTCGCCAGTTATTCTCTAAGTTAAAAACGTTTAAGAAGTGTTTAAGATTGGGGGCACTTTCATCTACATAGGTAACGTTATTCAATCTATCAAGATTATTATTTAAAAGGCAATTAAAATCACCACCAAAAATGAAAGAAAAAGTACATGGGTACTTGTTCAACTCATTTTGAAGGTTTCTTAGAAAATCGTTACGACAAACAATGCAGTATTGTCCTCCTGTCGGGGCATAAATATTTGCAGGAATAAACCGATTGTAGTCAACAGAGAGGTCTATAATTAAATAATGACCTGTATTGTACGCATGATGTGAATGGATTATAGTGTTGATCTTATTTCAGATTTAAATCGAGACACCCTTTCTGTTGTCTGTTGACACAGAGTGAAAGGATTTTCCTTTTCAATTAACGAAGGTTTTATTGAGTTCTGTGGAATTTAAATGCATTTCTTGCAACAGGAGAAAGTCAAAATTTTTCGAAAATAAATGATGGAAAACTGTGTCACGATGATGGGGGTCTCGCAACCCATTCACATTTATGCTAGCAATACAAACCATAGTTGTAAAAAAAAGAATAAGAATAGGTTGACTTAAGAAAATAATTTCAAGTTGTTGTTGTCCTTACCAGGGGTTTTCTTACTTTGTGGTTTCTTCTCAGGTGTGGTTGGGATGGACCTTTTTGTACCTTTCTTGAAAGGTGGATAATCTGAAGCATTCTTTTGAACTGGATGTGGAGGTTCTTTTTCAGGGGTTGGATGAGGCTCAAGATCTTCGGGTTTATTTGCTGGTTTTGAGTTTTTTTGCTCTGATTTAGGGCTCTTTTCATTTCGTTTAGCTCGTTGTGGTAGACCAGGGGTTTTAGCTTGGGAAAAGCCTTTGGGCTCATGATCTTGATTTCTCCTTCTGCGTAGGTTTCAATGGGATGTGGGTTTTGTTCAGGAATATCTGCTGTTGTATCGCTATTATTATTTTTTTCATTGCCTGGTTCGGATATGAGATCATCAATTTCACTGGGCATGATTCTAACTGTTGGGTGTTTGATTTTCTCGAATTTTTCACATTTTGATTTCACATGATCTTGGGCTCCACAGAGGAAGCAATGCTTTTCAACTGGTGAGGGACTCAGATGTTCTATGGTTGTCTTTCATGCATATGTTGCAAAAAATTAGCTTCCCCTTATAGGAAAGGGAGATTTTTTGTTCTCTATTATAACAAAGGGAGGTAACTGTTTTTCAACAGAAGGAAACATCGTTACCAAGTGTTTACCATTGAACACATGGGGAAAGCCTTCTCAAGTTTGCTTCTATATTCACAAGACAGTCCCATAATAGGAAAGCTGATCAGGCTCTGCTTCTAACAGGGATGAATTCTATTCCAATTTCCTCTTTCGTCATTGATTGAAACTTAACAAGATTGTCGATAACATTATCAACCATACTCCCCTTAAAAAAAGTGATATTCCATCTTTGTCTTCCTGGCATTGATGACAACGGCATAAGTTGCTGGACATCTCTTGCATTGTTGAATTTTTCTTGAAAGTGCAAGATAATTTCCTTGAAGTTCATGTTGTCAGTTGTTTCAAACCTTGCTCCTCTTGCAGCCGAGTCACCAGGTGACATTTTTGCATCAGAACATTTCAGCTTTCAGGACATTTTAGGCCGTGTTGGTTTGATAACAAGGTCTCTCCATATCGAAGATTATTCAACAGCGTTGTTGTTAGAAGCCATTTCTTTTTAAATTTCCAAAGGATAACAACTATTTATGTTTTTAAACACTTTTATAACTCAGGTGATTCGAATATAAGCAATTTATAGCCAGAAATACGAAATAAGGGAAGACCAAAAGAATCGCATGATCAAGATGTCTTCCCCATCATGTAAGTATGAAGGTTTGCTGTGTTGCTTGTTTTACACTTGAAGATCAGAGGGTGGGCCATCCATGGTAGCACTGCAATACCAGGACAACCCGTGTCCAGGGTGAAGCAAGCTTCAGACCCACAGACCGATTCCAAAAATCAGTTTAATATTTGAGCACCCTTGGGTGCATATCAGGTATTAAGTTAAGCTGATAAGAAAAGATACTACACTTGATCTTAGCCAAAAGGCCAAGAAGCGATAACAAACTAGTCTTTGCTTCTGGCCACCTCTCCACCCATGTTGCAATCACACATCGGTCAATGACAGCGACACGGGATTGCCAGTTGGTGTGCAATACCTGGCTACCTTGGTTGAAAAGAAGTACTGGAATTGCAAAAAGTGAAGCCTGCAACACAAGGTGTTTCCAGGCGGTGACCCATCCAGGTACTGAACTGGCCCGACAATGCTTGGCTGCAGTGATCAGACAAGAACCGGTATATTCATGGTGGTATGGTCATAGACGAAAGCTAAAGGGTCAAATGTGCATGACACTACAGGCTGGAGACAGAGAAGTGTGCGCATGCACATGCATGCATACCGTTTGATCCTTGTGAATTGGATTGGTGTAGATGTTGGTGATGGTGTGCAGTGCTGCCAAGGTTGTGTGGTGAGGAGAGGACTCTGTGCAGTTGGAGTAGCAGGCGTGGCATTTGTGGAAGCCCAGCTTAATCTTCCATGGTGAAGCAAGTGATAGGCTTCCTGTTGTGGCTGTACGAATGTGGGAAATGTTGGTGCATCTTCCTGCATCTGGAGCAGAGGAAGTGGAAAGTTCATCAGGTCGGTAACATGCATACTCTTTGCAGATTAAGGGAATGGTAGTGTCAAGAGATGCCTGGTATCTGTCAAGTGCTGGTGGTTTGCTGTGGTGTATGCAGAATTTGACATTAGTACTATTGGAAGGGGACTAGCAGGAAGGCAGGTCCCCACTACCAGAAATTGTACGGTCGAGTTACCAATGTTTACGGTAATCGCAGGGGTCAGCCAAACCCAACTGCAATGGAAATGCCTCGCCCTGGAAGAATCTCCTTGTTAATAATTTTTTTTTTAGCTAGGTACATGCCTATGCTCGTTTAATTTTATCAATGAACTCAACATATATAGAAGTTAAAATAATTTAAATTAAATAGAAATGGAAATTTGTTCTTAATGTTCACTGTGTATTAATGGTAATTGATACAATTGTTCATTTCTAATTTCAAAATTTAACTAAATTATTCTAAACTAATAGCTATTCTAAAAAATTAATACTACAACAATGACAAAACTATAACTACAACTAATCTTAATAAATGACTTACTTAACTAATGATGAAACTACAACTAATGAAATTAATAACATACTTAACAACAACTCAAATTACCTAATTAGACTAACCTAGGCAAACCCAATACTACCAAATTCTAATATTAAAACTAAATTAAAAAACTACGACTAATGAAATACTTATTAAACGACAATTGAAATTACATAATTCTAAGTTAACAAAATTCAAATGTTGAGACAAATAAATTAACAATTTGATAAGCGCAATAATAATTCATAATACTGAAATAAAAGGAAAGACGGAAAATTAATCAAGAAAAAAGAAAAGAGAAAAAGAAAGAAAGAAAGAAATCGGGGACATGGAAACGAGGCAAGTCTCATGGGACGTTGATTTTGAGTTTTCGATTATCAAGGGTAGCAAGGACGCCATTTTGACACAATTTTTGTTCGAAAAGATTGAGAGTTTTCACATCTTGTGAAGCAATGAAATGCTCTTCTTTAAGCTTAGAAATAATCTTGAAGATGAATCTGTTTTTCAAGTCATCTCTTTCGTTGTCAAAAATAATTTCATTTCTGGTCTTCCAAATAATAGAAAATGCTGCATCTCTTAAAAAAGTCGAGTTTATATTCGTAAAAACCTAGGATAACAACCTTACAAATGTTGTTTAGACTGAGGGTAGGGTTGATTTTCTTAACAAGTTTGAATACAAATTTCTAAAGTTTACTAACAGGGGTAAAATTGAAAAAAACATTAAGTGAAGTTTCATCGTATGAATTGCATTTGTTGCACAAGGGAGTTTCGACACTCCTATGTCTATATAATCTTTCATAAGTAGGTAGGCAAAGAGGCTGAGCTAAAAGAGGCTGAGGAGACTTGGATTAAGGATTCTCAGAATTCTCTGCAATTGCATGAAAGTTTTAACAAAGTGAAAAATAGCTTAGGCATTGTTGATCATGATGGCATCTTAATCTGCAGAGGAAGACTGCAATGTTCTGAATTGAATATAAATGCAAAGTTTCCAATTGTTCTGCCTAAGGATAATCATTTCACAAATTTGGTTATTATGCATTGTCACGAGCAAGTGTTCCACTGCAAAGTGAAAGGTACTCTGGCAGAACTAAGACCTCGCTTTTGGGTTACTCAAGGCAGACAGTATGTCAAGAAGGTTATCAAGAATTGATTTATCTGTAAGAAATTAGAGGGAAAGTCCTTTGGCTCACCCCCAATAGCACCCTTGCCAGACTTTAGAGTTTCTCAGGCCCTGCCCTTTAGCAAGGTTGGGGTGGACTTTGCAGGTCCCTTGTACATTAAGAAAGAAGGCAAAATAGAAAGGCATATATTGCTTTGTTCACATGCTGTGTGACACGAGCAGTTCATCTTGAGCTTGTTTAGAATCTAAATGCATCTACCTTCTTAAATTGTTTAAGACGTTTTTCAGCTAGAAGGGGCACACCCATCCTTATAGTCTCAGATAATGGGAAAACATTCAAAGCCGCTGCTAAGTTCATCAAGAAACTGAGTGCAACTAATTTGCTGCAGAATTATTTGAGTTCGAAAAGGATATGCTGGAGATTGAATTTAGAGCGTGCTGCCTGGATGGGGGGATTCTTTGAAAGATTAATTAGCTCGATGAAGAGATGTTTAAGAAAGGTCTTAGGTAATGCTAAGTTAACTTCTGATGAGCTTATTACAGTTTCAACAGAAATCGAATGTACCCTAAACTCAAGGCCAATAACATACCAGAATGAAGACTTGGAAGAAGCCTTGACCCCATCCCACCTGCAACTAGGACACAGATTATCTCGAATAGCTAAAAGCATCGATAGTTCTGTAACTGATGATTATAATGATTATGATAAGCTAATGAATAGATTTAAGTATCTTAGCAGGAAGCTCTTTCATTTCTTGAAGAGGTGGAAGCATGAGTATTTAATCAACCTTGGAGAGCACCATAATCAGAAGAAGAACTCTGTGCAACATGACATATCTGTTGGTGACATTGTGTTGATTCAGGATGGAGGAAAGAAGAGAGGTCTTTGGAAAATGGGATTGGTGGAAAACCTCATAACTGGTAAGGATGGCGTAGTAAGAGGAAACCTTTCGTTATATTGTAAATTTGATTGGTTTTCATTTCTTTGTATCTACCGAAAAATACGTTAGCAAGCCTTATATGGAACATATTGCATATTTGTCAATTGTGTAATTTGCAATTCCTTTTTTGGATGAAGTAGTCAAGTAGGATTCTCGTATCGAGTAGAGCAATTTTAGAACTCGTGAGAAAAAAATGAAGGTTTTATGCTAGCAACAGATTGTCTATTATTCGTTGTCTGTTCTTGTTTACTATATTTAAGAATCAGAGGAGCTAAGAATCCCCAACATATATCCCACCATGCGTGAAGATTGGAAAAATCAGACCGTCTGATACACCAATGACGAAGGAAAGACCTCATTTTTTCCTTAAACTCATCATTCTTAAGTAGACTGACATTGAACTTCCAATTCCCTGGATCACGTTTTGGAATGTTTGGTTGAGAAAAAGACAGAGAAGGGCAATCATGGTCGAAAAGAACGAAAAGGGAGTTATACCCGAAGTAGAAGAATTTCCAAAAACATCTCTAGAAACATAAAATCTGTCAAGGCGACAAAAGATGGAGTTGGAAGAGTTTGACCATGTAAATAATTTAGCAGAAGGATGAAAGTGTCTAAATATATCAATTAAATCATAAGAAGCAAGAAAGCCCTGTAAAGCATTAATATCTGAGACCCCAACTACATTATCTCCCCCAATCTTGTCTAAAAATATATCCTTGACACAGTTAAAATCACCGCCTATTATTGTTGACATACCACCTTTAACTAAGGGGACTAAATTATCAAAAATAAAAGCGCTCTCTCCATTAGTTGGTTAGGTGCATAGATGTTGCAAAACTGTATTTGTGAGTCATTTAAAGTATAAATAACATTTATGAATCGAGCAGAAAGATCATTTGCGTCTACTTTTTCCTTAAACAGGATGCTAACCCCTCAGCTGTGGTTAGTACCTAGTGAATGAAAAGATGATCCTGGCCATTCATGTTGGAGTATAGCAGTATCTACCTTACTTTGGAAATGAGTCTCTTGGAGAAACACTATTTGAAAATTCTGTAATTTAAGCCAATCTAAGATTCTATTACGCTTTACCCTATCCCTTAATCCGTGAACATTGATAGAAGCACAAGAAAGCATTATTAATAAAAGAAAAAATAATAAAGATTAATGAATTACTTCCATGGAGTTTTTGTTTTCTTCTTCACCAATGATTTCTTCTTTGCCTTAATTGACTTCACAGTCTCATCAGATGACTTGTACGATCTTTTGGAGCTCATAGAAAAGAATGAAGCATCAGAATCATACTCGCCTTGCTCAGTTTCTTCAACAATAGATAAGTTATCAGAATCATCTCCACTTTTTGGTGCTATGGAAGATGTCTCTGATTTCTTTGGCTGCTTGACTTCCTTGTTAACACGAGATAGATAATCTGCCATATCTTTCAAATTGTTTTTTGGTGTACTTGAAGCCTTTGAATTGCTAAACAGGCTAAATCTTGGAGTGACCGTTTGAGATGGAGCAGAAAAGTTAAATGATGGCAATGGAGTCGATGTTGCAGGAACAGACAATGTAGGAGCAGGCACTGCAGGACCAGAAAATGCAGGAACAGGCAATGCAGGAACAGAAGTTGACGAGCTGCTTACTTGAGGTGGAGGATTATCTGGTTCAGATGCAATAGGCTGTGCATTTTGGCGGACTGGAACCCAACCCCTGCATTCAGATGTGAGATGCGAGGCAGCACGACAGATGGCACAGCAAATAACTTCATCACAGCTGGAGGAAGTATGACCAACTTTCCCGCAATTAAAACATCTTATCTGATTGCAAGCATTTGCAAGATGATCAACAGCATCACATTTACGGCACGTTTTTTCTTGACCTTCATAACGTACCATCAATGAGAATTTTCCAATATGTATCCAACTAGGAATATTTTAAGACAACAACATACGGAAATGTCTCAAACCATTTTGCACCTCAGGATAACCAGGGATATGTCCATATCGGCTACTGATGATCTTTCCATATTTCTCAAGATTCTTTTCAATGATGAAATTTTCAAACTCATACGGAGCATCAAAAACAGTGACAAAGGAGAAGGTATGATCAGCATCATTGAAAAACAGAGTCATATCATTAGCCTTGAGAGAACCCAAATGAAGAAGTTCCTCTTTGATTTGACAAGATGCAAAGGAACATAAATAAGTAGATTCATCAGATCTTTGCACAGAACAAGCAATGTAATCTTTAGATGCCAGAGCTTTGAAAATTTCAGAACCACGGACAATTCCAGGTCGGTCAAATTTCACAAGCACTGTTGTTGGACGTGGGAATGAAGCCATAATTTTCCGAATATTCAGCGAATCTTCAACGAATATGAATCTAGATCTCACTGCAGAAATAAACTACAGCAAACTAGTCTGCCTAATCTCAGTGACAACTGATAGAGCTTTGCCCTCTGATCTTATCCAAAAGGCAGAGAAGCGAAAACGAACTAGTCTTTGCTTCTGGCCATGTCTCCACACGTGTTGCAATCACATGTGGGCGCAGGACAGCAACACGAAATTGCCAGTCCGTGTGCAATACCTGGCTACGTCAGTTGAAGAGAAGGACTGGACTGGAATTGCAAAAAATGAAGCCTACAACACAAGGTGTTCCCAGGTGGTCACCCATCCAGGTACTGACCTGGCCCGACCATGCTTGACTGAGGATAACCTTCCTCATCAACTACACCGGATACTTGCTTTGAAAAAGATTTTGGTTTGCCTGATGTTGCTGCGGAAGGAATGTCATCTAACGCACAAACAAGCAACACCCAGACTGCTTTTTCTTTTGGCAAGGCCCCAGTTTACTTGGATGATGGTAATAATGAACAGCATATGACTAATAATCTTATGACAGATCACTGCTACGCACCTCCTCCACCTTCAAATGAGACAACAGAATATGCTAATCTGCAAAAGAAAGTTGATGAACTATCCCGCAAGGTTACTGAATTGAATGCTGAGCTATCCATTGCTAAAA
Source organism: Chrysaora quinquecirrha (assembly GCA_014526335.1). Classification (NCBI taxonomy): domain Eukaryota; kingdom Metazoa; phylum Cnidaria; class Scyphozoa; order Semaeostomeae; family Pelagiidae; genus Chrysaora; species Chrysaora quinquecirrha. The sequence goes on from JACTAT010000037.1 coordinate 5,901,351, forward strand.
AGTCACTCTTCTCCATTGACAAGCTGAAAGATAATGATGGAGCTGTCAAGTTTTATACAGGATTTCCCAACTTTTCTTCTCTCCAATCTGTTTTTGATTATTTGGCACCAAAGTTGGATAGTATGTCTTACTGGCGTGGAGTCCCACAATGCATCTAAAGACAAACCAGACAGGCCAGAACCACATAACGCAAATTATCTCATTTTGAAGAGTTTGTTTTGGTTCTGATGCGCCTAAAAGTTGGTCTGTTTGTAAATGATCTTGCAGACAGATTTGGTATTTCAAATGGCCATGTCTCAAAGATTTTTACAACTTGGATCAATTTCCTGTTTCATGAATTGCCTCTTCTCTTCCCTTTCCCATCTCAAGAGCACATTCAAAAGTTAATGCCCAAGGAATTTAAGTACCGAAATTTGTACCGAAGTTCCTTCATCAATGAAAGCCCAATCACAGACTTGGTCAGACTACAAGCACCACAACACCTGGAAAGCTCTTGTTGGAATATCTCCTACTGGTGCATTCACTTTTGTTTCCAAACTCTGGTCTAGACGTGTATCTGATTAAGAAATCACACAGAAATCTGGGCTCATCTCCCTTCTTGAACCAGGGGACAATGTCATGGCAGACCGTGGTTTCGATGTTGCTGACTGGTGTCACCCTGAATATTCCACCTTTCAAAGGCCACCGTTCACAACTAATACCAGAAGAGAGTGAAGAAACAGCCTGTATAGCTGCTGTCCGAATCCATGTCGAAAGAGCCATTGGAAGAGTGAAGAATTATCATATTCTTGATGGTGCTCTTCCTCTCTCTTGCTAACCAAATTTTTACAGTCTGCTGCATGTTAACAAACGTTTTTTTTGTCATTTTTGGTTATGCCTGCCATATATAGTAAAACGAATAAGTAATAAAATAGTAAAGTGAATAAATAATAAAACAAGTAAACAAGTAAGAAGCTAATACATGTTGTTGAATAGAATAAAAAAATTAACAAAAATTTAACGCATTATATTTGATTTATACATAGTTGTACTACAAGTTTGTAAGATAATACAATCATTTTTAAAAAGTAGCAAAACTATGAATATCTTTAAGAAATTATCAGTACTGACTGATCAACAGTAAGAAAATTTAGTTATGTGATACACAAATAGTTTACTGTAATACTTCTTATGTAGGTGCGCCCCTTTTTGAAGTTCCCCCTCTAATGAATATTACTGAAAAACCATGAAAAATATAATAAAACAGCAGTGTTCGTCAGAAGACATATGGTATGTTATCTATTCATTTCTTTGTGGTTGAAAAAAGAAAACAGTAAATCCCCATAAAAAGTCTTCATTTTTGTACCCCGACTTAATTTTTGGTGAACAATAAGCTGTTGTGTTTTCTTTTGTTTAAGAAATAGCATTTTCTTTTGTTTAAGAAATAGCATAAGTCAGCTTTTTATGCTGGTATTAACTGCGCTAATGCTAACTACACACTAGATTATGGAGAATGTATTAAAAACACTTAGTTACTTGTACATCTATGTACATGGATTTAGAACTTACTTGTTATATATACATATTTATCTTAAGTCTGTAATATTAATGTTTTTATAATTAAGAAGAAAATTTTTCCCAGCCACCATGTATGTATAACTTCAGGCCTCTTTCAACGCTCTTTGTAAAGACTTCTGGCAGAACGGCTCTGCGATAAAAGTAGTTCAGCTGAGGAAGAAGAGAATGGTGAACAAAACTTTCATCATAAGAAATTGGTTGGATGACTATCTCCAAACCACACCACCAGATCAACTCTTCTTAATCCTGAGCAAAACATCTGACGTTGTATTTGGTAGTAATAGGCATGATTCTTTTTCAGTCCCACCACATCTGTCTTTTCTAAGAAAAAACTCTTATCTGCAACAGCATCTTCGAGAGAAGATGAAAACTTAGAATATGGGGATTTGATTTCAACTCCCCAAGAATCTTGACCATGCCTGACACTGCCATCCAAGGATGCACCAAGAAAAGAATGACTGCTTGAAACAATAAGACCAGGCTCTTCGATAAGAACTTTCTGAAAACCCTTATGAACCATTGTTTTCAAATATAATGATCGAACATGTGACTCATATGCTTGTCCGTGCCGGGTGCTTGGGATTGAAAATGACGAATAAAACATTGACTTTATTTTTGATGATGGCTCTACAGTATTTACAGCAGCGGATTTGAAATTAGATGCAGTGATTCGGTATTACCTATGATTTCTCCATGATAAATTTGTGGATTGACGACGGGTGGCTTTTTCAATTTCAGATACAACTGTTGATTCTATGTGCATGTTCTTCATGGTGTGGTAGTCCATAATTTTTTTTGAAATTAAACATGAAATATCATAATCATCACTGAATGCCATTGAATCATCAGAGCCAGGAGCAGATAACTTTACAAAAAAACCTTGAAAAGGGGAATCCAAAGAATCAACCAATTCAGTTGCAATACAGGCATTATTTTCTGAAGAGCTCCCAGGCTTTGAGTGAAAAGCAAAGAAACAGCTGAATGGTGTAGAAGAATCAAGCGACTGCTTCAGTTTTTCAAGCCTTTCTGCATTAAAGCCTTGTTGTAATGATCTAGGTGGATCATGACAAACGTTCTTCGTTGCATTCAATTCATCTTGATTTTTCCCAAATCTAATATCTTGATTACAACTTCATCAATAGTTGCAGGAGAAAGAGACGCAAAAGAATCAGGGACATTCCAGGCTGAAAGCTTTGAAGTGCAGGAGACAGGTTCAGGGCATTTTTGGTAGCCTTTCCTATTGAAATCTTCCAGTGCAAAAAGAACACCACGAACATTATTGCAATTTCCAAGACCAGATACACCAGAACCAGCAGGACAAGTACATGCAGCACAGCAAACATCATCTGAATTTTTATCTAGGACTAACAGCACTTTATACATGGTAGACTTTATTGACACTTTCATACGACATCGAAAAAGTGTTACTGTAATCTCTTGCCACAGAAAATTTCTTTATGTATCCTTCATAAAAAAATTGGAAGGATTTGAGCTTCTTGTAGGCGGTACTTTTCAACTTGATATGCTTGAGCTTTGTGGTGCGAAGAAAAAGGTAGTCATATAGTTGAACAAAGGTGAAGACTGGAGTCCCTCGAAGATCTGATGTCCTTGGCAAGTGGCTACATTTTGACTTGAACATGTTGTCATACCTACAGTTCACTTCATCAGCTGTTGTAAGCAGCTGCGGAGAGGAGACACCGACCTGAACTTGCTGTTTCAAGCGAGAGAAAATTGCGTAGGCCTGTAGTATTAGATGTGAAAAGGGCTTATTGGCCCTCACAAGAGTCTCTGTCAATGTTGGAAAGTTTGTTTTCTACTTTTGAAAGGAGCTCATCTTGCTTAGTAGTGTCTGTTGATTCATTTGCAAACAAGTCAGAGTAAAATTTTTTGACAGTTTCAACCATATCTTTTGGATTGTGTGCTATTGTTCCTGTTTTGGTCTTAACAGATTTCATTACTTGAGCAGCTTGACGTTTTTTCTCTAGGTTACAAAAATATTTGGTGACCTACCCTGGGTTCCAGAGCCAAAAATAGAACACTTATTAATAAAATAAAATAAAAATATGAAAAGAGGGGGAGAGAAGAGAGGCTCTGGTCCCATCAGTCAATAACCTCCTTCTCGTGCCAATGAACGGAAGCACTAATCACTTTAGAGAAATCACAGATGTCAGGAATCACTCAATGACATCACCATGCAAATGTGAATGCGATGCTATGAAAAAGCGGGAAATTAAAAAGCTGAGAAAATTAGTTTCTTTTGGATAGGTATGACAGATAAAACGCCAGTGAAGGTATATCCTCGGGTAGATCCAAAGGAAATATATGATAATAGCCTTTCGTGCTTCCTCTGCGATTTAAATTTTTCTGCAAATGGTACAAGGCCTGCATACAAGATCTTTGGAAAGTTAAAGAGTTCTTCAGAGAGTGATTTTTACGACAAAATTAGAAAAGTTTTCTCAGAAGTCAAACATGTTGCTCGACCATTATTGCAATCCGCGGTGTCCTGTAAGAGCTGTCATAGTAAGATATGCAGGTTTGTAAAAACGTTGGACGAAATTGCTGCCTTCAAGAAAGGTTTTGATGAAATACTAAGCCATCTCACTGAGTCACATTCATCATCATCGCTACAAGAATACAGAACAAAAAGATGTTCGAAATCTCCTCACAAAGCTGGCCCTCCCTTAAAGATGTTGCAAATGAACAACGTGCAGATTGCTGCTACTACCGAACACAACACAAGAAAAAAATCGTGTTCTTTTCTAATCGACCAGGAGAACTTGCCATTCAAAGATGTGGATTTGTGTAATGAAAGACAACCAACGTTGACAGCTGTAGATGTATGTACTTTTCAATTGCCTTGTTTCCTTTTTTGGAGGAGGAAGGACAATTATGCTAACGGAGGGTAGACGGAATATTCTTTACGAGAAACTCGTAATTTGGCCTACTATCCAAATGATAAATTTGAAAAGGAATTTTCAAACACAGCAAAATATTGTTGGAGCTGTTATTTATTGTATACTTATTATCACTACTAACATAACATAATATGATTGACATATTATTAAGTGTGAGAAAATTATAGATCATCAGGCCTATACTAACTGCACTTTTATTGTTTCAAAATTATATATGCTACAAGCATAGCAATTTCTTTAAAACCTGCTGCCATATTCATGGCTCTTAATTGGGGAAAATTATATCTATCAGTTTTTTGACTTGGGGCCCAAATGCCCCAATTTCAAATAGGGGTAAGCAAGGAAATTTTCGATTTCTATTTCTAAGAATAAGTTACAAATGTTCCTTGCATAGTATTCTCTATTACTTTCTTAGTTTCTATTACTTTCTTAGTTTCTCAAGTTTGATTGTTTTCTTAAATCTAATTTTTAGGTTAAGATCAATTATTAAATCAGGGCAGCGAATTTCAGATAAAATCAGCTGGTACATCATCCATTATAGCATCCCTTGCCACTGGAGATTTTAACTGTGTAATAAAAAAGATTGCAGAGCATGACAAGTTAAAAGTTTGTCTTTTGAAATGGTTTGAAGACAAAATTTTGCGGTGTCTTAGTTATGCCAACTCGCCAACTTGCCAACTGCCAACTTTAGGTTGTTTGCGTGCACTCTAAATATCAACATCGCCAGCGATGGCCTGAATAAATTTACTAACTACTCTAATCTTATGCATAATTATGCCATGAATGAAAACTGCGGCGCAGCGACAGGCACAGCAAAAGAACAAAGAGTTGTCTGCGCGAAAAATAATTTTGGCGGGAAAATGGGAACCTCATAATTTTCCAAGATGGCTGCTGAGCTGTTAACATCAACGACGCTTCTCGAGTTTTGACCGGTTTCGCTTGATAATTGTCGATGTGCCATTCGAAGAGGTTTCCATTCAGCCTCCTCTCAATCCGTGCAAAAGTGGCAACCACCTTGTGGATAAAGTAGAAGCAGGAATGGACTGGAAGCATACGTCCAGTTCGTGGAGAAACCGGAATACAAAGTTACGTGTATTTAGGAGTAATGATGAGGCCAAAGGAGGGTGGAGCAGCGAAGATACAACAGCAAAAAAATCAAGGAAGGATTGGATGGAGAAGGATCGTGCTAAAATCAACGTACTATAATCATGCTAACCCCAAATACTCTGATGTGAAAAGGATCATCACAGAAGTTGAGAGTTTTAAGGAGGGGGTATTTGGTAGGTGACATTTGTTTTTATCTAAGTCTCTTTTGGGGATTTCAAACTGTATTAAAATATCCATGTTATTCTACCAATATAACGTTTTTCTGTGAGGAGTTTAATGGCCAATTGCCATTAAAATAGGGACACAAATGAAATGAATATTCTGTTTGATCCCTTCACAGAAGACACAACATATGCACTCGTACAATATGTCTTCCCGATGGATGTGGTGTTATCACCAAAGAAGGTTAAGGGTAAAGCATTCATTCCATTGGCTCCCTCATGCAAGAAAATGAAATTTCAGGAACCTGCAGCTGTGTTGGATAATAACTTACCTGAACAAGAAGCAATTGCTGAAAATTCTGGTAAGAAATCGTATTGATTGAGTGCTTCTGGAACTATACAGGGTGGACAGAAATGAAGTTCCATTGTTTGATTGATTATAATTCATAATGTAATTGAACATATTCTTGAAATGCTTCTTTTGACATACTATAGTGGCATAAGATTAAAATGAATTTTGTGGTGCTACTTGGCTTGACAGAAACAAGAATGACAGAAGTTTTTAAATTTTGATGGAAATTCTATTTGTTTATATATTATTGATCCCAACAGTAGCTCAGATGCAGTCAATTGATCGTTTATTGACTTTGAAATATTTTGTTTTCATTCAGGACTTCCAGATTTTCAAAATACTGGTCTGCCAGAATTTGTTAAGGCATCATGGCAAAATGCATGTGATATCCTGAGTAGAGATGGAGTCAAGGATCATCCGTTCTTTCCAACGAAGAAATTAGTTGTGTCACTAACCAGTGACAAGTGCCATGAAATAACATTTCACAATCATAACTTCAGGTGAATGAATTACATTTTAACATCAATATCCATCGTCACTTATTAATAAATGTTACCATCTCTACCCCAGGTATTTCTTCAATTTACAGCAATTTATATTGTGCCATATAGTTCTGCTTATTGTTTCTTATATATTCATCTCATTCTTATTGTATTTCCAGATGTGACTGTCAAAAATTCAGTCAAGCAAATATCTGTGCACACTGTATTGCAGCAGCATTCAATGCAAATGAGCTTGATTCATTAATTGCCAGATATGAAACACCAAATTTGCATAGAGGCTCAGTAGATGAGAAATCAAAAGATGGTAGAAAACCAGGCTACCGTGCTCGCCAACGCGGAGAACACAAGAGACAAACCGCTGGTTTTGCTGAACTTCCAGCAGCAGCAGCAGTAGCAGCAGCAGCTGGTTGTGTAGATGATGAGGCTTACAGCTTAGTTTTTGTCAAAGACACAGCTGCGTACAAATGCTATGGGTGCAAGGGCGCCATTCGTAAAAATGGCAATGACAATCCACCACCACCACCATTTGACATATTTGTCACAAGTAAAACGTACAGGCATTTCAGAGAGAAAGGTAAAAATGGCAAGGCAGGTATTTTGCACATCAAAACCAAAAAGGAAAATTTATATTATCATCCCCAATTGGCATGTATTGGGAAAACAAGAGCTGAAGTTGCAGGGAAATTGGTTGTTCCAGAGGAACTGAAATTTCGTTTCACACCTCAACACAGAAATGTAATATGGAATGAATTTGGATACAGAATGTAAAGAAACATTGCAGAGACATGAACCACTTGACTTCACTTACTTGAAAACTTAATTGTGTGTTTGGTTTTAACAGGAGAATATTATTGTTGACAATATGACCATAAAGATCTTTGTCAATCTGGTTTGCCTTTTTTTGCTAATTATATACAGTGTAATTAGTGATAATCTGTAGAGTGAGTATTATTTTGCAATATGAGACATAATTTCGCAGAATTTCTATTTAGCAAAAACCACAAACTGCTTTGAAAAGTGTAAATCAAAAGTATCTTTTCAAACTGCATGCATTATTTAATTGTCCTTTGCATGAATTAAATTTACCCTAGATTGTTTGTTAGAGATAATAGCAAACCATTAGCAATGGAAGGTTGAATGTTAGGAATCTTTAGGAAAGGATCTACCTTAGACAGCACCAAACGTTTCTGTTCAATTGTCATTTGGCAAAAATCTGGCTCACTGACATAAAGATTTTCATAACCAGAGGCTAATGTATATGGGCCCTTCCCAATGATGGCCTTATGAATGAAGCATCTTTCTTCCAATACAAGACTTTTGTATAATTCCACACCTTCTTGCAAAGTTAAAGGCTTTGCGATGAAAGCTCCATTGCCATCAAGAATCTGCTTTTCCCTCTTCTTGCTTTTGATTTTCTTGTTAAGACATTCTAGCACATTGTTATAAAACATTTCTTTCCCGAGACCTGCTGCTTCCCTGACATCAGCAAGCATACATTCTTTCATGTCAGCTTCTAAATGTGCTCTAAAATATGCAGCAAAATCTTGCGGCCATTTCTGCAACATGGTCTGGAGAATATCATCTAACTGATCTCTTGAGTAGTCCACCAATCCCTTTGACATTTCCTTCTGAGATCCGAAAAGGTCTTTGAAAACAATGTTGCAAACTTCTGTGCTGAAATGTTCTTTTATGTTGCTCTGCACATGTCTTAAACATGGCAAAAGAACAGATTCTCTGAAAGGATGCATGAATCCTCTTTGGCCTTTCCCCCTGTCACCGCCAATGAATCGTACTCTATCTACAGCAGGATTCATCTCAACCAATGTGTGGGCAAAATATAAATATACCTCTGCACTTTCTTCTTCAACATGAAAGAGGCATGGGCCAGGAACATTTACAGGCTTCCCGGTCCTCCTGTTGATAAGACATTTCAAAGGGTACGAAGTTGGTGTGATGTAATATTTTCCGATGTTAAATGTGGTGTCAATGGACAATATTCCACAAGGGGCAGTGATTGAGGTACAGGAGGAAACTATTTCCTCAACTTGTGGAGGCATAGCAAACACAAACCTGATCCCTTTGGAATGAAACTGTAAGTTCCTAACACATTGTTTGCCACCTTCATTACTTAATGAGTACTGCAGGATGTCTTCAAACTTATCCCTGTTGTTATCTTTCCTCTGCTTATTTCTGTAATAGGATATCTGTGCCACATTCCTTGGTATTGTACCAGGCACTGTGTGATCCAGGAGATCCCCTGAGAGCTCAGATGCAATAGTTCTTGGTCCGGCACCTGAATTCACAGCATCCTTTATTTTCATCTTCAATGATGGAGCTGTTGGAATGTAATCTCTACCCTTTCTTTTTGTAGGTGAAACTTTAAATTCCTTTCCATCTGGAAAGTAATATTCAATCAGACCATATTGGCTGGTTTCTGAAATAGAAAATAAAGCTACAGTGACTTCAAAAAATGAACCAAGAAATTTCCTATGACAAAATCTTGTCTAAATCTTGGAACAAACTTACAAGCAGCTGTTGTAGTTTGTATCAGTTACTCAATCGAGGCCCCCATGGGGGTCTGTTCTCCCAAATTCCCTTAAACATTTCAACAAATCTCCCTTGTTCCCAATAATTTTGTTTTGAATGATCCCTAAAATGTTCCCATTCAGTTTCCCATTCTCACTAATACAGTTTAAAAAGTTCCCTTGTTCCCCATAACCCTTAAAAGAGACTTAGATAAAAACAAATGTCACCTACCAAATACCCCCTCCTTAAAACTCTCAACTTCTGTGATGATCCTTTTCACATCAGAGTATTTGGGGTTAGCATGATTATAGTACGTTGATTTTAGCACGTATCCTTCTCCATCCAATCCTTCCTTGATTTTTTTTGCTGTTGTATCTTCGTCGTTCCACCCTCCTTCGGCCTCATCATTACTCCTAAATAGACGTAACTTTGTATTCCGGTTTCTCCACGAACTGGACGTATGCTTCCAGTCCACTCCCGCTTCTACTTTATCGACAAGGTGGTTGCCACTTTTGCACGGATTGAGAGGAGGCTGAATGGAAACCTCTTCGAATGGCACATGGACAATTATCAAGCGAAACCGGTCAAAACTTGATAACTTCCTTGATTTTAACAACTCAGCAGCCATCTTGGAAAATTATGAGGTTATCATTTTCCCGCCAAATTGCTGTGCCTGTCGCCGCAGTTTTCATTCATGGCATAATTATGCATAAGATTAGAGTAGTTCGTAAATTTATTTAGGCCATCGCTGGCGATGTTGATATTTAGAGTGCACGCAAACAACCTAAAGTTGGCAGTTGGCAAGTTGGCGAGTTGGCATAACTAAGACACCGCAAAATTTTGGATGAAGTGTCTGAAGTTGTAAGTGTGAAAAACCCTAGCATACTTTCCAAAACCAACTGTGAAGATCTTTTGAGCCTGAAAAATGAAGATGTTGTTGGCGAACTCCAAAAGCGAGCTCCAGTGTTATACATTGCCCTTAAAAACTCAGTCATATCCCGGAGAAGAAGAAAGAAGATCAAGGAGGGTCAAGTAAAAGATCAAAGCCTCTGTACCCTTGCAATGGCATTTGGAATTCTAATGAAGATGAGAAGCCCTACCTTGAGTGCATTGGCATACAGAAGTTCACTAGTTTTACATCACAGTGGAGCTAAAAAAAGGGTAAGTTAGAGACTTGGATATAATCTAATTTAAAAAAATTATGGTGAAATATTAATTATGGTCACTGGGAAGATGGCTACTGATGAAAATATAAATGTTTCTATTATCATTCAACATTGCACAGTAAAACATTAGTGTTTATTAAGATTATCTTTTAGTAATCATCTTCTCAATGATCACTGATTCTTTTTTGGGCAATTTTTTGATAGGTTAGGAAGAATATACAATAGTAATAATAATCAATTGATTTACAGGTTGGCTAGTACATGGCTACATAGAGAGAAATAACAGGACTAAAATACTGTAATTGCTAATTAAGGCCAACTAATCTATATCACTGTCACAAATTCCAATCTCTTGTACATCTGTAAAAAAGTCCTCCAAGCTGTTGTCTACCTCATGCTCAATGCTGTCTTCATCTGAATCTATATCCAACAACCACTCAGGCAAAGTTGCGTCCTGTAGCGATTCCTTTGTTGTGCAAACAGCTTCATTTGCCTTCTCTTGTTCTTCTTCACTGATGTCTCCAAATATATCCTGAAGCATGAACAATATTTCCCCTGCATGCTTTTGTAATATACAGGAGTATGCTCAAGAACATATTCAAATTGGAAATAAATGGGACATGTTCAACAATCTCCTTGATCATGGTTGCAGACAAACCTATGAAATACTCTTTACCCATGAAAGAAATGTGATTATGGTGCTCCTGGTCCTGTTGTGACTTGTAGTCCACGAGAACCTCTAAAAAAAGTTGCTTCTCTTCCTCAGTAACGACTCGTACTGCACTCTGTTTGGCAATATCAGAGATTTCCTCATAATTTGGCCTTGAAATAGTGCATGGTCCAGTTCCTTCACAAATGCATGCCGAATGACAAAAGGAACAACATTCATGTTTTTGTGCTGGGAGTTTTACTGCAATGACATCAAAACATCCATACAGAGCGACACGAAGGCATGTTTTCGTTTTTGCATAAGCTTTCATTTCTGGCATTGCTTTAGATAGTTGATGTCCTGAGTGGTAAAGGATTGCTGCGGCACTGCTCCCATCTCTTCCTGCTCTTCCTATTCCTTGTATATAATCAATTATTTCACTTGGGGATCCATAATGTATTACACACTTGAGGTCACTGATGTCAATGCCCATTACAAGCGATGTTGTTGCCACTACAACTCTACATGAACCATCCACATCACATAAGTCATCAAGGACTCTTTTCTTATATCTCTCTGATGTCTTCCTGTGGTACATGCCAATTAACAAGGAACATGCTGATTTTTCTTTTTTGAAAGAATCATATGCATCTGGACCAAGCTCTTCCTTCAGATACACATACACTTTAGAGACATTCTCGATGCTCTGGCAATATATTATTGTTTTTTCATACTGCCTGTTTTCCTGCCTTAGTTTTCCTACTAACCAATCTAGGATGGAGGGACTTAGCTTTGCACATTTGATTGATGCAAGACGAATGTTAAGTCTGTTCGGGCTTACCCTTATCATTGTGAACGAGTCCATTGCAAGCGACTTCACTATCTTCTTCTCTAATTCTTTATTTGCAGTTGCTGTTAACGCAAGCATTTTCACCTTTGGAAAAAGGGACCTCAGAGTGCCAAGTTTGGCATAGCAATCACGAAAGGCCTTCTTCATCTCCTTCAAACTTCTCTTTGACGAACTATTCGTTTCTGCAGGCAAATCACCCCTAAAAGGAAATATTCATTGATATAATATTAAACAAATGAAAAATGTATTAATATCATTAAGGATCAAGGTTAAAATTTACTTCCATCAAATTTCAGGCATACAAATGTTTATCTTCATATGGGGTATGTATGAGCAGACAGAGAGTGGTTGCAAAGCTCCAGGCAGCAGGTCACAATCATGACAAAATTATCACTGACAAAAAAGAGGCCATTGAAGATCTTGGAAAGAAACTCGTCAGGATCAAGGAAGACATGAAAAAACAGTCAAAGAAGCTCTGGGACTGTGTTGGAAAATCACCTGGGGAAACTGGAATAACATATGTGGATGAGACGCAAATTGCACTCGTACAGACAGAGCTAATGAAAGGTACTAGAGGTGGCATTGAAAGGCTTACTGATACTAACTCATCTAACGCATCACTACTTTCACTCATTACCAAGGAATTTGAATTGATGGCCCGAGACTCAAAGGAGGAAGAGGTAAAGAAATTTGAACAGATGATTCACTCAAAAAAGCAACTTGAAAAATCTATGGCAGATTCTCTATACCAGATTATTGGAGATAACTTGGACTTCTACATTAAAGTCAAGCACATGACCAGTGAAAATCAGAACAAGTAAGCATTCTTTGGATTATGCTAAAATTGATGTACAATTTCTAATAGGATGACAATGAGAAGCCAAGTTTGTTGTCAATGATGAAAAATGCAGGATGACAGGTCATTGACACAAGACTAGCATGACCTGATTGGAGAAATATGTTCTTCTCCTTCATTTTGTATCATTTTTCATCATCATTTTTTCAATTTACTTAAACTCATTTGTTCTGTTGATCAATGGAATAGCTTACCAGTTAAGATAATACAATGGAATCATTGCAAAGTTTCAAAACAGGTTTTGCTAGATATTGGAGTAGAGTTGGAAAAGGGTCAGATTTGTTGGATTAACTCCCAAGCTCATAAACTTCATTAAAATGTTTAATTTCCAATCAAATATATTTCTGGCTTTTACTTCATTATGAGCAACATTTATGGTTAGTCTATATATTTAACAGATCAATTCACTGGTTTAACATGTTGGGTTTACCACTGAGAGTCACTGGAAAAGATCTGGATAATGAACAGCAGCAAAGGCCAGCATCCTCACTTAGAAATGAAGAGTTTATCCCAGATGAAGCCGTGCATATGGAACTGCTCCATGACTTGATGCCTTTGGTTAGCAGGGTTATTGTTGATAACATAAAAGCGTTTGATCCGTTCAAAAGTCTGGTTTTACGGCACATTCCACACAAGTACTCTGCAGAGATGTCACAGAAATCAGAGGAGGTATGTGTAGTACAGACTTGATTGAACTTCAACATTTTACTCACATATAAAGAAAGAGTTATGTTTAATGCATGCATGGAGACTTCTAGAAAATTCTCATCGCATGATGCCTTCTTACTGCTGCATATATGAATACAATAAGAGCTCTACTTATACTGAGAACAATTGAAATGATATATACATAAGAACATCTTGGTTACAGGTGCCTCTTGGGGTCCTATTGAAGAACGAATCCATTGGAGCAGAAATGATAGAGATTCTGCAGTCAATCCAAGAAAACTATGTCCCTATCATCGAACAAGACAATGGAGGAGAAAAGACCAAAACAGTTATCAGAAAAATTTTCTTGGGAGGAGACAATTTGACAGAGGAAAGGGCACGTAATCTACAGGGTGCCATGTCAGACGGAGATTCGGAATACGAAAACCTGACTGGTATCATACCAAAAAATGAAGATTGGCATGCAATACGTTACATGTATCAGGTTGGAAATAAGATTACAAATTTCCAGGGCATAGTTCTGTTAATCATAGATTTTGGAGGGAAAATTTCAGTGCACCTGTTTTAATATTCTTTCAGTGCATCAAATGTTCATGAAGAATACTATAATTTATAAAAATGCACAACAAGCTCCCCTGGTAAGGCACTGCTTTTCAAAACGAAAATTGCTTGTTCTGTTAAATTATGATAGTGTTGTCTTTTGAAATCTACAGTAATCCTCTCCATATTCAACAGTTCAAGTTTCATGTCCATATATAATGGATTTTGCATAATAAAGAATTATTTTATTATTTTTCAGATACTATATGAAGCATTTTTCAATGCTGAATCAGCAAAAGACATTGCATCCATGACGTATAACATGAACCTTGTACGCAATAGCAATGCCAGAGGAAATGTTCTGGGGAAATTTAATGAATGCAAAGAATTTGTTAATTTTGAAACTGATGCCCTATTAATCACCTTAGCAATGCAATATTTCTGGATTAAAAACCTCAAGGCATCACCTGAGGACGTCATACCACCAACCATTCTGCATGGCAGCAAAGAAACGAAACTTGAATGGCTAAACGGACATGTAAAAAAGATGATACTCCAGTACATAGTTGAGTCACATTCAAAGGATGCATCAGAAATTCACCAAAACATGGCAGCCCTGTCTGAGCCAAGAAATGGTTTTGTATGTCGACACCAAGGCTGCCCCAAAGTATACAGATTCGATAAAGTCAGGAGAAACCACGAAGAGAAAGTCCATTCATTTTCTGTTCAAAGTCAGTCTGAGGCAAGTGCCAGGAAACAAGTGAAAGCTCCTCTCCTTCAGATGATATCTTCAACTACTGCACAGCAAGACTAAATATTGGCCTGCTTATAAGAAATGCTGATGATGCAGTCAAGGAGGGTGATGGGGATAGGATCATGAGGTGCTGGAAGATGTTTTTACTGTACTACAAGGCATATGGACATCACAAGTACGCCATTGCATCCTTTCTATTGCAGTCAAATGTTATGGCAATCTTCACTGAAGCCCAAGCACACCAAATTGTTTGGAACAGAACTGTTAATCGAAAGGGAGGTAGGGGTAGGAATATATCATGTGACCTAAGGTTAGAGCAGATCAATCGCTTATCAAAGGAGCTCCTACACAACTTAGGTGTTAATCTTAATGAATCAATGGCAATAGGTTTTCTTGAAAAGATCCTGCAATCAATTGATGAAGATATGCATCTTACAGTTCCAAGTGGGCATCACAAAGTGAAAGTAAAAGAAGTGGATCTGCACCATCTTGTTGGCAATCTCGTATCAAAAGACATATTCAAATACACAAATGGCAGAAAGCATGAGAAATATAAGGGCTTTGAAAGAAATCTACTAGCAAGACTTGATGTGGCCTCATTGGCTTCTTGGTTAACAGGTTTAAGGAAGCAGCTTGCAAAGAAGTACCAATAAACATAACACTATACTGTACTGCCTATGTAGGACTATTCTAAGCTGGTTACTTTTGTAATTACTGATTCAAGGCAATGGTGGTATTATTAAGGATTGAAGCTAACGGTGATATTCTGAGCTTTTTTTTAAGACAGCTGATGGAATATAGACTAGTCTTCAATCTCCCTTCAAAGACAAAAGGTTAGGCCTAGCATAATAAAAAGAAGCTTACCATTTGGGTACACAATGAGCCTCATCTGCGACTAGCAGCAGTACTCTATCTTGTTAAATGGTTGAACCAAGCAACTGTCTCCACTTGTCAGTTTTGACCCATGCTTCTGGGGTGCCAAAAATGACCTGGAACTTGCCAGCCGAAAGGTCATTAATATCTACACTTTCGTCGTGAAGGCAGCACGCAGCAATACCTATGCTATTTAGCATATTCGTCTGTAAATCCATAATAACCAGTAGTGGTGAAATGACGAGGACAATGTCCCTGTTCCTTATAATATCAAATTCCCTCGTTTAGCCTAGGCCTAATTCCTTCGCAACAAATGGCGCAATCTGAAACGGCAAAGATTTTCCATGCCCCGTTGGTAATACCGCTAATGTGTCGTTGTTTAGAACAAAAATTTATTTCAGAATCTCAAACTGTTGATCTGATAGCTTCTTGACTTTCGGAAAAAAAACGCGCACGGCTTTGTCTACAGCAACTTTCAGTTCATACTCCATATCCGCCATTACTGAACAACTTGCCTGTCTGCGAATCGATGGTGATTCGATGATTCGATCAGCGATCGTTTGTAAGACGAAGTAGCCAATCGGTGAAAGATTCCATTTCTGGGATCTAAGCTGCTGATTGGTTAATAAACCACACCAGAAGGAGAATGCGGTACGATGGTACCAGAGCCTCTATTTGTTTTCTTATTTCTCTTTTTATTTTTTTTTTAAGTTATTTTATATTTTGGGCTCTGGTACCCAGGGTATTGGTGACCCTGTAGCGAAGTGTATTCATTAGTTTTTATCATTTTACTTTTTACTTTACTTAGGCCATATTAGTTTTTGCATTTTTCTTTCTTCCATTCATTGGTTTTCTTTTTCCTCGCGTAGGATTTTTTCCGCGCGTAGTCGTAGGTCCCTTTGCGTCACAGCGCAGCATAGGTTTTCCCTTTCTATTGTTTTGGTTTTTCCGCCTAGGTTACTCATCCCTCTCTCATACCTCGTTTTTCCTCTTACCTCTAGTTTTCTTCCTATTATTACTCATCCTTATTTATTTTTACGTAGGTAGAAAATTATATTCCGTTTCCTTGTTTTAACTTTATATACCTGTACATAGCAAATTTTTAGTTAGTTGGATTTTAGTTGGTTAGTTGCTTCATAGTGATTATTGAAAGATACAGAAAAGCACAAAAGTCAGTCTTTCTCTCTCAAGGTTTTTCTGCAACAGCGGTTCACAGTTCGAGTCTTCGCTATTCAATTCTCTCTCTGCATTACTTGGAATAAAACACATTCACACAACCTCGTATCATCCCTGCGCCAACGGCATGGTCGAACGATTTCATCGCCAACTCAAAGCCTCAATCAAATCTTACACCGACACCTCACACTGGACTGAACTTCTACCGCTCATTCTTCTCAGTATTCGCTCAACGTTCAAACCTGATCTCAACTGTACGCCTGCTCAACTCGTCTTCGGTACTACTCTTTGTATACCAGGACAATTCTTCGCACCGTCAACAGCAAACTCTGATCTTGAACCTTCAAATTATTTGCACCGTCTTCAACATTCAATGCAACAACTACGGCCTGTCTCACTTCGCCCCCAAACACCGAAATCGCATCTTCCAAACGATCTCGCTACCTGCACACATGCCTTCGTTCGTCACGACGCCATCCGCAAACCTCTTCAACCACCATACGATGGCCCTTACAAGATCTTGAAACGAAGCGATAAACACTTCACTCTCGAAATCAAGGACAAACCTCAAACTGTTAGCCTCGATCGTTTAAAACCGGCTTATCTCGACTCCGATTTCATCAGCGTACCACCCTCTACAGCTACCCCTGCATCCACGCCGCAATCAACTGCAACGTCATCTGCTTCATCTCCGACTCCTCAACATCGTACCACTCGCTCGGGACGTCGTGTACATTTCCCGGATCGCTTCGGACATTGACATTCTCAGTATTCTGGAACTTTTATTTGCTTTCAAAAAGAAAAATCAAACAAAAAAAAAACTTTGGATTCGGACAGTATTTTAAAATATTAACTTTCTCAGCAATATTTGCAGTTTAGTATATTCGTATTCTTAATCATTTGTAGTTTATTTTTGGTATCGAATGCCTTGCATTCTAGGGGGGGAGCTATTGTAGCGAAGTGTATTCATTAGTTTTTATCATTTTACTTTTTACTTTACTTAGGCCATATTAGTTTTTGCATTTTTCTTTCTTCCATTCATTGGTTTTCTTTTTCCTCGCGTAGGATTTTTTCCGCGCGTAGTCGTAGGTCCCTTTGCGTCACAGCGCAGCATAGGTATTCCCTTTCTATTGTTTTGGTTTTTCCGCCTAGGTTACTCATCCCTCTCTCATACCTCGTTTTTCCTCTTACCTCTAGTTTTCTTCCTATTATTACTCATCCTTATTTATTTTTACGTAGGTAGAAAATTATATTCCGTTTCCTTGTTTTAACTTTATATACCTGTACATAGCAAATTTTTAGTTAGTTGGATTTTAGTTGGTTAGTTGCTTCATAGTGATTATTGAAAGATACAGAAAAGCACAAAAGTCAGTCTTTCTCTCTCAAGGTTTTTCTGCAACAGCGATTCGCGGTGAGACAATTCCTTATAATTTTTATTAGTAAATAAATAACCTCTTATTTGCTAAAACCCTTTCACCCTCTTCTGTTGAGCTTGCTTTAGCTTTGACTTTTAAATGAAATGCTTCGATGGTTTCAAGACTTTTTATTTCTTTTGTGATAAGGTCAACTATATCTTTGAATGATTGTCTTTCTGTCTGTTTTGCTTTTTTGTTAGCATTACGTAATTGTTTATAGAGTTTTGATCTCTTCTTTTTATGTTCAATTGAGGGTTTTATGCAATATTGTTTAGTAATTTTTCCTATTTGTTTTTTAGCTTTATCCCACCAATCAACTGGATTATGAAAGTCATAAAAAATTGAGATCCAGAATTGGAGAAATCCGGACACTGCAAGCTGATATTCTCCTTGTTGTAAGATGGAATTTTTCATTTTCCATTATCCCTTTCCCCTCTTGATCTTATCAAAATCAAATACCAGTAACAGGTTTCGATGATCAGAGTTGGGAAAGGGAACAATGTCACATTTTGTAAAGTAATGCATTGTAGCTTTTGAGGTGTAAAATCTATCAAGTCTGCTGTATGTTCCAACTGGACTTTTGTATGTATATTGCTTTTCATCAGGGTGAAAGGTTCTCCAAATATCTTGTAAATAATTTTCATTAATTGTCTCAATTAGAGGATTTTTTTATCTGTCCATGTATGTTATATCCCTACTTCTGTGTAAGTTTGTATCAAGAACTGTATTGAAGTCACCACCATAAATGATAAATTCAACATGGATATAATTTTGGATATTAGAATGAATTTCAGAAAATTTGTCCTTTCTTTTTTGTATTTTATTACCTCCCGGAGGAGCATATATGTTTATTAAGAGAAATCGGTGATCGTCAATGGTCAAATCAGTTAAAATGTAATTGCCGTCTTTGCAAATGTCATTAGAATGTATTATTGGGTTTCAGTTTTCAGAAATGACAGTGCTAACACCTGCATAATTATTTGGAGAAATGGAATGGAATTTCATTCCTTTCCATCTTGTATTAGATATAATGCTGTTTTTTGGTGTTATGGTTTAAATGTGTTTCTTGTAGAAATAATATATCTGGTTCATCATTCTTCAGATTAAGAAAGATTGCTTCCGCCTTGGATGGGTCATTCAACCCATTGAGATTGATACTAAGTATGGAGGGCATTGAAAATTCAGGGTTTTGGGGCACAATTCATTAATTTAATTATAGAAATGAATGAAGTTTAAAAAAGGAGCAAAAAGTGTGAATGTTAATATTGCCTGTAGTGTTAGTTTTTGTGTTTCTTCTTCTTCATTTTAGCTTTTTCTTTGCTTTCCAAGGAGAGCTTCTGAGATGATGATGATGATGCTATTGGTCTTTTTTTGTTAGAGTGTGTTGCTGTGAGTTGGGGTGCTGAGGTTGGAGTGGTGAGTGAGAAAACTGGTGGTGATGTTTGTGTTGATGGAGCAGAGTAATGGAATAGTGCAGAGGCAATGGAGTTATTTGAAAAGGTGTTGAATGGGAGATGGAGTTGGGGTCCTCAGCCTGACTTCCACTGTTGGCATCAAACTGTGTTTTGTCCTCGTCCTGTGTGTCTGAGTCACTGTCATTCTGTTGTTGTTTTTGTTTCGTTGGCAAAGACCTTACCCTATACTTAGGCCCTGCTGGTCTGTCCTGTTGGTCTGTCTCGCTGTCACTGTGTTGTTGTTGTTCCTGTTCTGTGGGTAAGGTTCTAAGTCAGTTCTTAGGCAATGGTCTGTTTAAGTCACTGTCATACTGAGAAAGTATCACTGTGCTACCGTCCAATAACTGTGCTACCGTCCAGATTGTCGAAGTTACTGTTATTGTCACTGTTGTTGTCACTGTTATTGTCACTGTCCATGTCATTGTCAGAATCTTGTATACGTGTAGTGTTTTGTGTGGTAGGACTGTCACCGTTTTGTCTTCTGTTACAGTCTCTGTAATTGTGTCCATCGTCTAAACAGTGGAAGCAGAGCTTTAGACCCCACAGATTGCACTGTGATGTGAGGTGGAATTTAGAGTTGTATTGCATACAAAGTGTTTGACATCCCCTGAATGATATGACCAACTTCTGTCCTTTGATTATCATAAACGGAGGCAATGGATTTTGTGGATCTCGATAGATGGTGATGAGACGTTTGCCAGTGGAAATGGTAGGAAATTCAGGGTATGTTTGGTGCCAGATGTTTATTATTTTGCCATATTGTTGGAGCTCGTCATAAATTTAAGGGTTGTTGATGTCCTGTGTTGCAAAGGGAATAGTTATGAGAGTGGGTCGTTTTCAAAAGGGTGTGATTGGTAGTGGATGTTGTGGTCGTGATGGCAAGAAGATTGATTTGGAAAGGAGGATGTCAACCAGCTCAGGAGAGGAGAGAATTGCATTCCAATTTTGGTGACCAGGTTTTGAAGGCATTCTTTGTAGATGTAATACGGCAGTGGGATTATTCAATGTTTTGTGAAGTGATGTTATGATTTCAATAAGGGATGTAGAAGATGGGGTGAAAAATTTTATTCCCCAAGATTCTAGGCTTGATTTTTGCTCTTTGTTTATCATTAATCTTTGTGCAAAAGTATTACCTCGTAACGGTGTTGTTTCCTGCTCTTGTTCTTCATGTGGTGTTATCACAGACTATTGCGCATGCACATCTTAATTTTGATGTTTTTCTTGAGAATTCTCAGCAATATCAGCCCACGTAGTTTCCATCACATTGCCCTCCACTGTAATATTACCTGACGGGTCCATGCTGAAACAAGTCTTCCCCGTCAGGTAAGTATGCAGATACGGAGGAAAACACTTTCCGTTGTCAAATCAAAATCTGTTGTACCAAGAGACTGTTAGATTTCTTTGAAATTTACCCAAGTTTTTATCGCAACCGGGCACTCTAAAAAGACATGTTCGATCGTTTCAGGGAGGCTGCACCTTTTGCAGAGGCCATCAATTTTTAAGCCCCATGACTTGAGGTAGTCCATTGTTTTCAAAACACGATGGGTAATTTTCCAATAAACTGTTGAAAGATAAATAAGACCAGAAAGACCAAGTGTGTTAATTATCATGGTTTTTCCGTAGAGAGAAAGAGAGCGATGAGACCAGGCTAAAAGGCGTTGTTCTAGCTTGTTGACTCATTGAAAAAAAGCGTCATGGATTGCTTCTTTGCATCCAAAGGGGACTCCAAGAATTTCTAAATTGTCAGTAGCCCAGTGTAGTTCTGGGGCCGAGAGGGAGGAGCAACCTTTAAATTTTTCAAACCAGATGCCTTCCAATTGTCCTTTAGAAAAATTTACTTAGGACCCTGATCCGGACTCAAAAAGGCAGACGGACTCAAAGGTTTCCCTGACAGAGTTGTCATCAGAGACAAAGATGGTGGTATCATTGGCATATTGGCTAATTTTTGCCATTGTTGGAGTTCCAGGTAACAATATTCCAGACACACGATTGTTTGTTCGAACTGCATTTCCTAGAGTCTTGGCAACTAAGCAGTAGAGTAGGAGAGAAAGAGGACATCCTTTGGGGACTCCTCGGTGGAGCTGGAATTTTCTTGAGGAGTAACCATTTTTCAACATTCAAGAGGAGACACTGTTATACAGAGTTTGTATTAAACTAATGAAAACTGGTCCAAAGTTCATCTGGACCATAATTTTGTTCAAGAAATCCCAATTCACTCGGTGAAAGGCCTTTTCTTGATCAACTTTGATCAAAGCCAAGGGAAGATTCTTTTGTTCTGCATACAAGATGGAGTCTCTAACTAGGAAAAGGTTGTAAAAAATTGTTTGACCAGGGACACAGCATGTTTGATCCTCATTCAGGATCGAAGAGAGGACAGCTTTTAGACGGTTCGACAGAGCTTTGGTGCCAATTTTATAGTCTGCATTAAGAAGAGAGACTGGGTGGCAGTTTTTCAAATCGAGCCTGTCGCCCTTTTTAAATAAAAGAGAGATCATAGCTAACCTCATGAATTCGGAAAGCAAACCTGAGAAAAAAGTGCATAATTCAAGACTTCAACAAGGTCTTCTCCTATAATAGGCCAGAAAATTTTGTAAAACTCTGCAGGAAGGCCATCAGACCCTGGCGATTTTTGGCTCTTCATGGAGGAAAGTGCACTATGGCAAGTTTCTAAATCAAGCTTCACTTCCATTGAATCTTTTTCATCTTGAGAGAGCTTTTTGGTAATTTGAGAGAGAAGACGCTCTTGAGCAATCAAGTCTTGTTGCTCAGCAGTATAGAGATTTTCATAAAACTGAGGCAAGTTTTCTAAGATAGCATGACTAGAAGTAACAGTGCCATCTTCACTTTTCAAAGCAGAGATGACTTTTGAGCTTTGTCGTGAATTTTCCAATGAGAAGAAGTATTTTGAAGGCTTCTTAAACTGAGTGTAGAAACGTTGTTTTGAACGTATTTTAGCACCTTGAACAAGAGAGTTGTCAAGCTCAGTAATATCAGATTTGATGACGTCAATAGCTTCCTTATTAGCCTTGGAAGGCTTTAAGGCGTTAAGATGCCAGAGTTTTTTCTCTAAGTCAGCTGGCCTGTTACGAAGTTCTCTTGCTAAACATTTGGAGAATTTCATGGCAATATGTTTGATTTTTTGTTTGCCAATATCCCACCAGGCAATTAAGTCACGAAACTCTATCTTCCGTAGTAATATAGGACCAGAAGGATTTAATTTTCTCGACAAATACAGGATTTTCTAAAGGGACATATTAAATTTCCAAACACCTGGGCCCTTTTTCAAAGAGTTTGGGAGCCTAAAGGAGATACTTGGAGCATCATGATCAGAATACGGAAAAAAATTATGTGGGAATTACTACAATTACTGAAAATATCTGCAGACACAAAAAACTTGTCTAACCAACAAGAGATAGAAGTGTCTTGGTTTGTCCAGGTGAAATTTCGTGTCGACGGATTTAAGTGCCGAATGACAGTTCGGCCTTCTTTTTACTTGTACATGCTGAACTTTGCTTGCCTTGCTTATTCTCAATAACACTGCCCACAGTTGAGGAGCCTGACAACTTGTCATGGAAACGTTTGGAATATGTGCTTGCATCTGAGTGGACTGCCTTTTCTTTATCTGCCTGATGGTTTGGCTTGCTGGGTTTGGGTGGAGGGATGGGTTTGCGTGAAGCTTTTTTTGGTGGTTTTTGAGGGTTACGATCTTCTGCAGTAGGTATGATTGAATTTTTCGGTCTGAGATTGATCAAGAAAAAATGTTGGTTGTTTTTTCTTGAATAAATCGTCCAAGGACTCCTGAGAAAAAGATGGCGTTCGAGTGGCGAATATGCTTTGAGAGGGTGTGAAGGTGAATTTGGTTGTTGGTGGTGTTGGTGTAAAGGAAATGTTGGCAAAAGGATTGACAGGTGCAAAGCTTGGTGGTTTTGATTGGGTCGGCTCCTCAACAGTGTCAGATGCCAATACAGAATCTTCTTGCTTTTTTCTCTCACCATCAAATGCTGTTGCATCAGTTTCATCATCGTCATCTTCCTCATCATCATCAGCAAGATTTCCATCATCGACATCATCGGCAGCAGCGTTGACTTCGTCCTGTTCATTGTTATTGAGCTGGTTGGTGGTCTCTTTGACTCCAGCTTGGGAATGATATTGTCGGGAATCTACGGGGCTGACACCTTGACCGATAACCTAAAAAGAGGACTGTAACGAAAGAAACAAAAATAAATGTCTATCCTAAGCGCGAGGTCAAAAACTCCCTACGCAAACCCTAAGCCTCGCAAGAGAAAAGACAAGAAAGATCTTCGCCAATTTTGTGAAGCAAAAGGCTCACCAATAATATCTCAACACAAACACAACACGATTAAACAAATTTAAACTACTTTAAAATACGTAAGAATACAACAATACAGTTTCTAGACAACCTAGCGGACCAATGACCTTAAGGGTTTATGCCTAGTAAAACGGAGGGTAACTACAAGTTACAAGAAAAGTTTTGTAACCTGAGAAAACCGCGACTTAAGGAATCCTAGTAACCTTGACTTAGGAACCGAGAGACCACACAAGCTAAACTTGCTTACTTACTTACTTACTTAATGACTAAAGATACAATATTTCTTTTATACAGATAATTCAAGTAGGCGCAATAACATTTAAATCTAAGATCGACAATATTTCAATACAAATTTAACTACAATATAAGAACTCAAGGAATAATTCGAATAAACCAATGAATGAATACTAGTCGCTTATCCTACCAAGATACCAATCGTATCTTTGGTGTACTAAATATCCTTTGCGCTTCTTATTGAACAACAATATGGTACTCACGACCACAGAGTTCTCTATCTTTACTTTAATTTCTTTACTCAATCTTTAGTCTTTGCTCTACTCGCGATCAGAGGCCTCTGGAGAACAATAGGCGACGGTGCACTTATATAGCCTAGTAAAGGGGAATCGCCTATTGCTCTCATGCGCAACTACATACGCTACTAATTTAAAAACAATACTCTAATTACATTTCTCTATGCTACCAATTAAGTCCATTTCAACACTACTGAGATACGTGCAAGATTTCTAAACGTTGTACATGACTTCTAGTATCAACTGTTCAGAACTGTCCATAATTTTCAAGCCAGATTCGTGCTTTGATGGTGATTCCTTCTTGTATCCTCCGTCTTGTAGTGTCCCATAAAGAAATGGCCTAACTCCTTCCTCCATATTCTCCATATTCACAAATTGAAATATTAATTCAGCACAATATTCCAGGCCAAAGTCGTTGAAATCCTCTTCATGTGGGGTCCATTCCACACACTGAGTGATGTCATGCTGGGCAGAACCGCATATTGCACATAATCGGTTCAGGGAACAACTAGAAATGGTGTGGTCCAATTTATTGCAGTTAAAACAGCGGGAATGCTGGCATTGACATGCAGAATGACCATATTGGTTGCATTGGCGACAGGTCTCCAGTTGTCCAGAGTATCAAACGTGAAGGGATTCGCTATCAAAGTGGATGAAAGATGGAATGCTTTTATGAAGGTGCATACGCAGGTGCCTTGCACCATTTTCGCACTCTGGCATGTCTGCATGGTGGCCTCTACGAATGCTATGAACTGTGCCATATTGTCTTAGCTTGCAAACAATGGCGTCGTTATGTAGCTCAAATGGTACACTATAAACGTTGACGTAGGCGATGACATTTGAAGGGTCAATTATACCAAGAGTGTCGCCATCCTTGGTCTTGACTGCAGAAAACTTGAGAATTTTTGACTTCTCAGCTGGATTGTTGGTCCTGACGAGTATATCACCATTATTACTTTTGGCAACAAAGATTGGGTTGATTTCAAAAATATTTTTGTAAATATTGAAAACTTCTCTCGGTTGTACTTGAGGACCAGAGGAAATACGCAGACATACAGAGTTTTGGCGTTTCAGTGTTGCAAAAGCAGCAGTCGAAATAGGAATCACAGAACAATTGTTCTTCTTCGAGGCAGATCTTTGAGCAGCAGCAGCAGCATAAGCCATGACGTGAAATTGATTCCAGTAACAATGAACCACGAATTCCCACAATAGAAGTGAAAAGCAAAATTTTCAACTTTCCCACAATAGATCTGATCAGCAAAAAAAACTTTAAGAATAAAGTACACTGCCTGCCAATTAAGTGACGCCAGGTTATTTATAGCCTAGATTATATGACCTTCAACCCAAAATACAATTGGGTGAGCTCCTCAGTTTCTGGTTTCGTGGCAATCCAGTAGGGCTCCGCTGTTGATCTTAGCTTCTGGCCACGTCTCCACACGTGTTGCAATCACACGTGGGTGCAGGACAGCAACAGAAAATTGCCAGTCCATGTGCAATGCCTTGCTACGTCGGTTGAAAAGAAGGACTTGACTGGAATTGCAAAAAATGAAGCCTACAACACCAGGTGTTCCCAGGCGGTCACCCATTCAGGTACTGACCTGGCCCAACCATGCTTGACTGTGGTGATCGGACTAGAACCTGTATTTTCATGGTGGTATGGTCGTAGGCGAAAGCTAAAGGGCCGAATGTGCATGACACTACAGGCTAGAGACGCAGAAGTATGCACATGCACATGTACATATACCGTTTGATCCATACGAAGTGGGAGGATGGGGGTAGATCTTGGTGGGTGTGCAGTGCTGCTGAGAATGTGTGGTGAGGACTCTGGGCAGTTGGAACAGCAGGCGTGGCATTCGTGGAAGCCAAGCTTGCTCGTTAATAGTGTTGCATAGGATGGGCTTCCGGTTGCAGCTGTACGAATGTGAGAAATGTTGGTGCATCTTCCGGCATCTGGAGCGCATCATAGCAAAGCTCCTTCTGACCGTGTTCTAGAGCTTCACTATAAAAACCTCCTTTGTACGTTCTGAATATAGATATAAACAATAACGAACAAAAATCGAATATAACAAAACAATATTAGAATTAAGGTAAATTCAATATCTTTGTCCAAGTCTTATAAGTTTACTTCCACCATTTTCACCATCTTGTGATTCCTCACGGTTCTTCTCCTCCCTCTCCCAAGACCCCTCGTTCTTCATACTCTCCTAAAATTATTATGACGTAATAATTATATAAGAGCATTATAGTCCACTGGGGAAAGTAAATCAGTTTTCTACTAACATCCTCTTCGTTTTGTATACTCCTCGTCTTTTGGCCTCTCTATTTGGCCTGCCTTCTTGTACGACAATGTTATCTTCTTTGTTCACATTTCTGATTCTCTTATTCAGTTCTTCAGCTGACAATGTTGACTTAATCTCTAGTGGACAAATCAGCTGAATTGGTCTTTCCCAAATCTTATTTTGACGATCATTCTTACTCCTCTTACTATGTCATCATTTTTTCCTTGAAGTAACTCGCACACCAGTCCATGGTGCCATTCGTATCTGTTTTAGTTCTCTCCAATGACAAGAACAACTTCTCCAATGTCTGGATGAAATGGTTTCACTTTTGTTACGTAGTGTTTTTCCTTAAGTGCTCTAACATACTCTATTGTCCATCTATCCCACATCACTTGCCTGGCTGCTCTAAAACACTTTTCCTTCTTACTGGGTGTGTCCTGTTCCAACAGTTTTCAACGGTCCAGTTTTCATTGTATCTTTATTTCTCTTGGTCTTGCAATTATTAATAAATCTAAAAAACCATGCCAAAACTCTCTTGACAGCTTTTAATATCCTTCTTTCCAACATGCTATCTATTTCTTTGGTCAAGAGCTGGTCAGTGCTACTGTAAAACAATTGATCAATTCTTTTAAGTTCTTCCTGTACATTGCTATCAGCTAACTCTATGAACTCAGTTTTTCTGGGCCACTGTTCTTTATCCTGCAGCCAATCAGGCCCGGACCACCAGTTGGATTTCTCCAATTGAACATAAGAGCAACCACAACTACCCAAATCTGCATGATTCATCTCTGATGGCACATGCCTACAAAAATATAAATTATTTTAAAATGAATACATGTTTGAATTACTGATTACAATACTGTAAGTGTTCATTGGAAGTGAAAACTTGTTTGAATTTTTGATTATGATACAGAATGACTTAATATGACATAAAGTTTACAATTGCATAAAGTTACAGTGAACTTGAACGGACATGGTTCATTTGAGTGAAATTGAGTAAAAGGTTGATGTTGTTGCTCCCTAAATGCTGGAGCTAAAATTCGCTAAACTTGCTAGCGATGTGTTACTTCATGTATATTCAAGCTCGATATATTAGAAATCTAAATACTAAATATTACGAAATGGCAATAAAATCATTAGTTATTGATACAAAAGAATACCAGCAATAAAATAGAGATATGTTAGTTAGCAAAGTATACGATACATTTCAACAAGATGTCCATAAGGAGCATCAAGTATGTATCACAGGGTACTAAAGTACAAATGTTAACAATACAACGGAGATTAGTGACAAATTTTCCTATTCTCACAAGTGAGGGGATAGAAAGCAAAATGGAACCAACAGATTCCTTTGGTCAGTGGTAGTGTTTTCAACGCAAAATGCAGTGATTTTAACATTGTTGTTGTTGTTCAAAGTAATAGTGGCTTTAGATGTTTAAGTGTAAGTTTTTATTTACAACTGAAACCAAAACATTGTTTTGACACCAGTTGGTTTTAAATAAGGAAAGGGTGGCATTTGAATCTTTACAGAGATTAAATTGATCTTTGATTTTACGTGTTAGTTTGAATTTCAAAATGTCTAAGGGGATATTTACTTCGTTATTGAAAACAATTTTATTTCTTGTTGACCAAATGGAGCGGAGTGCTATATCGCAAATTGTTATAGCAGGAATTAAAGCTTGCGTAGTTTTTTTAAAGCAAAACCAATAACAACAAATAATTCTAAGTTGTTTAAATCCATGTTTACATTTAGGTCAAGATCTTTAATCAATTGGATTACTGTTAGCCAAAGGTCCTGAACTAAAGGGCAACGAAGAAAGAGGTTTAGAGAGGTCTCTTTGTTCGTTTGACAATGGAGACAATTCTGATTATCTATAATGTTGTGTCTGGAAAGTTTAACCGCTGTCAGGAGGGCAAGCTGGATTAATTTCCATTGTAAGTCACAAGATTTACAATAATTATCACCAGAGAAGATGGACTTGAAAATATATTTCCAATCTAAATAGCCGAACTTGCTATCCCTAAAATAATCTAAATTTTTGAGAAGCTAAATAAAGTGTACGAGCAATAAGGTGTTGATAAAAGTCTTTTGACGTAAGTTTGGAAAGAGGTTTATTCAACCCTGTTAGAGCCCGTTTACACGAGCCCGAGTTGACTGCAACCCGCCTCAGAGGGTCAGCCGTTCTCCAGTCAAATCTCTTCAAGCGTTTACATGAACATAGCAGTCAACCCAGGTCAACCTGCCTAGGCTGATAACCCTTCTCAAGGGTACGGTTGACCGTTGTAAACGGATTACCTTTTTGTAAACTTTTTCCATCTGAAGGGGGGTTGACTCAACTTGGGGTCATTTTTCGGCGCCAAAAATACTGCACCTGCGTTTTTCTGTTTTTTAAATCAACAATATGGCGACTACGAAGCCAAGCAAAAGCAATGATAGCGGAAAGGAAAAAAGGCAGAAATACTGGTGGCAGTGGAGCACTGACATGGTGGAGCACCTAGTGAAGTGCTTAAAGGAATATAAAGTCGAAATGGATTATAAAAATGTTGATTTTAATGCAGATGTTGTTGCACTGTATGGAAAAGGAACAGACATGGCACAGCATTTTTGCAATGAGGAGCAAATATTTGGGCCTGTATCTTTGACAGAACCTGACAAGGTCCTTACTGAAATGTCCAAGGAAGAGCTCAAAAGGCACATCATGGTGGTATCTGCACAAAAATTGCCTATTAGGAAAGGTTACAACCGCATCAAAGAGAAAATCCGTGCAATTTGAAAAGCCTACAACAAAGCGATCACACAGTAATAAAATGGGTTCTGATTTGTCATCATCAATACAATCACTTGGCAGAGGCATAAAAGAAGGCCTAGGCCTTTTAGCTATGGCTTTAAACCCAAGCATTGGCAATCAAAGATATTCACCAACAGTTCACTATCCTCAAGCTCATTTCACTATCCTCAAACAATCCAACCCCCACAGTTTCACAAAATTCCTATCATTTCAATGGAAGTGTTCTTGATGCAAACAATATTCATGCTACCACATCTCCAACAGGGTTTGGTTTGTTCCGGTCCTTCTGGTGGCAGTTTTTCCAAAAT
Organism: Chrysaora quinquecirrha; assembly: GCA_014526335.1. Classification (NCBI taxonomy): domain Eukaryota; kingdom Metazoa; phylum Cnidaria; class Scyphozoa; order Semaeostomeae; family Pelagiidae; genus Chrysaora; species Chrysaora quinquecirrha. The sequence goes on from JACTAT010000037.1 coordinate 5,931,110, forward strand.
ATTGTTTACAGAAGAAAATTATGCAGACTTTGAGCCACAGTAAAACATAGTTTAAATAACTTGTCAATTTATTTAGTTCCTCTTGTTTGTTGAAATCGAGTATAAAAGTATAACATCACTTATACACTGTTTGATTTCAGTTGGTCAAATGTTTATTAAAATAGTCAGTTATTATTTCACGAAAATATGTTCCAGTGGATGTATTATATGTATGCAATCTGTCTGGTTGCTTATGATGGTTGCAGCATCTGTCAGCAGCATTTACTTGGAACTGCTGCTCATAGTCATCCTGATTTGGTTGATTTCCCCTCAGTTCACAAAATTGTGCAAAACAAAGCAACTATAGATAATGGTAGGTACATCTTCTAATTTGAGGTTCATGGGCCTAATTAGAATTTGCCAGCGTGCTTTTAATCTGCCAAATGCACACTCTATTTGATTTCTATCATCCCTTAAAATTCGATTAAATATTGCTTTTTCATTGATTGCATTTTCACCATATTCTTTCATAACATTTGGCAAAAGGGGATATGCTGGATCACCAAGAATGATGGGGGGATTCTTTCTGTACCAGGGATAAGTGTGCGGTAAATCATGGGGAGTGACTGTTTGTTTAACTTGGAATTTGCAAACACACGACAATCTTGCACACTTCCAGGCCACATAATTTCCACATCTTTAAATATTCCTTGATAGTCACAGAGAGCTTGTACATTCAAACTGTACTTCATTTTGTAACAAAAGTAATCATGACTGTTTTCTATAGGCTGGCGAATTGGTATGTGAGTTCCATCTAAACAACCAACAGCTTGAGGAAATCCAAATCTCTGTTCAAACATACTTATCAAATTAGACATTTCACTTTCATTCTTTGGTAATCGTAGAATTTCAGGCCCTAAAAAATTTTTTATAGCTGAGCAGACAGAACGAACAGTTGTTGACAAGCAAGGCAATGAAATTCCAAAGGAATTGCATGTCATATGATATGACCCTTGATCCTTCAGATAATACAGAGTTGCAGCCAGTTTCTTTTCAACGCTTAATGCATGAGGTCGAAAATTTGATGGTTCTGTTTGTAGAGATGGCCTAAGACAATCTGCAAGTTCCATGAATTGCAGTTTCGTCATCCTAAAATTTCGTTGCAACTCCTCGTCCCTTTGTTTCCCATTTAACAGATTCCTCCCCCATTTATCTGTTCTGCCAGGATTTGCCCAGTAGCGTCTCTTTCGTCTTATCTTCATTTTTTTGAGTCCACGGTTTATTTTTTGCTGTCATTCCATTCAGACAGTAGTTGCCTGTAGGCCAGTTGAAGGTTGTTCTGCTGTTTCATTAATACAAACAGCAAACCTCCAAGTAATTGAAAACAATTGAAGACATGCTTACAGTAATTGAAGAATTGCTGACAAGCAAACAACTAATTTCTTTCGGCCATTAGGTTCAAAGCTATGCTGATCTTGTCTTCTCGAAATTGGCTTCTTGTTGTTGGGAGCCATTTTCATTTGACCCAAATAACACAACCAATTTTGCGCCTAGGTTCCAGACTTCAACGCATGCGAGGAACAGCAAGCTGACCCAGGCTGAGTCTGCCAGCTGCAGAAGAAGCCACCCGGGTTCGTGTAAACACTCACAAATCTTTTTATAGAGCAATGAGCTGCCCCGTGTTGAGAGCCAACCCGGGTTCATGTCAACGGGCTCTTAGAGGGAGATGAAAGTCTAAAGAAAATCGATCAGGGGGTGCAACGTTATTACGAATGACTTCACGACACTCAGGGAGTATACAAGAGAGAATGTTATTGTGATCTTTTATCTCCTACGAGTTCTTAAAGGGCAAGACTCGGAAGGAATCCGGGGGAGAGTTCGTAACTCATGTCTCAAACAACAGTAACTCCTGCATCAATCCATGACTGTACGGATAGAAGTTTGTCTTTTGCTATTTAAGAGTTGTCGAACAAAGTTTCAGTGAAAATTTCAACAGCAGGAATTGGATTAGATCGTTTGTTATTGCATAGATTCAGATAAGATTTCAAAAGCGACTTAAAGCTGGAACACCTCTATTGGCTACTGAATATAAAATGCAAAAAGCAAAGTCTTTCACCTACTAACCAAACGAGGAGAAGTCTCATTGGCTAAAATATTTCTATTATGATACTTCCGTGAAAGACAAATAGATAGCCTTAGCAATGATGAAAAATCCTGGTAATACACTGTCTGTTGGGATGGGTGGCACAGGCAAACTAAATTGGAGAAAACTAAAAATTTATTGATTTGTCTTGTGTTAAGAAAACATTTCAAAACATTAGGACCAATATTTTAGTTTTTGTATTTATCGAGAAAGTAATTGAATAGGATTTTCCATTTCCCTGTTTGTTTATTATGAAAGAGCTTTGCGAGCCAAGACAGTTGGAGGATTTTGGCTTTCTTTTCAATATCAACAAAATTAAGGATGTCGTTGTTGTATATAAGCATGGCTTGAATAATTTGATCGGCGGCTTTTTGCCATTGAAGAGAAAGGCCAATAGACTTTTGTTCAATGTTTTTAGAGCCCAATGGGGTATGGGAAAAACAGTAGCAGTATACAAAAGTACAGAGCAAGCTAGTTGATTGGCGACTATTGCTTTTCCACGGAAGGTTAAATCTCGGTTTTTCAAGAGATTTAGAGTTTTCTGAAATTTAGAACTTTTGCGTCCCAGTTTAGTTTAGAGACGTTTTCTAATCCAAATGTCATTCCTAGGATTTTGAGCGATTTTTTGACCAGTCGAAACCAAGTGGAGAATCAGTTCTATGTTTGAAGCATCCCAGCCAGAGGCCTTCACTTTTGTCTGCATTTATTTTTGCACCCCTTGCTTTTTGGAAGTCAGAGAGATGTTGTCAACACGCAAGGATTGAGAGATTTCCTTGAAGGATTAGAGTTGTATCATCGGCATATTGCACAATTTTAAACTCGGTTTTGTTGACAGAAATACCTTTAATCTATGGATCTTGTCTGATATTTTCTGCAAAGACCTCAGCAATGATAACATAGAGAAGGGCAGAAAGAGGACAACCCTGTCGGACCCCTCGTGAGGGCGAAAAGGTTTCCAAAATGTAACGGTTAACTTTAACAGAGCTTTTAATGTCTGTGTAAAGCAGTTTAACCCAGCTAAACTGGCCCAAAGTCAAGTTTCTCCAGAGTTTTAAAGAGAAAATCCCAACTAACTCTCTTGAAAAGTTTTATCTGATCTATTGCAAGCAAGCCCATGGGTAGATTTTGATCCTCGCTTATTTGTATGATATCACACAAAACATGACAATTGGATAAGATCGTTCGCCCTGGAACAGAACAGGTCTGGTCTTCAGAGATAATAGTTGAGAGAACATGTGAAAGACGGTTAGAGATAACTTTGGCAATTATTTTATAGTCGCAGTTTAGTAAACTGATCAGTCTCCAATTTTCGATTCTTTCTCTTTCACCTTTCTTGAAAAGACAAGAAACAAGAGCGATTTTCTGCCAAGGGGTTAGGTTCTTATCCTCAAAACATCCATTGATAACATCTAGGAGGCAGTCCGATAGTTTGTTCCAGAATACTTTATAGAATTCATAGGGTAAACCATCAGTACCTTGTGATTTATTATTCACCATTTGACTGAGGGCTAGGGAAATTTCCTTCTTAGTAATTTTACCTTCACAGAGTTGTTTCTTGTCGTCAGGAAGGGTTTTAGAAAGCTTTTTTAGAAGATTCTGTTGAATATTTTCGTCAACAGGTTCAGAGGTGTAAACCTCTTCATAGAAGGATTTAACAGAGTCTAGGATTTCTTTTGGTTTAGTTGTGATGGTTCCTTGTTTATCTCTAATCGCCCTCATGGTTCGGTCACCTTGTCTTTCTTTTCAAGAAAACAGAAGAAGCGGGTTACTTTTTCACCCTCTTCTGACCATTTGACTTTGGAAAGCAGTTTAGTGGCCTCAGCCTCTTTGGTTTCAATACGTTTTATTTCATCCAAGATTATTTTAGTGACAAACCTGGGATCCCCTGTTGATTCGGCTTTGCGTTTAGAGTTTCGTAGTTTTTTGTACAGTTGGGATTTTCTCTTCATGTGTTCTTTCTTACGCTTAGCGCAATATTCCTTAGCGATTGATTGGATATGGGATTTACCGTACTCCCACCAGTCAGACAAGGATTGAAAGTGCCCTTTTCTGCCCTTCCAGGAGTCAATGAAATCATTGATGAGGTCCAGGAAGGTTTGCTCTTTCATAATGGAAGTATTGAGCATCCAGGACCCAGGTCCGCGTTTTATAGAGGAGAAGTCGAGTTTTAAAATTATCTTGTCATGGTCAGAATGAGGAAAGGGGTCGATAAAGCATTTAGAAAATTTATCGCAAAATTCGCAGGGGCTATAGAATTTATCAAGTCTGCTAAAAGATCCTAGGGGGCTACTATAAGTGAATTCTCTTTTAGTAGGGTTCTGGATACGCTAAATATCCTCTAAGTTAAAAACATTTAAGAAGTGTTTAAGATTTGGGGCACTTTTATCTACATAGGCAACATTATCAGATCTGTCAAGATTATTATTTAGAAAGCAGTTAAAATCACCAATGACAATAAAAGGGCATACCGGAAAACCGAGACGTGGCACCCCTAGGTGGGACCCTAGGATGTGGGACTCCTAAGGTGGGACCCCGGGACAGGGGACCCTTAAGGTTGGACCAAGGACTGGGGACCCCTAAGGTGCAAGTCTAAGAGGCCTCACATGTACTGCTTTTGTTAAGAAACTACAATTGTTACCGAAATACAAGCTTTCCGAAATATTGATGATATTGATAACATAGTCTATGACTCATTTTTCTCCAATTTAGTTTCCCTGTGCCGCCCATCCCAACAGACAGTGTATTAGCAGAATTTTTCATCATTGCTAAGGCTATCTATCTGTCTTTCACGGAAGTATAATAATAGAAATATTTTAGCCAATGAGACTTCTCCTGGTTTGGTTAGTAGGTGAAAGACTTTGCTTTTTGCATTTTATATTCAGTAGCCAATAGAGGTGTTCCTGCTTTAAGTGGGAAACATATAATTAACTCATTAATAGAATCGTTAGCATCACTCTTAGAAAAAGCCAATTATATTCAAACAATGTGAATTCCAAACATGACAAGTTTTGTGTCTACAGATTTCTACATGAAAAGCCGGCTCAAATTACTCGATATTAGCAGCTTCGGATTAAGACCCCTTTAGTCAGTTAAGATCAGTTTTGCAAATTTCGCTATGTGCCTGTCTTGCTTCTAACGAGTAGCATGAAACATATGCACTGAAAATCGAGTAACAAAAACAGCAAGGAAATAATTCGACTATAGTTGACTCCAGACAAGTTAAATGTGTTGTGGGAATCGTGCGTTTAGTACCTTTTCTTTATGGTTTGTAGCTTGAGATGTCTTTGGCCATGGTTGGGTTTGTTTTGTTATTGTGGAAGGTTCAGGTTTGGGGGTTTTTGGTGGAGTTTTTGTGGTTTCTTCAGGTTGTTTAGGATTTGTTGCGTTTTGTGTTGGGATCTTGTCTTCCATCTTTTTGATTTTGGTGGGGTCGTCTTCTACAGGTTCTTTTTCCATCGTGGTCTGATATTCATCATTGTCCTCCTCTTCTATTTGCTCACTCCAGTCTGTTACTGGGGTATCAATTTCAGGATTTTTTGGATAAATTTCATCTTTGTCTCGGATCTCGTCTGGCATTGTCTGGCATTATTCTACCTCTAGGTCTTTGTGTTTTGATAAAATGGTCACACTCTTTTTTCTCATGTCCTTGGGAGCCACAGAGATAGCAGCAGTGTTTTTCATTTTTAGATGGACATTTCCCCGTTCTGTGCGAATCTTTCATGCAAACGTTGCAAAATACCGGTTTGCCTTTAAATGAGAGTGCAATTTTTTTGTTGTTGATAATGATAAACGGTGGCATATCTTTCCCTCCCGATGGAAACATTGTGACAAGCCTCTTGCCATTGAAGACATTAGGGAAGCCTTCCCAAGATTGCTTCCAGATTCTGAGGACTGTGCCATGGTAAGCCAAGACATCTCTGATTTCATTTTCGGAGACATCAGGGGTCGCATGAGGGATGGTAATGAGCAGTGCTCTGCATAAACTTAATGGGTTCTTCAATTACATTATCAACCATACTTGGTTTCGCAAAAAAGATTTTCCATTTTTGATGTCCAGGTAAAGATTTGAGAAGCATAAGCTGTTGTACGGCATTGACGTCTTTGAATCTTTTTTGGAAATGCAACAGGATTTCTTTAAAATTTATAGAATCTGAAGTTTCAAACTTAGCTCAAGGAGCAGCAAGAGCACTGGGTGACATTTTTGCATTCCATGATTTCAGCTTCTTGGTGAAAGACATTCTTGTAGGTTGATTGAGGACGATAGGACGATGTTTCTGTGTTAGTAGCCATTTAGTTGAATTCCAAGGATAAACAAAATTCGTGGTAAATATACCAAATACTCCTTGTTGTCCAATTTTTTTTGAGCTAGGCATATGCCTACGCCGTTTAATTTTAACAAGAACAACATGTTTATAATTTAAAATAATTTAATTAAAAATGTTTGATATTGTTTACTTTGAATGATCAGATATAGTGTTCGTCAATAATATTTAAAAATGTTCATATGTTATTTTAATTGTATCCTAAATTAAATTATTCTAAACAAAAGCTATACTAATTAAATTTTACTTAATTAAAATAACAACAACTAATTACAAAGACAACTAATAACTACCAAAAATTCCAACAACTACAACTACAATTCCAAACTTTATTATAATGAATTTAATTTAATTTACTAAAATTTGAATAACGTAATAAACTAATTAAAACAACTCTAAGAAACCCAAAATTCTAATGTTAAACCAATTCTAATGTTAAACTACAACTAATGAAATACAAACTAAACTACAATTGAAATTACCTTATTCTTATTTTAAACTAAAAAATTCAAATGTTAAAACAAAACGGGATGAAGCAAAAAAAAGAAAAAAGGAATAAAAGGAAAAAAAGAAGAATGGGGGATATGGAAACGAGGCAAGTCTCATGGGATTTTGATTTTGAGTTTTCGATTCTCAAAGGAAGCAAGGACGCCATTTTGACACCATTTTTGTTAAAAAAGATTCAGAGTTTCAACATCTTGTGAAGCAATGAAATGTTCTTCTTTGAGATTGGAAATAACCTTGAAGATGAATCTGTTTTTCAAGTCATCTCATTTGTTGTAAAAAATAATTTCATTTCTTGTTTTCCAAATGAATAAACCGCATCATGAAGAAAATTCTGAACAGGTAAGTTGGGTTTATCTTCGTAAAACCCAAGGATAACAAACTTAAAAATGTTGTTTAGACTGAGGGTAGGGTTGATTTTCTCAACAAGTTTGAATACAAATTTCCACAGTTCACTTGCAGGGGTACAAATGAAAAAAGCATGAAGGGAAGTTTCATCATAGGAATTGCATCTTTGACACTTGGGGGTTTGAACAATCCTATGTGTATATAATCTTTCATAGGTAGGGAGGCAAAGTTGAAGGAAACTTCACTGAATGTTTCATAGGTAGGTAGGCGAAGTTGAAGGAACTTCCACTGAATGTTGGCAGATTTTCTGTCATGATTTCTTTTAAATAAAGTTTTGAAGAGTCTTGGTGACTCGACAAAATTTATTTTTTGTTCCCAAAAAACCCTAACTATCTGACCAATAACATTTTGATCTTTCAAGATGAGCATATTGTAGATTGTTTTGCAAGTCAGAGATGAAAATAAAACATATTCATCTTTGGCATTTTTAATATAAAAGTCATCAGATAAACTTCTTTCATTGCTGCACTCAATTGTTATTTTTTCTTTCCAATTTAGGGGTTAGACGTGATTTCAATTTGGAGTAAAAATTTTCAGAGAAACCAGAAGGGATTAATTCATTCATGGCTTTGGAAGGTAAGAATCCAGTTGTAAATTCATAACAAATATCTCGTATTGCTGTAATGTTAGCTTGTATCCAAGCATTACTGGTATCAACGTGGGTGTAGACATTGTCAAATAGGGGCTCATTGTATATGCTTTCAATGTCGGTAGGTTTTAATCTAACTTGAGAAAAATTGGAAGCAAAACCTTTTATTACATCTGAGCGTAAATGGCATTTAAACATTTTGGCACCAATGTTGAAATTCTTATACTTATCAAAGTTCAAGGAGAACAGTGCTTTCCAATTAGAGTTATCGTCATTTTCAAGATATTTTGAAATCCAAGATAATTTAATAGGATCAGCTTTCTTTTCAATATCTATTATGTTCAACCCTCCTAATTCATATTGAAGTATTGCTTGTGTACGTTTAATAGGATCTTTTTTATTCTGATAAATGAACTTCCACAGTCAGTCATTAATTTTCTTGAGAACCCACTGGGGAAGAGGTTATATGGCTGCAGTGTACCAGAAGACCGATCTGGCCAGCTGGTTTGCAACCACAGCCCTCCCCCTCAAGGAAAGATCATGAGAAGTCCAAAGGTCTAAGGTTTTCATGAATTTGTTTATATGTGGGTCCCAAGTTTCTTTTTCTTTCAAAACAGGGCCATGAAAGACACCAAGGATTTTTAATGCTTCCCTGCCCCATTTTAAATTATATGGATTATCTTATCTGTATTTTTGTCCACCAAGCCAAATTTCATTACTTTTTTCTTTGTTTATATTAGCTCCCGATGCCATTACAAAATCTTGAACACAATCAAAAGTAGATTTTATGGACTGTTCACCTTGCAGGATTATTGTTGTGTCATCAGCATACTGTGTAATTTTAAATTCTACATTTTTAATATTAATACCAGTAATGTATTGGCTTTTTCTGATAGAGATCGCAAAAATTTCGAAAACTAGGACGTATAATAAGGGGGATAGGGGAAATCTCTGCCTCACTCCCCTACTAAGGGTGAATGGGGCAGAGATGTACCCATTTACTTTAACACAACTACTAATATTATGATACAATGTTTTAATATATGAAATGAATTGTGGCCCAAAACCAAAGCTTTCTAGGGTTTTTAAAAGAAAATTTCAGTTTACCCGGTCAAAGGCTTTCATTTGATCTAAAGAAAGAAGGGCTGCTGGGAGATTTTTTTTCAGCATAGTAAATAAGATCTCTTAATATATGGCCATTTGATGAAATTGATCTATTTGGGACATTGCATGTTTGATCTTCAGAAACGATGGTTGATAATACATTTCGTAAATGATTAGCAAGAGTTTTTGCAATAATTTTATAATCAACATTGAGCAGACTTATTGGTCTCCAATTTCCAGGGTCACTTTTTTCACCCTTTTTATATAATGTTGAAATCAGTCTTATACGTTGGGAATGAGAAGGCTGTTTTAATTCAAAGCAGATATTAACAACTCTTGTAAAATGTTCCCTGATAATATTCCAGAAGGTCTTGTAATCTTGCTTAGTAGTGTCTGTTGCTTCATTTGCAAACAAGTCAGAGTAAAATATTTTGACAGTTTCAAGCATATCTTTTCGATTGTGTACTATTGTTCCTGTTTTGGTATTAACAGATTTCATAACTTGCGCAGCTTGGCGATTTTTTCTAAGTTACAAAAATATTTGATGACCCTTTCACCCTCTTCCGTCCAGCATGCTTTAGCTTTGACTTTTAAATTAAATGCTTTGTTTGTTTTAAGACCTTTTATTTCTTTGGATATACGTTCAACTAAAACATTGAATGAATGTCTGCCTGTCTGTGCGGCTTTTTTTGTGGCATTACGTAGTTGTTTATAGAGTTTTGACTTCTTCTTTTTGCGTTCAGTGGATAGCTTTGTGCAATATTATTTGGTAATTGTTGCTATTTGTTTTTTTGCTTTATCCCACCAATCAAGCGGATCATGAAATTCATCAAATATCAAAATCCAAAACTAAAGAAAACCAGACATTGCAAGTTGATATTCTTCTTCTCGTAAGAAGGACGTATTCATTTTCCATGCACCCTTTCCCTGCTTCATTTTGTCAAAATCAAAAACTAGTAACAGTTTTTGATGATCAGAGTAACGAAAAGGAATAATTTCACATTTTGTAAAGTAGTGCATTGAAGCTTTTGAGGTATAAATTCTGTCAAGTCTGCTCTGTGTTCCAACTGGGCTTATGTCTATTGCTTTTCATCAGGGTGAAAGGTTCTCCAAATACCTTGTAAATAATTTTCATTAATGATCTCAATTATAGGATTTTTTGATCTGTCAATGTATGTTATGTCCTTACTTCTGTCTAAGGTGATATCAAGAACTGTATTGAAATCACCACCATAAATGATAAATTCAACATCTGGATAATTTCGGATCTCAGAATGAATTTAAGAAAATTCATCTTTTTTGTGTTTTATTACCTCCGACAGGAGCATATACATTTATCAATAGAAAGCGGTGATCGTCAAAGGTCAAGTCAGTGAAAATATAATTTCCTTCTTGGCAAATTTAATTAGAATGTAAAGTTGCATTTAAATTTTCAGAAATGAGAGTGCTAACACCTGCAAAATTATTAGAAGAAATGCAATGGATTTTTATTCCTTTCCATCTTGTATCGGATATAATGGTGTTTTTAGTGTTATGGTTTAAATGGGTTTCTTGTAGAAATAATATATCTGGTTTATCATTCTTCAGATTATGAAAGATTGCTTCTGCTTTTGATGGGTCATTCAACCCATTGACATTGATACTAAGTATTGAGGGCATTGAAATCTAGGGTTTTGAGACACAATTCATTTCAAAAGCAATTAATTTAATTATACAAAAATAATAAAATTAAAAAAAGAAACAAAAAAGTGTGAATGTTAATATTGTCTGAGGTATTATTTTTTGTGTTTCTTCTTCTTTACTTTAGTTTTTTCCTCAGCCTGACTACCACCGTTAGGGAGAAACTGTGTTTCGTCCTCGTCCTATCTGTCTGAGTCACTGTGATTCTGTTGTTGTTGTTGTTTCGTTGGCAATGGCCTAAGCCAATACTTAGGCCCTGCTGGTCTGTCCTGTTGGTCTGTCTTTCTGTCACTGTCTTGTTGTTGTTCCTGTTCTGTGGGTAAGGGCCTAAGTCTGTTCCTAGGCAGTGGTCTGTCTAAGTCAGTAGTTGTGGCTGTCTTCCCCACAGTGGAAGCAGAACTTCAGACCACTGAGGTTGCAGTTGATGGTAAGGCGATGAGTTGAGTAGCAATGCATGCATATTGGTTGATGTCCTCTGTATGCTAATAGAATTTTCTGGCCTGATATGACAATGAAGGGTGGAAGTAGATTTTCAGGATTTGGGTAAATTGTGCAAAACGTTTTCCTGTGAAAATGGAGAGGAATTCTTGATATGTTTGATGCCATATGTTAATGATTTTGCCGTGTGGATGTAGTTGTTCTTCTATTTGAAGATTGGTGATTTCAGGTGATGCAAATGGAGTTGTAATAAGTTGTCCTCACTGGTTCCAACATCATGTGGTCTTCTTTTCTGCGCATTCACATGTCCAGTGTCAATTTCAGCATTCTTTTCATGATTTATATTCGTATTTTTAACCAAAGATGCCCAATCTTGAGTGACTTCCATAGCATTGACTTCTGCAGCACTATTACATGACAGGTCCATGATATGACACTTCTTCCCCGTCAGGTAAGTATGCAGATTTTTCTTGCAGAGGGAGCGTCATTCAGGAACTTCTCGTTTCAAATGTGGTACATCGGCATCAGACCACAAGTGAAAGGGTGGCAATTCCATTCTGTTGAGATTGGCATAGGATGAGAACAGATTTGGCTTGACTCGTCGCTGTTGCAAGCCACTCATGCTATGTGGTGGTGAGAGGTTGAATAAATAAGGCAGAACACAAGCTGCTTCAGGCATGATAATAATTGATGTGTGGAATATGAGAGATGGATTGCCAAGACATCCGCATGTTGCTGCACTGCTGTTGGCAAGATGATGACAACAGAAAGAGATGTGGCATAGTAGAAGGTTTGCTGTTTTGCTTGTTTTACACTTCAAGATGAGGGGTGGGCCATCCATGGCGGCACTGCAATACCAGGACAACCCGTGTCCGAGGTGAAGCAAGCTTTAGACCCACGGACCAATTCCAAAATCAGTTTAATATTTGAGCACCCTTGGGTGCATATCAGATATTAAGCCGATAAGAACAGATCCTTTTTTTTAGTGTATGCCCCCTGATGGAACAGCGGGGTCACCACTACTTCATTTTCCAATCAACACAATATTATTTACAATGTTAAAAATATATTATATAATACAGCAATACATGTCAAAAAGATAACATCAAGTATGTTAAAGCTTCCAAAGATATAACGTTAGAAATCAAAGAAATACTAAATTTTAGATAAGGAAACATAAGTCAGACTCGTTCATCTTACATAATATATTTTTATTAGACCAGAACTTAAATTCTTTATTTAGGTGGATGGACTTATGTGAAAGTAAAATTCTTTGTCTGCTCTCTGATTTAATCAAATTGATCACATTTAAACTATTAATATTACGCTTTTCATACTTTCTTTTACATCTAGTTGATCTTAACACATATTTTATTAACGTAACAATATAATTACCTAACATGAGACTGTTACAACTTACAGGAGAAGGAAAAACATGGAGGAAGATAGGTGCTTGAGAAAGAGCAAAGTGTCCAAGAATAGGTGAGATAAATGGGCTAAAATGGTTCCATACCGTTGTAGCAATTTGGCATTCAAAGAAGACATGATCAAGAGTTTCTACTGAAGAGCAAAGATCACACTTATCAGAGATATGAAAACCCCAGGTCTTTAAGTAGGATGATGTTTTAAGCACCCTATGCAAGATTTTCCAAGAAACGTCGCATTCTTCACCTGCGGAAAGACCAACTCGCCAAATAGAATTCCAATCTAATGGGTGGTTACAAATAACCTGCCAAGCTGTTTGTGCAGACGATGTTTCAGCAGAGGACATTATTGAATATATCTGCTTCACAGTAATAGAAGGCTCAGAAATTTCATTGAAATGTCCAATGACATTAACAAAGGATAATAACCAATCATAATGTAAAGGTCTGTAAAGAGAGTGTGGAAGCAAGTTAGACTTGAGAAATGCTGCTTTCACACTATATTTTGCAAGTGACCGGCCGATGAAGTAAGGTACAAAATAAACCCATTTAGTGGAGCAATCAGGATCCACAATATGTTTCAAAGCTTTTAATCTAAGAGCTTTAACTTTTGAGGAAATTTCTGTTATTCCAAGACCACCTTTATCAACTGGCTGAAATACTATTTTACGAGCAACAAGCTCATTTTTATTTCCCCAAAGAAAAGAATAAACAGACTGGTTGACAGTCTTTAAAACACTTTCGGGAGTATCAAGAACCTAAGCAAGAAACACTAGGCCAGAGAGGCCAACAGACTTGATAATCATAATTTTCCCTTTGAGAGATAGGGAACGATCGGACGAAGCAGAAAGTCAATCAGTAAGTTTTCTGAGACATTTATCCCAGGACTTGATTATGGCCTTATCAGAGCCAAAAGTTACTCCAAGAATTTCTAACTCATCAGATGTCCAGAAAAGTTCACTAGCAATTGTGGGAACTTGTCTACAAGGGCGAAACCAGCGTCCTTGAGATTTACCAGGAGAAAAATTAATTCTAGATCCCGATCCAAGCTCGTATTTGTTAACTGTATCTAGAGCCTGTTCAACAGAGTATGAAGAGTCAAGAAAGAGCGTTGTGTCGTCTGCATACTGAGATATCTTTAGTTGTTCTGTAGTTCCAGGTATGTGCAAACCAGTAATATTGTCATTTTTCTTATTACGTTACCCAAACATTCTGCAGTGAGACAGAACAGTAATGGAGAAAGGGGAAAACCTTGGCGAACCCCATGAGAATGAAGATCCTTGGAGAAGATAAAAATTATCCATTGCTCTACAAAAAACATCCATGTATAACGTTGAGATGAAGCCCTGAAAAATTGGACCAAAATTCATACCAATTAGTAGGTGAGACATTAAGTCCCAATTGACTCTATCAAAACTTTCTCCTGATCAATTTTGATCAAGGCAAGGGGTAGCTTTTTTTGATCAATACATGCAAGGCTATCATGGACAGGTAAAAGATTATCAAAGATAGACCTGTTGGGCACAGAACATGTTTGGTCAATGTGAATAACATGATGCAATACAGTTTTTAAATGACATGTAAGAGCTTAAGTGGCAATCTTGTAATCTGCATTTAATAGTGATATTGGACGCCAATTTTTTACATCAAGTTTGTCACCTTTTTTGAAAATCAGAGACAGGATTGCCTGATGCATGGAGTGCAAAAGTAGGACTTTGGAAAAAGAAAAGTTAAAAATGTCAACTAGATAAGCGGCAATCTCTTTCCAGAAAAAAAAATAAAATTCAGCCGGTAAACCATCTGAACCTGGAGATTAAAAGGCTTCATAGCCTTCATCTATCTGGAGACTATATTCAAGAGACTCGGGTGCAGAATCAGGAAGCTTGTTTGATATGAGGCGATCTTGATTAATAGCATCAACAGGTTCAGATTGATAAAGCTTTGAATGAAAGGAGGATATCTCTGACAAAGTTTCAGCACTGGATGATGTAATGGAACCATTTTCGCGTCTTAAATTTGCAATAACCTTTTTGGCTTGACGATTGTTCTCAAGAGCATAAAAATATCTGGAAGATTTCTCAAATTGCGAATAGTTGAAGTCCTTTGCCCTGAGACAAGCACCAGAGATCAGAAAGAGGTCTAGCTCTTCCAGTCTCTTATGAGCATTGATAACATCCTCAGAATGAGGGTCAATTGCACACTGTATCAAATTTTCAAGCTCTGTATGCTGGAGACAGCAATTTTTTGAAGCACGTTTTGAAAAAAAAATACAAATATATTTTATCTTCTTTTTCAGAATATCCCACCAGGCGTTCAAATTATCGGAGAAATCGATTTTCCTGCCATGCCAAGATCTAAGGAAAGACCTTACTTTTTGAATAAATAATGGGTTCAGCAATAGCTCAGTATTAAATGTCCATGATCCAGGCCCCCTCTTTGGAGCAGACACAGGATAAAAAGAAATAAAAGGACCATCATGATCAGAGAAAGGAAAACATTTGATCTCTGATGAAATGCAAGCATCAGCTATATTTGGTGAAACATAAATCCTATCCAGCCTACAGGATACACGTTGATCAGTCCATGTAAAAATCCACCCAGAAGGATGTACTGACTTGTAGATATAAGAGAGCATAAAAGTTTGGAGTACTGATTTCAAACTATGAATATCAGATACTCCTTCTTGTTGATCACCACCAAATTTATAAAGGTAGTTATCTTCAATACAATTGAAGTCGCCTCCTAAAATAGTAGGCACACCACCTTTTATAACAGCGGTTAGCGAAGAAAAGAAATCTGATCGTCCTGAAATATTATTGGGAGAGTAAATGTTAACCAGCTGTATTTGAGAGCAATCAAGATCCAGAGTGACATTAATCCACCGACCATTTATATTAGAGGAAGAAGATAAGACTTTGCCCGAAAAATTCTTGTTGAGAAGAATGCCAGCTCCACAACTGTGTGCGGAACCAAAAGAGAAGAAAGACTGGCCTTGCCAATGTTAGAAAAAGCTAAATGATCAGATGGCAAAGAAATATGAGTTTCCTGCAAAAAAATAATATCAAAACTCATTGATGCCAGCAAAAGTATTACATTCTGGCATTTAACCTGATTACGAATACCATTAACATTCAATGAAATCACTTTTAGAAGTGACATGATGAATAATAAAATGAAAATCATCATACTCAAGTCTGTTTTTTATTCTTTCTTCGTCTTCTATTTGTGGACTTTACAGTATCATCGCTATCTTAATGTGCTCGTTTTGAGGGAGTAGAGAAGCAGCTATCGTCTGAATCATGGTCATCAGAGACATTATGTTTCGTTGAAGGACCAGGATTCCGTGATGAAGAGGTACTGGGACAGGTAAGCCTGAAAATCTGGGAAGCTTGTATGAAGGACCAACCGGGGCAGGAACCTCGCGTTCATCTATCTGGAGTTCTGGAGCAGAATCTGGGATATCAGAAATGGCCTGAGCTTCTGAGTTATCAAGTTAGGAGCCATCTGCGCTTCATCAGCAATTTCTTCATCACCATCTGATTGCCAAGAGTGATCAATCTCCCAGAAATCGACACAATTCTTCAAAGAATGACCAGCTTGATGACACAAACCAAATAGTGGAGGCTCTGGGCATACACTTCTTAAGAGAACGTCAGTTTAATTGATCTCTATTAACAAAATACCATCCTCAGCGTTATCTTCAGCAAGGTTTGCACCATCAGCAGCTACATCGCTCCAATTACAGGTAGAAGGATTCTTTGCAGTCAAATCGCTTTAGGGAAGAGCCATGACTTGAACCTAGAAACGAAGCTAAAAAAGGTTTCTTCATCTGGTTGAAGATTCACTGAATCTCCAACAAATCTCGGCAAATCCAGTACAGCTTCACCCTACGAATACTAGCCAAAATGCCGAGTAGTGATAACCAACAAGTCTTTGCTTCTGGTCGCGTCTCCACACATGTTGCAATCACACGTAGGTGAAGGACAGGGACACGGAATTTCTAGTCCGTGTGCAATACCTGGCTACGCCGGTTGAAAAGAATGACTGGAATTGCAAAAAGGGTATGGTTGTAGGTATGGTTGTAGGCAAAAGCTAAAGGCAAAAGCTAGAGGGCCGAATGTGCATGACACTACAGGCTAGAGATGCAGAAGTGTGCACATCCACATGTACATATACTGTTTGATCCATACAAAGTGGGTTGATGGGGGGAGATCTTGGTGGGTGTGCAGTGCTGCTGAGAAGGTGTGGTGAGGACTCTGGGCAGCTGGAACAGCAGGCGTGGCATTCGTGGAAGCCCAGCTTCCTCTCTAATAGTGTTGCAAATGATGAGCTTTAAGTTGCGGCTGTAGGAATGTGGGAAATGTTGGTGCATCTTCCTGCATCTGGAGTGGAAGATGTGGAAATCGGCAAACCGTCGGTAACATGCACACTCTTTGCAGAGTAAGGGAATTTTTGTGTCGAGAGATGCCTGGTATCTGGCAAGTCAATGTGGTGTGCTGACATGTATGCAGAATCTGACATTAGTTCTGTTGGAAGGGGACTAGCGCGAACGCAGGTCTCCACTACCAGGAATTGTACAGTCAAGTTACCAACGTTTGCAGTAATCGGAGGGGTCAGCCAAACCGATCTGCAATGGAAAGGCCTCGCCCTAGAAGAATCTCCTTGTTGATCAATTTTTTATTCGTTTGAGCCTGGCGAATATACTAAATCAAAAATATATACAAAAATTTTAACTAAAAAATAAACTAGCTAAAAATTGCTAAAAAAAATGAAAATTATGTAAGTGTGAATACAGGTTGCAATTTCTCATAAGATGCTCTGAGTGTTCATAGGATTGCAATTGCAATAGTTTAACTGTATATACACAAGGTTTTTATTTGACAATAAGGCACAAATCTTTAAGTGTACATTTCAAAACTTAAATCAGCGTTAGAAACGAGGGTGAACTTGAATTGGCTCCAGTTATTTAGGAGAAGCTGAGCAAATGTTGCTGATGTTGCTCCTTTGTTTATGCAAAAAGTGCTATAATCGCCAGAGGATTGATATTTTGTGTCAATTCAAGCTCAAAAGATTAAAAATTTTAATATTTAAAGATGAATAATATTGATACTAATAATATGAGAAATTAGTTGTTTAATGATGAAATTACTAGTTAAAAAAATATGAAGGCAAATATTTACAATACATTGTAATTTGATGTCCATGAAGAACATCAAGTATGTATTACGTGGGGTGTTAGAGTACTTAGGGAGAATTTTCGTTTTCTCACGAATGAGGGCTTGAACAGCAGTTTGGAAACATATTAGAACGAGTACCGAGGGTCAGCGGTAATGTTGTCCTGCGCAAAATGCAGTGATTTTAACATTGTTGTTGTTGTTCATATATTTAAGAAAACCTAGATGTTTAAGTGTAAGTTATTATTTACAGATGAGTGCAAAACATTGTTTCGACACGAGTTGGTTTTAAAAAAGGGAAGGGTGGCATTTGAATCTTTAGAGAGGTTAAATTGATCTTTGATTTTACGTTTTAGTTTGGATTGAAAAATATCTAAGGGGTTATTTGCTTTGTTATCAAAAACAATTTTATTTCTTTTTGACCAGATAGAGGGCAGTGCTATTTCGGGAATAGTTATAGCAGGAATTAAAGCTTGCATAGTTTTATTTAAAGCAAAACCAATAAAAACAAAGAATTCTAGGTTGTTAAGATCCATGTTTACATTTAGGTCAAGATCTTTGATCAATTGGATTAATGTTAGCCAAAGGTCGTGAACTAAAGGGCAACAAACAAAGAGGTATAGAGAAGTCTCTTTGTTTGTTTGACAACGAAGACAATTCGGATTATCAATAATTTTGTGTCTGGAAAGTTTTTCCGATGTCGGGAGGGCAAGCTGGATTAATTTCCATTGTAAGTCACAAGATTTACGATCATTATCACGAGAAAAGATGGACTTGAAAATATATTTCCAATCTAAATAGCCGAACTTGCTATCCCAAAATAATCTAAATTTTTGTGAAGCTAAATCAAGAGGAGAAGCAATAAGGTGTTGATAAAAGTCTTTCGAGGTTAGTTTCGAAAGAGGCTTATTCAACCCTGTTAAAGGAACTTTAAAGTCTACAGAAAAGTGATAGGGGGGTGCTACGTTATTATGAATGACTTCCCCATACTCAGGGGGTATGCAGGAGAGAATGTTATCGTGATATTTTTCCCTAAAGTTATCTCCAAAGAGTTCTTGAAGGGCAAGACTCGGGAGGAATCCGGGGGCGAGTTCAAAAGTCACGTCTCAAACAAGAGTAACCCCTGCATCGATCCATGAATGTACGGATAGAAGTTTGTCTTTTGCTATTAAAGAGTTGTCGAACAAAGGTTCATTGAAAATTTCAACAGCAGGATTTAGATTAGATCGTTTGTTATTGCATAGATTCAGATAAGATTTCAAAAGCAATTGATAGAAGAAGGCAATTTATTAATCTGTCTTGTGTTAACATTTCAAAACATTAGGCCCAATATTAAGGTCTTTGTATTTGCCAAGGAAAAGGCTGAATAGAGTTTTCCATTTCCCAGTTTGTTTGGAATCAAATAGTTTTGCGAGCCAAGACAATTGTAGGGTTTGGGCTTTCTTTTCTATGTCGACAAAATTGAGGCCCCCCCTGAATGTATGGAAGCTTAGCCTGAATACGTTTGATTGGCGGTTTCTTGCCATTGAAGAGAAAGGCCCATAGAAATTCGTTCAGCTTTTTAGGAGCCCATTTGGGTATAGGAAAAATAGTGGCCGTGTAAAGGAGAGCAGAGCTAGCGAGTTGATTAGCAACAATAGCTTTCCCGCGAAAGGTTAGATCACAGTTTTTCCAAAGATTGAGGGTTTTCTGAAACTTTAAAACCTTAGAATCCCAATATAATTTGGAGATATTCCCAATACCGAAATAGATTCCCAGGATTTTCAGAGATTTTTTAGACCAGTCAAAGCCGTAAGGGGAGTCTGATCTATTTTTAAAACTACCCAGCCAGACGCCTTCACTTTTGTCAGTGTTTATTTAAGCACCTGTGGCTTTTTCAAATTTTGAAAGATGATGCTGACAGGCTAAGATTGAAGGATTTCCTTGTAGGATTAAGGTTGTGTCATCGGCATACTGTATGATTTTGAATTCTGTTCTATTAACAGTAATACCTTTAATTTTTGAATCTTTTCTGATGTTTTCTGCGAAAACCTCAGCAGTGACTACATAGAGAAGGGCTGAAAGAGGGCAACCCTGTCTGACCCCTCGGGAGGGAGAAAAAGTTTCTGAAATGTAACCATTGACTTTAACAGAGCTTTTGGTGTTCGCGTACAAGAGTTTAACCCAGCTAATAAAAACCGGACCAAAGTTCAGTTTTTCGAGAGTCTTGAATAGGAAACCCCAGTTTACCCGGTCAAAAGCCTTCATTTGGTCAATTGCAAGCAAGCCCACGAGTAGGTTTTGATCCTGACTAATTTTCACTTGATCACGTAAAACATGGCAATTTGATAAAATTGTTCCTCCTGGAACAGAACAGGTTTGCTCTTCAGAGATAATTGACGATAGAACTGATGAAAGGTGATTAGAAATAACCTTAGCAATGAGTTTATAATCGCAATTCAGTAGACTAATTGGTCTCCAGTTTTCAATCCCTTCTCGTTTACCTTTCTTAAATAAACAAGAAACGAGAGCAGTTTTCTGCGAAGGGGTTAGATTTTTTTTTGAACATTCATTGATAACTTCAAACAGGCAATCTGATAGCTTTTTCCAAAAGACTTTGTAAAATTCATAGGGCAAGCCATCAGTACCGGGTGATTTGTTATTAAGCATTTGCCTTAAGGCTAGAGAAAGTTCCTTCATAGTAATGGTGCCCTCGCAGAGGTGTTTCTGATTTGCAGAAAGGGTCCTAGAGAGCTTTGTTAAGAGTTCGTTTTGCCCAGTTTCACCTACAGGTTCTTCAGGGTACAAGTCTTCATAAAATGTTTCTACAGACTCCAGTGGTTGATTTGGAGTAGTTACAATATTGCCTTAGTAGTTTATCCCTAATCGCCCTCATTGTCGTATTGTCGTTTCTTTTCCAGAGAACACAAATAAGAGGTGAACTTTTCACCCTGTTCTGCCCATTTTGCTTTAGCCCGAATTTTAGTAGCCCTGGCCTCAGGGCATTTTTTAAGGATTGTTAACTAGTGGGGCAAACTTGTGAAAAGGGGCCCAAAAATAGACCATTTCAACTAAGAGCCTCGTTTTCAAAAAAATTGAAAATTAGGTTATAGAGAAATTTCTACTTCAGATTCGAATTCAGCACCTTCTTATTGGTGTTGAGGTAAATTTGTGCACTTCTAGTCCTGACGATGTTGATTCTTAAGCGATTAAAAGTTTGAAAATTTATAAGGGATTTGACCTTGTAAAATGATTTAGGGTGTAAAATTTCACCCCCAGCGATTTTTCACAGTCAAATCCTTTATAGAATCCTTTATAGGTTTTGTGGTTGGGGGGTCAGGTTTTTCGGTTTCTGTAGGTGTGTCTTCTTCTGTTTCCTTGGGTTTCTCATTTACTTCTTTAGGTGCAGTAGAAGGTTCGGGGGTCAGGGGTTTGGTTTCTTCAGTGTTGATATTATTTGCAAAAGAATCATTATCAGCATCATAGGGTATGGATCCTAGTTCTATTCTTTCTATTGCACTGGACATAGCGCGTCCCCGTGGCCTGCGAATTACTTCATATCGATCACATTTGGTTTTTTCGTGGTCTGTGAAACCACAAAGAAAGCAGTGTTTCTCGTTTCTTGAGGGGCATTCCGAGGTACGAAGGGAGTCCTTCATGCAAATGTTGCAGAAGATAGGTTTTCCTTTAAAGGACAATGATATTTTCTTGTTTTTTATGATGATGAAAGGTGGTAGCTCTTGGCCTCCTGAAGGAAACAGTGACCAGTCCTTTACCAATAAAAACATGTGGAAAACCATCCAAATTCTCAAGACTGTTCCAAAATAACCAAGTTGATCCCGGATTTCTTTGTCTAAAATGTCAGGTGTGGCATCAGGAATTGTTATTAATAATGCTCTGCAACATACTGGGATGAATTCTACTATGATTTCTTGTTTGGTCATAGAAGGAAACTTAACGAGACTTTCAATTACATTGTCGACCATACTAGCTTTCAAGAATATAATATTCCAGCCTTGTTTTCCGGCATGAGGCGATAGTTGCATAAGTTGTTGAACAGCTCCAGCATCTTTAAATTTGTCTTGAAAATACAATATAATTTCTTTAAAATGAAGCTGATCTTCCCGTCAGCTAAGTATGCAGACTTTTCTTGCAGAGGGAGCATCCTCCAGGAACC
The DNA here is from genome assembly GCA_014526335.1 of Chrysaora quinquecirrha. NCBI lineage: Eukaryota > Metazoa > Cnidaria > Scyphozoa > Semaeostomeae > Pelagiidae > Chrysaora > Chrysaora quinquecirrha. Next base: position 5,953,031 of record JACTAT010000037.1, read on the forward strand.
TCTCTTTTCAAATGTGGTACATCGGCAACAGACTACAAGTGAAAGGGTGGCACTTCCTTTCCGTTGAGATTGGCATAGGATGAGAACAGATTGGGTTGGACTCGTCACTGTCGAAAGCCACTCATGCTATGCGGTGGTGAAAGGTGGAATAAAAAGGCAGAACACACACTGTTTCAGGCATAATAATAGTTGATGTATTGGAATATGAGAGATGGATTGCCAAGACATCCGCATCTTGCTGCATTGCTGTTGGCAAGAGGATGAAGACAGAAAGAGATGTGGCATAAGGGAAGGTTTGCTGTGTTGCTTGTTTTACACTTCAAGATGAAGCGGTGGGCCATCTGTGGCGGCACTGCAATACCAGGACAACCCGTGTCCGGGGTGAAGCAAGCTTCAGACGTACGGACCAATTCCAAATATCTGTTTAATATTTGAGCACTCTGGGTGCATATCAGATATTAAGCTGATAAGACAGGCTGGAGACACACAAGTGTGCACATGCACATGCACGTATACCGTTTGATCCATGTGAAGTGGAAGGGGTGTAGATGTTGGTTGTGGTGTGCAGTGCTGCCAAGGTTGTGTGGTGAGGAGAGGACTCTGTGCAGTTAGAACAGCAGGCGTGGCATTCGTAGAAGCCCAGCTTGCTTTTTCATGGTGAGGCAAGTGATGGGCTTCCCGTTGTGGCTGTACCAATGTGGGAAATGTTGGTGCATCTTCCAGCATCTGGAGGAGAGGATGTGAAAAACGGCAATTGTCGATAACATGCACACTCTTTGCAGATAAAGGGAATTGTAGTCTCGAGAGATGCCTGGAATCTGGCAAGTCGTGGTGGTTTGCTGAAGTGTATGCAGAATTTGACATTAGTACTATTGGAAGGGACGAGCGAACGTCGGGAACGGTGGGAAACAGCATGGTAACAGCAGGGAATGAAGGGGTACGTCGAGGAACAGCATGGGAACAGGGGGGATCGTCAAGGAACGGCATGGGAATGGCGGGGAATGACGCAGAACATCGGGGAATAACATGGGAATGGCAGGGAATGGCGGGGAATGACATGGGAACGGTGGGGAATGACAGGGAACAACATGGGAATGACGGGGAACAGCAGGGAATGACGAGGAAAGGCAGGGAATAACGGGGACTTGCATGGCAAGGATGGGGAACGCTATGGAACGGCAAGGAATTATAGAGAACTCTTGTGAACAGTAAACAGTATTTTAATGCAGATGTAGCTTGTTGAATAACGTTTCTTTGCGAACAGAACGCATTATCTTAGGCCCCTTACAGAAGAGAGAGTGAAAATAAGAGAGGATGGCAAAATGTGAATAATTCAATTAGTAAGGGATGGGCTTAATTGATGATCGAGGACAAAACAACGAGGTTTTGCCATGAAAATTCTCCAAGTAACTGTTTGCAGAATTCTGCCTGCAGAGAGGATGTTAATTCAGGGGATAAGGGAAACCTGTGGTTTTGAGAAAAGTGGGGATATCTCACCAGGGTGCCAACAAAACCCTAGCTTACTACAAACAAAAAGTTTAGATTATAGCTTTTAATAATAAAATCTTGAAAATTGCTCGTGGAGGTTTTCAAATCCCTCCATCAAATGAACCCTGTGTTTATGTGGCAGTTTTTTGAGAGGAAACAATTCAACTACAGTCTCCGCAATAAGGATCTCTTGCAGATACCAAGATTCCAAACAAAAACTTGTGGCACGAATTCTATTGCATGCAGAGGCTCCTACCTTTGGAATAGCATACCTGATGTGGTAAAGAGCTGTAATAGCGTCCTCTCCTTCAAAGAACAAATAAAAGGGTGGAAGGGGGTTAGCTGTACCTGCAGAGCTTGCAAATAGATTTGAAAAGTGTTCAAATTCTTTGCAAATCTATAGGTTTTGTAGTAGTATTTAAAGTATTTAAATAGTTGGTATTAATTAGTACACATCTCTTGGTGTGCACTATTGTATACTACCAACTTTAAACAAATTTATTATTTATTTATTATTTACGGTTTACTATAACCAAGTCTTCGGGTGCTGCAAGTGGTGGATTAATGATCTGTAAACCGCAACCGTAACATCTTAAAATTATTGTCCCCATCACCTTTTCTACAGACCATGCAAGTGGAGCAGATGTTTGCATTCCTGAAAATGGAGTATGGTTTTGGAGCTGTTGCTGAACAGCCTGTGGAGCATTTGGCTGGTGAAGGGTTGGAAAATACTGCGCCCCCATGCTGAATCTCGGAATTTCTGCAGAGTTAGGGTTATTGAGCACTGTGTTTTGTATTGGGACACGGGGAATTTTCGCAGGATCACTGATATTTGTGCCATGCTGCTCCAATTCGTCAATAGGCTAGGTAAACAAACATTATATGTCTTACTTATACTAAGGACTTCAGAAAACTGGCCCCTGCAAATGCAACCCTTCAGCAAAGGCATTAAGTTACAATTTTCAGTGTTCGTGTGTTTGCATAGTCTGCATAATTGTGATACTTGATGAACATTGAAATATGTCATGAGCATTTTCTTTCGCAAGGCGAACAAACAAAGAATTTTGCAACGAATTTCTCGAGTATTTGTCCCTTAGAAATCACTGCTAATTTTAAATATGATTTAAATAAAGTTAGAAACCCCCAATCATCGCTATTGCTCAGTTTGACTGCTTAATCGAAGTGAATTAACAATTTGAATGTTCACCACTTCACTTTAAAATTGCTTGTAGTAACTCAACTTGAATGTAGTTTCTTAAAACAATTTAAATCTAATTTTATAGTTCAGGGCAGATTTTTGGATGCTCAGAGACGTTCAGAAATCGTCTTAATAACTCTAAGAACAGGGCGCGTCTGTGGTTTCTGTGCCAGGCGTGCCGGAGGGGGTTAGAGGCTGCCTTCCCTATTGCCCTCGTAACAATCTCTAAATTTTTTCATTTTCTAATTGTTTTCCCTTGATATTCAGGGCTCTGCTCCCCCTTTGCCCTGTCATTCTTACCTGTGTTCTTATCATGTTGAGGGTGGAGGCGTCACTGTCATTACACCTGCTCTGTACCTTTTCTGTTGCTTCTCCAACCTTCCTTTCCATCATGTATTTCCTCCTTTGTTCCAACATGTTTTCATGTCATTCTCCACATTACCGATGTTTTCTACCATTCTCCACCTTCCTCCCTCGTTCCCCAACGTTTCCCATAGTTCCCATCCATTCCCCACCGTTCCCCAACATTCCCATGTTGTTCCCCACGGTTCCCCGTAATTCCCTGCTGTTCCCATGTTGTTCCCCGCCATTCCCCACCATTCCCATGTCGTTCCCTGCCATTCCCATGTCTTTCCTTGACATTCCCCGTCATTCCCTGCCTCTCCCATGTCGTTCCCTGACGTTCCCCGCTGTTCCCCGTCATTCCCCGCTGTCCCATGCTGTTCCCGGCCATTCCCCGTCATTCCCATGCCATTCCCCAATGTTCTTCATCATTCCCCAACATTCCCCGTCATTCCCTGATGTTTCCCATTTTAGTAATAGCCACCAAAAATTCAAACAACTACAACTACAATTCCAAACATTATTATAATAAATTTAACTACAACAAATTTAATTTACAAAAATTTGAATAAATTGGAAACCAAACCTGATTTACTTTCAAGTGCACACCTAAAGCTACCCTTTGACCATTTTTGGAAATTTTCAACGCAGGGGGTAAGCTAGGAAAACTACACATATCCGCTATGGCAAATATGAGGACCATTGACATGGCAGAGAACCCGTGTCTTTATCACCTTTGCATTGCATTCTGGAAACCCAAACCTGATTTACTTAAGTACGCACCTAAAGCTACCCTTTGACTATTTTTGGAAATTTTTCAAGCCAGGGGGTAAGCTAGGAAAACTACACATATCCGCTGTGGCAAATATGAGGACCATTGACATGGCTGAAAACACCCGTCTTTATCACCTTTGCATTGAATTCTGGAAACCCAAACCTGATTTACATTCAAGGGCACACCTAAAGTTACCTTTTGACCATTTTTGGCAATTTTTCCAGCCAGGGGGTAATCTAGCAAAACTACACATATCCGCTGTGGCGAGTATGAGGACCATTGACATGGCTGAAAACACCCGTCTTTATCACCTTTGCATTGAATTCTGGAAACCAAACCTGATTTACTTTCAATTGCACACCTAAAGCTACCCTTCGACCATTTTTGGAAATTTTCAACGCAGGGGGTAAGCTAGGAAAACTACACATATCCGCTGTGGCAAATATGAGGACCATTGACATGGCAGAAAACCCCCGTCTTTATCGCCTTTGCATTGAATTCTGGAAAGCCAAACCTGATTTACATTCAAGTGCACACCTAAAGCTACCCTTTGACCATTTTTGCAAATTTTTCCAGCCAGGGGGTAAGCTAGGAAAAGTACAGATATCTGCTGTGGCAAATATGAGGACCATTGACATGGCAGAAAACCCCCGTCTTCATCACCTTTGCCCTGAATTCTGGAAACGCAAACCTGTTTACTTTCAAGTGCACACCTAAAGCTACTCTCTGACTATTTGTGGAAATTTTTCCAGCCAGGGGGTAAGCTAGGAAAACTACACAAATCTGCTGTGGCGAATATGAGGACCATTTACATGGCAGAAAATCCCCATCTTTATCACCTTTGCATTGAATTCTGGAAACCCAAACCTGATTTACTTTCAAGCACACACCTAAAGCTGCTCTTTGACCATTATTTCCAGGTGGGGGGTAAGCGAGGAAAAGTACTACAGGAGAGGAAAAGCGACAAGTTTAAAGTATTTTAAGTTATCTGTTAAGATCAATGAAAGAAAGTTAAGAAAGTTATCTACATTGTTAAGATGAATTAGCCTTTAAATGCACTTTTTGTCATAGCTTCTATGCAGAAGATTCTCCATAATTTGTAACTTTCGTAAAATCTATTCAAGACGCCCTTTATTCTCATTGATAGATTATTGTGAATTCTTAGTGTGAAGTTAATTTGTAAGAATGGAGGGGAGTAATGACAAAGAATAACAATGCCAGGTTGGAGAAATTACTCACTTTTAACAATGTTGATTTTTTGTTATTGTGTAAAGGTGAGTGGAATCACGAATTTCTATTTCTGTCAAAAGTTTTATATTGCTATCTGTGCATGCCTTTTTAGAAAGATGCGTTCTAGAATTAGGAAGTTAGATGTTGATAGATAATGTTTGAACGTTCTCTTTTCTATTCACAGTTTAGTAGTACATTAGATTCAACACCCCACAAGTTATTGGAAATTCACCTGAGCAGAGCGGTTGTTATTTATATCAAAGGTGGGTGAAATCATCGTATTGCTATTTGTGTGTGCCTTTTTAGAAAGATGCGTTCTAGAAATAGGAAGTTAAATGTTGATAGATTATGTTTGAATGTTCTCTTTTCAACGCACAGTTTAACCATCACCTACGACTAGTTCTTTTCTTTTAAGGTAGTCGACATGCAAGGAACATCGCAGGATAAAAATGGGGAGACCGAGTAAGGACACAAAGAAACCTGATCTTGCAAGACTGAGGAATGTTGCCCTTGAAATTTTTAAAGACAAAGGAAAGTTTTTAGAGAAAGAGAATCTCACGCCGATTGCAAAAGAATATTATGGCTACTCAGTCTCAACAAGGATATCCAAGGATACTCTTGACACTATATGGAATTATTGTAGAAAATTGAATCTTGTAAACAATGAAGATACCGTTGATAACTCGGAGAAGATTAGAACTAAAGAATAGGAGAACACAGAGAATGAATATTCTACCAAGTGCAAAGAACGCACACCAACTCTAGACAGTTTGGGGAACACAACTGCCCATGCAAATAATGATGCTGCGATTGGAGGGGATGGACAAGGAATGCCTCCTGATTGTTGTACAAACGATGAAGCTTTGGGCAGCACTCCGTTGCATTGCAATGCGGAAAAGAAAGAAGACAAAGTAAAGGACAAGGAAATCCAGAAAAATGAAACAAAAAAGGAAGAAATATATTGTAAAAGTGTTACTTCAGAAGACATCCAGTCCTTAGACAGCTTCATCCCCCCTCTCAGTCGACTACATTCCTTGTCAAGCCTGTCTCCATTACTATTCCATTACTATTCCATGCATGACTTTGACAGATTTTCCTTTCAAGAAAACCGGCATCTTTTTGAAGACAAGACACGCAACGTTCCTGAAGACGGATCCGTCCAACATTTGAAAAGCATGATGACAGAACAAGAGGATGCTGAAGAGGCACAAGTAGATAGGCTTGTTGGTCCAGAAAATTGGAATATCGCTTCTGCAATAGCTGATAGAGTTGCAAATATAATTGTTAAAGTTGCTGAGAAAACCTCCTATTTCATTAATTTCATTAGTTGTAGTTTTATCATTAGTTAAATAGTAATATATTCAGATTAATTGTCGTTATAGTTGTTGTTAATGTATTAAGTTTATTAGAATTGTAATTTGTAGTTTAACATAGTTTAGTTAAATTTGTATTTGAAATTTAAAATGGACACTTTAGCAATATTTCTAAAACAACGAACAAATAGCAATGAACAATACATTTCAATTTGAACAATTTCATAACTTATTTAATTAAATTATTTTAACCTGTAAATATGTTGAGTTTTGAGATAAAATTAAACGAGCGTAGGCATGTCCCTAGCTCAATAAAAAAAAAAAAATTGATCAACAAGGAGATTCTTCCAGGGCGAGGCCTTTCCATTGCAGTTCGGTTTGGCTGACCCCTGCGATTACCGCAAATGTTGGTAACTCGACCATACAATTTCTGGTAGTGGGGACCTGCGTTCGCGCTAGTCCCCTTCCAATAGTACTAATGTCAAATTCTGCATACATGTCAGCACACCACCACGACTTGCCAGATACCAGGCATCTCTCGACACAATAATTCCCCTACTCTACAAAGAGTGTGCAAGTTACCGACCGTTTGCCGTTTTCCACATCTTTCGCTCCAGATGCCGGAAGATGCACCAACCTTACCACATTTGTACAGCCGCAACCGGAAGCCCATCCTTTGCAACACTATTAAAGAGCAAGCTGGGCTTCCACGAATGTCACGCCCGCTGTTCCAACTGGCCAGAGTGCTCACCACACCTTCTCAGAAGCACTGCACACCCACCAAGATCTACCCCCACCAACCCACTTCGTATGCATCAAACGGTACACGTACATGTGCATGTGCACGCTTCTGCGTCTCTAGCCTGTAGTGTCATGCACATTCGGCCCTCTAGCTTTCGCCTACGACCATACCACCATGAATATACCGATTCTCGTCCGATCACTGCAGTCAAGCATGGGCAGGCCAGGTCAGTACCTGGATGGGTGACCGCCTGGGAACACCTGGTGTTGTAGGCTTCACTTTTTGCAATTGCAGTCCTTCTTTCCAACCGACGCGACGTAGCCAGCCCAGGTATTGCACACGGACTGGCAATTCCGTGTCGCTGTCCTGCACCCATGTGTGATTGCAACACGTGTGGAGACGCGGCCTGAAGCGAAGACTAGTTCGTTATCGCTTCTCGGCCTTTTGGCTAAGATCAAGTGTAGTATCTGTTCTTATCAGCTTAATATTTGATATGCACCCAAGGGTGCTCAAATATTAAACTGATTTTTGGAAATGGTCCGTGGGTCTGAAGCTTGCTTCACCCCGGACACGGGTTGTCCTGGTATTGCAGTGCCGCCATGGATGGCCTACCCCCTCATCTTGAAGTGTATAACAAGCAACACAGAAAAACCTTCTTCATCGTCACATCTCTTTCTGTCGTCATCGTCTTGCGGTTGTGTTAGCCATCCTTCTCTCACATTGCACCACATCAACAATTATTTTACAGGAAACAGCATTTGTTTTGCCTTATTAATTCAACCTTTCACCTCGCATAGCATTAGTGCTGAAAGTTCCAACCGCAACGAGTCCTACCAAATCTGTTCTCATCCTTTGCCGATCTCAACGGAATGGAAGTGCCAGCCTTTCACTTTTGGTCTCTTGCCGATGTACCACATTTGAAACGAGAAGTTCCTGAATGACGCTCCCTCTGCAAGAAAAGTCTTGCATACTTACCTGACGGGCAAGAAATGTCTTAACATGGATCCATCAGGTAATATTGCTGTGGACGACAACGTGATGGAAACTAATCAAGACTGGGCTTCTTTGGTGGAAAATAAAGAAATTGAAGATTCAAATAACTCTCAAATTGCGCATGCTCAGGAACATGAAGAACCACAAGTGCTTCGAGAAGAAGAAGAACATCTCTCAGATGCTTCAGAAGGTATTACATTTGCAGATAAAGTTAAAAGTAGAACCGTTAAAGAAAACAAGGAAAATTCTGGGTCTCTGGCCCAACGCGGAACAAAGTTTTTCACCAAATCAAGCATCCAACATACAGAAATCATCACAAACATACATAAAGCACTAAACGATCCAACAGCTATCATCCACTTACAGCGCATGCCATCAAAACAGGGCTATCAAAATTGGAACGCCATCTTGTCATCATCTACATTGGTTGACGTCCTCTTGTCCAAATCCATATTTTTGCCTTCCCAACCAGAACATCCATTACACATTTCACCTATTCGATCACGTCCCACACTCATCACGATTCCATTTGCATCACCAGACGTTTCTAATTTTCAAATACAAGAACAACTCCAACCTCACGGCAAAATCATGAGCATTTGGAGCCAAACGTACCAAGAATTCCCCTCCATTTTCACAGGAAAACGTCTTTGCACCATTTACCCAAACCCTGATAATCCACTTCCACCCTTCATTATCATATCTGGCCAGAAAATCCTAATCTCATACAGAGGGCGTCAACCAATATGCATGCACTGCAATTCAAAGCATCACATCACCATTAACTGCAACCTAAGGGGCCTAAAGCTTTGCTACCACTGTGGTGACGATGGACAAAACTACGTGGACTGTGACATTCGACAAAATGGTGACAGACCAACAACTCTCAATACAACTCAAAGACTAACATCTGACAGTGACATGGACAGTGACGACAACAGTGACCTCAACAATTTTGACGGCGATACTGTAATACTGTCTGACTATAACAGCGAACTGGACAGACCACTGCCTAGAAATTGTCTAAGGCCCACATCACAGCAACAACAACAGGACAACTTGGACAGTGAGACAGATGAACAGGACAGACCTGCAGGGCCTAAGTATAGGCTTAGGCCCTCCAACAGGCAACAACAACAACAACAGAGTGACAGTGACAGTGAGACTGACCAACAGGACGACGACCCAACACAGTTTGACAGAAGCAGTGGTAGTGAGGCTAAGGGCCCTCCACTAATTTTCTCAACACCCCCATCTCCACCCATGCATCCATTGATCTCGACACAACCCAATACAATCATTCCACCCTTAATAGAATCTCCACAAGCCACCCAGCAAAGTCAGTCACAATCTATCCTTCCAAAAACATCACAAATCCACGACTCTCCACCAAACAACTCCAATTCCACACCAACTCAAATTAGATCAACTGCAACCAACTCACCCGTCACTGCTACCTCAAATGAACAACAACAACAACATTTCACATCATGCACACAAATGTCACCCAGCTCACACGTAATTACAGAAACAATTGCACAAACACTTTTCAACTATTCAAAACCCAACACACAAACAGCATCCCCAGTATTATCCACCAGTCAACCCACAACATCCCCAAACACCATATCCATGACATCACAGCACAAAAGGCCACTTTCATCCTCATCATCATCACAAAAGAAAACTTCCAAGAGTACCACAATGGAAAAAGCAAAGGTGAAGAAGAAGAAACAAAAAAACTAATTTCATGGCATCACACCAACTATTCGTATAATATTTTTATTTTTTCATTAGGATTTTGAATAAATCCCTAGTTAACTATTGAATTGAATTGTGTCCCAAAACCTAACTCTCTATGCCATCCATAGTTAGTATAAATGTTAATGGTCTAAATGACAACAATAAGACAGAGGCGATTTTTCATAATTTAAAGAATGATAAGCCAAGAATTGTCCTTTTGCAGGAAACAGATTTAAATCATCACACAAAAAACTCTATTATTTCTGACAATCGGTGGAAAGGAATAAAATTCCACTCAACTTCCCCAAATAATGTTGCAGGTGTTAGCACTCTTATTTCTGAGAATTCAAATCCAATCATACATTCTAATGACATTTGCAAAGAGGGCAATTACATATTAACTGATTTGACCAATGACGATCATCAATTTCTCTTAATAAACATCTATGCTCCTGCAGGAGGTAATAAAACACAAAAAAGAAAAGGATAAATTTTCTGAAATGCATACTAAAATCCAAAATTATCCAGATGTTGAATTTATTATTTATGGTGGTGATTTCAATACAGTTCTTGATACTAACCTAGACAGAAGTAGAGACATAACATACATTGACAGATCAAAACATCCTCTTATTGAGACAATTAATGAAAATTATTTACAAGATATTTGGAGAACCTTTCACCCGGATGAAAAGCAATATACATACAAAAGCCCAGTTGCAACATACAGCAGACTTGACAGATTTTATACCTCAAAAGTTACAAAGCACTACTTTACAAAATGTCAAGTTGTTCCTTTTTCTCACTCTGATCATCAAAAACTGTTACTGGTTTTTGATTTTGATAAAATAAAGCGGGGAAAGGGATCATGGAAAATGAATATGTCCATCTTACAACAAGAAGAATATACACTTGCAATGTCAGGATTTCTTCAGTTCTGGATTTCAATATTTCATACTCTTCATAATCCACTTGACTGGTGGGATAAAGCTGAAAAACAAATAGCAAAAATTACTAAACAATATTGCATGAAACTCTCAACTGAATGCAAAAAGAAGAAATCAAAACTCTATAAACAATTACGTAATGCAACCAAAAAAGCAGAACGGACAGACAGGCAGTCATTCAAAGATTTAGTGGACCGTATCGCAAAAGAAAATAAAATGGGTTGAAACAAACGAAGCATTCAATTTAAAAGTCAAAGCGAAAGCACATTGGAGAGAAGAGGGTCAGAGGGTCACCAAATATTTTTGTAATGTAGAGAAAAAACGCCAAGCTGCTCAAGTTATGCAATCTGTTAAGACCAAAACAGGAACAATAGCACACAATCCAAAAGATATGCTTGAAACTGTCAAAATATTTTACTCTGACTTATTTGCAAACGAAACCACAGACGCCTCTAAACAAGATGAACTCCTTTCAAAAGTAGAAAAGAAACTTCCTGAAATTAACAGAGACTCTTGTGAGGGCCAACTAACAAAAGATGAAATATACACGGCACTTTCTGAGTTGAAAAATAATAAAACTCCAGGCCTCGATGGTATTCCAGTAGAGTTTTATAAAACCTTCTGGAATATCATTGGGGAGCATTTTACAAGGGTTGCTAACACCTGCTTTGAATTACAACAACTTTCCCAATCTCAACGTGTAAGCTTAATTTCAACACTTTACAAGAAAGGTGACAAAAATGATCTCGGGAATTGGAGACCAATTAGTCTGCTCAATGTTGACTACAAGATAATTGCAAAAACTCTTGCCAATCGTTTACGAGATGTATTATCAAGCATTGTTTCTGAAGATCAAACAGGCAGTGTCCCAAATAGATCAATTTTGTCAAATGGCCATATATTAAGAGATCTTATTTACTATCGTAATTTATAAACAGTGAGACGACCTGAAACGACCTGAAACGAGATGAAATCACCTGAAACGACCTGAAACAACCTGAAACGAGCCGTTAAATTTGGAATCGAGGCTGAAACAACCTGAGACGACCTGCCATCTTAGCAACGAAGTGTTAAGGTCAAGCGATTTGTATTGTTCTTTACGCATTGTCGTATTCTTTCCTTATCACAATAGGAACACGTGTCAGTATCAAAGCAGCCATCCCTCTGGGAAGGTATTGTTCTTAATCTCTGAAAAAATTTTGTGCTTTAATTGATTGCCAAATTCTTTAGATCAACATTTTGGTTCTGAAACTCCATCATGGAGGCATTTCACTCTGCAAAAAAGCGTACGAGATTTTCATTAAAACAAAAGGACTTTCAAGGATTTCAAAGAAAACAATAGGACTTCCAGTAAAGGTGTACGAGATTTTCAAGAGTGAATAATGCCCCTTATAAGCTTTATCGTAGTACCTTTTTAAATAAAACCAGGGCTTTTGAATTTTTTTTCGCCTTTTCTTTTTGTTTTTATTCTGAATTTTGTGTTTAACGCCAAATTCTTTAGATCAACATTTCAGTTCTGAAACAATCACAAATTGAAAACCGTAGCGTAGACCTTTTATGAAAAAATGATAAGAGAAATTTGTGAAAACAATAGGTTTTCTAGCAAAGTTGTACGAGGTTTTCAAAGAATGAATCGCCTGGTTTTACGGTTTTACCTTCAAAAGTACGGTTTTTCAATTTGTGATTTCCGAGGGGCAATTCACTCCTTGAAAGTCTCGTACACCTTTGCTGAAAGTCCTATTGTTTTCTCGAAAGTCCCTTGAAAGTCCTTTTGTTATAATGGAAGTCTCGTACGCCTTTTTGCAGAGTGAAATGCCCCTCGGTGGTTTCGGTGTGGTTTAAAAGAGTTTTAACATGTAGGTCTACGCTTCAACTATTTTGGCTAAAAAATTTTTTACGGTTTTCAAACCTCCCCTATGCCTCCATGATGGAGTTTCAGAACTGAAATGTTGATCTAAAGAATTTGGCGTTAAACACAAAATTCAGAATAAAACAAAAGAAAAGGCGAAAAATTCAGAAAGCCCTGGTTTTATTTAAAAAGGTACTACGCATAAAGCTTATACCGAGGGGCATTATTCACTCCTTAAAATCTCGTTCACCTTTACTGGAAGTCCTATTGTTTTCTTGGAAATCCTTGAAAGTCCTTTTGTTTTAATGAAAATCTCACGCCTTTTTGCAGAGTGAAATGCCCTCGCTTATACAGTAATGGGAATTTGTGGGAGAACGGCAACAACCAAATATCTTTATTGAAAACAGACTCCTCCTTTGATAAGGAAATCATATGAAGTCAATCAATTTCAGCTCCAACAGTGATTTTTTTCAACAGATTAAGAACAATACCTTCCCAGAGGGATGGCTGCTTTGATACTGACACGTGTTCCTATTGTGATAAGGAAAGAATACGACAATGCGTAAAGAACAATACAAATCGCTTGACCTTAACACTTCGTTGCTAAGATGGCAGGTCGTCTCAGGTTGTTTCAGCCTCGATTCCAAATTTGACGGCTCGTTTCAGGTTGTTTCAGGTTGTTTCAGGTCGTTTCCGGTGATTTCATCTCGTTTCAGGTCGTTTCAGGTCGTCTCACTGTTTATAAATTACGATTTACTATGCTGAAAATGAAAATCTCCCAGCAGCCCTTCTTTCTTTACATCAAATGAAAGCCTTTGACCGTGTAAACTGGAATTTCCTTTTCAAAACCCTAGAAAGCTTTGGTTTTGGGCCACAATTCATTTCATATATTAAAACATTGTATCATAATATTAGTAGTTGTGTTAAAGTAAACGGGTACATCTCTGCCCCATTCACCCTTGGTAGGGGTGTGAGGCAGGGATGTTGATATTGAAAAGAAAGCTGATGCCATTACATAATCTTGGATTTCTAAATATCTTCAAAATGACAATCAGTCAAAATGGAAAGCTCTGTTCGCCTTGAACTTTGATAAGTATAAGAACTTTAACATTGGTGCAAAAATATTCAAATGTTACTTACGTCCAATCGAAATAAAACATGTCCCACAGTTTTATCGCGATGTCATAAAATGTTTTGCAGACATTTTGCAGACCTTAGACTAAAACCCACAGATATTGAAGGAATTTACAATGAACCCCTATTTGACAATTTCTACACACATCTTGATACCAGTAATGCTTGGATACAAGCTAACATTACAACAATACAAGATATTTGTTATGAATTTACAACTGGATTCTTACCTTCCAATGCCCTGAATGAATTAATCCCTTCTGGTTTCTCTGACAATTTTTACTCCAAATTGAAATCGCGTCTACCCCCTGAATGGAAAGAAAAAACAGCAACTGAGTGTAGCAATGAAAGAAGTTTATCGGATGACTTTTATGTTAGAAATAACAAAGATGAATATTTCAAAAAACAGACGACATTTTGGAACTTGTAAGACATGTTTCTAATTACATTAATTCATCTTCAGTTACAATGTTGAACACTACAAAATTGTGAAATATAAAGGCAAAAATACATCATTATATTAACAAAGCGACACGTTGAAAAACAAAAGCGTAACAAGATCGGTAATGAATTAATCAAAAAACTTTGAAGAAGAAAGATAATGAAAACTAGAAAAACATAGTCACAAAGCTCAAAGGGATAAAGTTTAAATTATAATGAAAAAGTTGCTTATTGAGGGTGGGTTTCTCCCAGTTAATATGTAGAGCTTCCTTAATTTTTAACTGAAAAGTGGTGTTAGAAGTATCTAAAATTTTAAAACAATCTGAGTTACAAAGAGGTCGGCAAGATGGAGACTCTTGCAGGTGCTTAAAGATGTGAGAATTCCTATCCCGGGATAGATGTTCACGGACACGTGTTGCGAAATGTCGACTGGTTTCACCAATATACGATGCAGAATTACATCCTGCGCAAACAAATCTGTAAACAACACGTGCCTTAAGTGACCCAGGGATGGAATCCTTAACCCCAAACAAGTTACGAATTTTAAAAGAAGTAAAAACAATCCGTATATCTAAATCTTTACAGTAACGATTAATTAAAGTTCTTATTTTAGGCTGAGTCATATTTTAGTATGATCCTATGAAAGGTAACTTAAAATAGCTAGTAGTGATGTTCTGTGAGGCTGCTGAAAGTTGTGATGATTGAGAAGAGTTATGGACCTTATCAATGTAGTTGTTAACTACCCTATCAATAAGATAAGATGGAAAAAGATTTTTCTTAAGAGTAGTAACGAGACTTTTAATATCCTTATCAAAACCTAGCGAAGTGCTGTTATGATTAAACCAGTTTTGTAAGAAAACGAGGTGAAGCTAAAGAAGTTAGTCAGTAGACCTGGGTAAGTACTTTTATGATAGACCGAAGTGAGCAATGCGTTAGGATTACTGTTATCATTAAGAACATCTAAAAAAGGAATCTTGTTATTAACCTCCTTCCCATAGTGAATCTAATATTAGGATGCTGTTTGTTAACAAAATCAAAGAAAGTAAGGCGTCATTTTCGTTACGGAACAAAAAAATGTATCGTCCACGTAGCGGCGTTAGAATAAGACATTAGGCCCTACATAAGATTCCAACCAAATCTTCTCATGGTGTCCCATGAAAAGATTGGCAAGAACCGGTGCTAATGGCGATCCCATGGCTACTCCATCGATCTGGTCATAATAAACCCCTTTAAATAAGAAATGAGTTTGTGCTGTAGCGAAAATGAATAACTTTTTAAGATCGGCCTTAGATATTGTAAGACTAGGATTACCTTCAGAAATGTACTTAACAGTGAGATCGACAGATTCTACAAGCAGGATGTTAGTGAATAGGCTTTCAACATTGAAGGAGACCATAAACTTATTAGAGGTAGAAAGGGTTTTGAGATCAGAAACAAAAGAAAAAGTATCAATAGCACAGTGTTCCTTAGGAATATGAGGATCTAACAAAGAACATAAATATTTAGCTAAATCATAGTTGTAAGTGCGAATAGATGAAACAATGGGCCTAAAAGGAGGAAGAGAATCAGGAGAACGTGGTTTGTGCATTTTGGGCAAACCGTATATTCTAGCAGGTTGAGAGCCGGAAGGATAAATTTTATCATACGTTTCACTATCTAGATGACCTTTCTTTTTTAGCTCTCTTAAAAAGCGCTGTGAGTTAATGTAATTTAATGTTGTAATTTGTTGTTTTTTAAGCGGATCTATCATACCTTGCTAATTCCTATGTTTCCTCCTATCGACCATCTCAAAACGAGCTGAAGAAATACCGAATTTTGAAGGCGCTTAAGCAAAAGAAAGATATAGTCATCTTGAAACCAGACAAGGGCAATGGTGTTGTCATCCTTGACAGAAAGGTATATGAAGAAAGTGTTTTAAATTTAATATCGGACAGTTCTAAATTTTATAAATTAAATAGTGATCCAACTTTAACTCGTGAGCGCAAATTACAATGCTTTTTAAGAGAGCTAAAAAAGAAAGGTCATCTAGATAGTGAAACGTATGATAAAATTTATCGTTCAAGAGTCAGCAAAAATGTATATGCTCCTGCAGGAGGTAATAAAACACAAAAAAGAAAAGGATAAATTTTCTGAAATGCATACTAAAATCCAAAATTATCCAGATGTTGAATTTATTATTTATGGTGGTGATTTCAATACAGTTCTTGATACTAACCTAGACAGAAGTAGAGACATAACATACATTGACAGATCAAAACATCCTCTTATTGAGACAATTAATGAAAATTATTTACAAGATATTTGGAGAACCTTTCACCCGGATGAAAAGCAATATACATACAAAAGCCCAGTTGCAACATACAGCAGACTTGACAGATTTTATACCTCAAAAGCTACAATGCACTACTTTACAAAATGTCAAGTTGTTCCTTTTTCTCACTCTGATCATCAAAAACTGTCACTGGTTTTTGATTGTGATAAAATAAAGCGGGGAAAGGGATCATGGAAAATGAATACGTCCATCTTACAACAAGAAGAATATACACTTGCAATGTCAGGATTTCTTCAGTTCTGGATTTCAATATTTCATACTCTTCATAATCCACTTGACTGGTGGGATAAAGCTGAAAAACAAATAGCAAAAATTACTAAACAATATTGCATGAAACTCTCAATTGAATGCAAAAAGAAGAAATCAAAACTCTATAAACAATTACGTAATGCAACCAAAAAAGCAGAACGGACAGACAGGCAGTCATTCAAAGATTTAGTGGACCGTATCGCAAAAGAAATAAAATGCGTTGAAACAAACGAAGCATGCAATTTAAAAGTCAAAGCGAAAGCACATTGGAGAGAAGAGGGTCGGAGGGTCACCAAATATTTTTGTAATGTAGAGAAAAAACGCCAAGCTGCTCAAGTTATGCAATCTGTTGAGACCAAAACAGGAACAATAGCACACAATCCAAAATATATGCTTGAAACTGTCAAAATATTTTACTCTGACTTATTTGCAAACGAAACCACAGACGCCTCTAAACAAGATGAACTCCTTTCAAAAGTAGAAAAGAAACTTCCTGACATTGACAGAGACTCTTGTGAGGGCCAACTAACAAAAGATGAATTATACACGGCACTTTCTGAGTTGAGAAATAATAAAACACCAGGCCTCGATGGTATTCCAGTAGAGTTTTATAAAACCTTCTGGAATATCATTGGGGAGCATTTTACAAGGGTTGCTAACACCTGCTTTGAATTACAACAACTTTCCCAATCTCAACGTGTAAGCTTAATTTCAACACTTTACAAGAAAGGTGACAAAAATGATCTCAGGAATTGGAGACCAATTAGTCTGCTCAATGTTGACTACAAGATAATTGCAAAAACTCTTGCCAATCGTTTACGAGATGTATTATCAAGCATTGTTTCTGAAGATCAAACAGGCAGTGTCCCAAATAGATCAATTTTGTCAAATGGCCATATATTAAGAGATCTTATTTACTATGCTGAAAATGAAAATCTCCCAGCAGCCCTTCTTTCTTTACATCAAATGAAAGCCTTTGACCGTGTAAACTGGAATTTCCTTTTCAAAACCCTAGAAAGCTTTGGTTTTGGGCCACAATTCATTTCATATATTATAATAATAATATAAATGTTAAGGGAAATAGAAGGTCAAAGACCTATAAAACCCTGTTGGTTACATAAAACACTACAACTAAACTACTTCAACTAAAATTATATCTACTAGCAATATTGATTCTGTCATAAAACCTTTCGAATTGTTCTACAGTTGTACAGTTGATGGCTTCACTGGGCAATGCATTCCAGTCATTGATAACTCTTTGAGTGAAGAACAGTTTTCTAATATTTGAGTTACATCGCTTTTTGAATAGCTTTTGTCTGTGTCCCCTTGTATTTGTTTTTCTTATTTGAAATAGATTAGAGATATCAGTATCCATAAGTCCATTTAGGAGTTTAAATGTCAGAATCATATCTCCTCTCTTTCTTCTATATTCAAGTGATGGTAAGTTTAAGGCACGCAATCGATCACTGTATGATTTGTCTTTTAATACATATACTAATTTTGTGGCCCTACGCTGAACACTTTCAAGCATCTTTATATTTTTTATCAACTTTGGACTCCAGATCGTTCCAGCTGTCTCTAATAGAGGTCTGACCAAACTTTTATACAAAGAAAAGAAAACTTCTTTGTTGATAAATTTTATCGTTTGCTTAATCGAAGCAAGGACTCCGTTTGCTTTCCTCACACACTCAGCAACTTGTTTTTCAAACGTTAGTTTATTGTCAATAAAACACCTAAATCTTTTACAACTCGTCCGCTAAGATGTCAATGGTACAATTTTGCTTCTCATCGTGAAGATGATATCTTGTATTTTGATTTTTATTTCCTAGGTGAAGTACCCGACATTTACCTATATTAATTGGAAGCTGCCACTGTTTTGACCATTTCCCTACATTTGTGATGTCTGATTGAATTTCGGTCTGATTTTTTATCCTTGAAGAGTATAATTTTAAGTCGTCCGCAAAAATTTTCACTTTACATGATTCTATAATTTCGGGTAAATCGTTAACATACAGAACGAAAAGGAGTGGTCCTAATACGCTGCCTTGTGGTACACCACTTGAAACTTTACTCCAAGATGATTTATAACCATTGAGAACGACACGCTGCTTACGGTTAGATAGAAATGAAGATATCCAGTCGAAGATCTGTCCATCGATTCCAAAAGATCTTATCTTACGTAGTAGTCTCTGATGTGGTACCGAATCAAACGCCTTCGAAGTCAAAATAAACAGCATCAACACAATTTCCTTCATCTAGCATTGAAGTTACGTCTTCCAAAAACTCTATTAGTTGGAATACACAAGAGCGCTATGACGAAAACCAAATTGTTCTGATGAGAAAAGGCTATTCTCATCTAAATAACTTACAATGGTGTTTTTAATTATCGTCTCCAACAGTCTACATACAACTGAGGTGAGACTGATGGGTCTATAGTTTTCTTTCTCGTGTTTGTTACCTTTCTTGAAGACGGGCGAGACATTAGCTTTTTTCCATGAACAAGGCAATACCCCAGTTTCAAGGCTTTTTTTAAAAATCATATACAGTGGATAGACAATTTCTTCAGCACTTTCTTTAAGCACTCTTGGGTGTATGTTGTCTGGACCAGGAGATTTTGATGCATTCAGAGACTTAATCATTTGTAAAATGTAGTTTTCAGTAATTTCAACTTTGTCTAGTATGGCACTGCAGTTGGTGTTCGATACTATTGGTAGGTTTGTCAAATTTTCTTTTGTAAATACTGAGGTGAAAAATTTATTTAAGATATCTACTTTTTCCTGTTCTGAGGAAGTGTAAAGATCTTCGTTAATCCTTAAGTCGGGTACTCTTGATTTTGTTTTTAATTTTGAATTAGCATATTTCCAGTACTTTTTGCTATTTGATTTGATTGTAATAGCAATGTTTTTCTCAAGTCTCTTATCTTTTTCGAATTTTGACTTAACATTGTTACAATGACGTTTATATCTCTCATAGTCTTTCCTCTTTAGTCAGAGACCATCTTTTGTAGGCATTATGCTTTTTTTCAAAGATTTGAGAATATCTTTGCTCATCCAGGCTGGTTGTATTTTTTTATTTTCTTTAGAGTTGTTGCTATACTTTGGAACATATCTGTCTACAGCAGTAAGTAGTTTTGATTCTAAATGGGACATCATTTTATCCAAGGACATGCCGTTGAATTCTTTGTCCCAATCTATGTTACTCAATTCATTTTTCAAAGATATATAATCACCTCGATCATAAGAGTATCTCTTCGAATCAGACGCTGGGTTGTGGATTGAAATAATCTCAATTAGGTATTCCATCTGTAACGTCAAGTGATCACTCAGTCCTAGGGGATCTTGATACTCTAATTTCTGTATAGAGTAAGAATCATTAGTAAAAATTAAATCAAGACAATTCGATCTTTGTCCATGTCGGTGCCTTGTTTCTTTGTCAACATGCTGTGTCAGAAGGCAATCGTCAGTTATCTCAAGGAATTCATACGCTGGACTATTTACATCTGTACTTGTTAGATGGCTCTCCCAGTCAATCTCGGGGTAGTTGAAATCACCGACGATTAAAGTTCTCGAGTAAGTCACGTCATTAGTAACACGTTTTATTAGATTTCGCAGAGGCTCATGATTATCGAGTGAGGGGCTTCTATAAATGACCCCACAAAGTGACTTTTCATTAATATTTATTGATATTTCAACGAACACTGACTCAATGGATGGACAATTATAAATCAACTGCCGTGCCTTAATACCTTCTTTTAGATACAATGCAACACCTCTTGACTCGCATCTTCCAATATTTGTAAAAGTTGATAACCTTTGATAACATAAACATTTTCTGAATATTGACTATATTTCACTTTCGGTAAAGTTTCTGTAATTGCACATAGGTCTATCTTAGATTCATTCAATCTGATTTCTAGTTCGTTTAGTTTATTGTTCAAACAATCCGCATTAGCGTAAATGCATTTAAATTTGTTTTTTTCTAACACTGAGGCATCGGATAAGGGTGCAGTCCTTGTTGATTTATTGCTGGATTTTCTGGCTCGTAGTTGTGCTGGGGTGGCTGGAAATTGTATCTTTGGATCGGCATCATATTGTAAAAAGGGGTCGGCTGGATAGGTTGCTGTTGGGGAGGAGCAGGAGGATTGATGAACGGCTGCAGGACTTTTGCAATTTTTGATTCTAGTCTGCTCTCTAAAAAAGAATTAATTGAGTTATCTAACAACGGCTTCTGTTGAAATTCATTAATTGCTTTTGGTGGTTGGAAGTAAGGAACCATTCGTTGCTTAATATGCAAGAAATTACATTCTTGGCCTTTGGTGCAACCAGAAGGGGAGTTGAAAAATTTGCATGTAGCCACTTTTTTATGAATGTATCTGCAGTTACTGCGTTGACAGCTACCTCTGTTGTAATTTTTGCAGATATTCGACCATGGGCGACTTGGTCTCTCTCGAACAGGGCTTGCAGGGTCAACTGAGACTTCTTCAGAGCCAACGACGTGTTCTTGGTCATCTCTGGATACTTGCTCTGGGGTGGGGTGGTGGGGGGGGGGGTGCGCCAGCGACTAAATTCTTTCGAGGTAATTGGACTTTTTTATTTAGATTTTGAGAATTTGACGGTGAATAACCCAATTTATCAAAAAGGAATTCAAGTTTTTGCTCTTGGTCTAGTAATTTTGCAGTAAGTTGATCAATTTTGCAGTGGAGATCAACTTTCTCTCGTTTGAGATTTTTATTCTCATTTCCTAATTTTTTCACTTCTGTCATCATTTTGTTTAAATGAAATTTCGATACTTTAGGACTACCAAAGAAAAAGGAGCCCTCATCATCACTGCTGGAGTCAGAATCTTGCGAAATTTCAGATTCACTGTCAGAGATAAACAATCTGTTGGCGGAAGCGTGCTCCGAATTTGAGTCGGAGTTCTCCTGTTTTGTATCAGCATTGTTTCCGGCATCTTTTGGGCTTTGATCATCATCATAAAAAATGGTGACAAGCTTTCCTTTCTTCGGAGGGTTTGTTGTTAATTTGGCGATAAATTTCTCCTTTTCTGACTTCTTTATCAGATTGTTTTTTGTAAGACCCTTCTCTTTCAGTTTGATAAGTTCTTTTATGACTGGGAATTCAAAGTCGATCCATTCATGAGCGGCGTATGCTGAAACCACTACCGCATTCTTTTGGCCTGAGAGATGAAATGTTATTCCTAGTAGTTTGCGATATTTGTTTTCACCTACGTTGTGATGAATTTCAAGCTTTAGCTGCTTAATCATGGAATATGCGAATTTTCCGTCACAATTCCGATTAGGTGCTTCACCCTTCTCATTTTCCCAATGAACAAAGACAAAGTCTTTATGGGCTTCTGAGATAGCAAGGTGGTGGAAATATCTTATATCACATGCTTCAACAAACTGAAATAGCGTTTCCTGGTTGGGCAATGAAATACTGCCTCCGCTATTATAAGTATTAAAGTTAAGATTAGTGATTTGAATTGATTTGTTTGGTTTGCTTTTAGCTGTAACTTTTTTGAACTTAGGAGAACGCATTTTGGATACTTACACAGACACAGTCATAGAATAGGCCTAGAGTTGAATGATATGGCCTAACCAGCTTGCGGAAAATATCAAAAGAAAATCTTAGTGATGGTCTTCTCTTTTCCTTTAATCTTCGTTATTTCTCTCAATCTTCCTTCAAGTCTTGCTAAAGAGTTGATGAGTGACGAACAACTATTATGATATCGAGAAATTTCTCTTAACTAGACAAGGTTGTGCACTGCACTTAACTTTTTGTTGCTTATTGAAAAAAAAAAAAAAAAAAAATAAAACATTGTATCATAATATTAGTAGTTGTGTTAAAGTAAACGGGTACATCTCTGCCCCATTCACCCTTGGTAGGGGTGTGAGGCAGGGATGTTGATATTGAAAAGAAAGCTGATGCCATTACATAATCTTGGATTTCTAAATATCTTCAAAATGACAATCAGTCAAAATGGAAAGCTCTGTTCGCCTTGAACTTTGATAAGTATAAGAACTTTAACATTGGTGCAAAAATATTCAAATGTTACTTACGTCCAATCGAAATAAAACATGTCCCACAGTTTTATCGCGATGTCATAAAATGTTTTGCAGAAATTTTTCAGACCTTAGACTAAAACCCACACATATTGAAGGAATTTACAATGAACCCCTATTTGACAATTTCTATACACATCTTGATACCAGTAATGCTTGGATACAAGCTAATATTACAACAATACGAGATATTTGTTATGAATTTACAACTGGATTCTTACCTTCCAATGCCCCGAATGAATTAATCCCTTCTGGTTTCTCTGACAATTTTTACTCCAAATTGAAATCGCGTCTACCCCCTGAATGGAAAGAAAACACAGCAACTGAGTGTAGCAATGAAAGAAGTTTATCGGATGACTTTGATGTTAGAAATAACAAAGATGAATATTTCAAAAAACAGACGACATTTTGGAACTTGTAAGACATGTTTCTAATTACATTAATTTATCTTCAGTTACAATGTTGAACACTACAAAATTGTGAAATATAAAGGCAAAAATACATCATTATATTAACAAAGCGACACATTGAAAAACAAAAGCGTAACAAGATCGGTAAAGATTAATCAAAAAACTTTGAAGAAGAAAGATAATGAAAACTAGAAAAACATAGTTACAAAGCTCAAAGGGATAAAGTTAAAATTATAATGAAAAAGTTGCTTATTGAGGGTGGGTTTCTCCCAGTTAATATGTAGAGCTTCCTTAATTTTTAACTGAAAAGTGGTGTTAGAAGTATCTAAAATTTTAAAACAATCTGAGTTACAAAGAGGTCGGCAAGATGGAGACTCTTGCAGGTGCTTAAAGATGTGAGAATTCCTATCCCGGGATAGATGTTCACGGACACGTGTTGCGAAATGTCGACTGGTTTCATCAACATACGATGCAGAATTACATCCTGCGCAAACAAATTTGTAAACAACACGTGCCTTAAGTGATCCAGGGATGGAATCCTTAACCCCAAACAAGTTACGAATTTTAAAAGAAGTAAAAACAATCCGTATATCTAAATCTTTACAGTAACGATTAATTAAAGTTCTTATTTTACGCTGAGTCATATTTGAGTATGGTCCTATGAAAGGTAACTTAAAATAGCTAGTAGTGATGTTCTGTGAGGCTGCTGAAAGTTGTGATGATTGAGAAGAGTTATGGACCTTATCAATGTAGTTGTTAACTACCCTATCAATATGATAAGATGGAAAAAGATTTTCTTAAGAGTAGTAACGAGACTTTTAATATCCTTATCAAAACCTAGCGAAGTGCTGTTATGATTAAACCAGTTTTGTAAGAAAACGAGGTGAAGCTAAAGAAGTTAGTCAGTAGACCTGGGTAAGTACTTTAATGATAGACCGAAGTGAGCAATGGGTTAGCATTACTGTTATCATTAAGAACATCTAAAAAAGGAATCTTGTTATTAACCTCCTTCCCATAGTGAATCTAATATTAGGATGCTGTTTGTTAACAAAATCAAAGAAAGTAAGGCATCATTTTCGTTACGGAACAAAAAAAATGTATCGTCCACGTAGCGGCGTTAGAATAAGACATTAGGCCCTACATAAGATTCCAACCAAATCTTCTCATGGTGTCCCATGAAAAGATTGGCAAGAACCGGTGCTAATGGCGATCCCATGGCTACTCCATCGATCTGGTCATAATAAACCCCTTTAAATAAGAAATGAGTTTGTGCTGTAGCGAAAATGAATAACTTTTTAAGATCGGCCTTAGATATTGTAAGACTAGGATTACCTTCAGAAATGTACTTAACAGCGAGATCGACAGATTCTACAAGCAGGATGTTAGTGAATAGGCTTTCAACATCGAAGGAGACCATAAACTTATTAGAGGTAGAAAGGGTTTTGAGATCAGAAACAAAAGAAAAAGTATCAATAGCACAGTGTTCCTTAGGAATATGAGGATCTAACAAAGAACATAAATATTTAGCTAAATCATAGTTGTAAGTGCGAATAGATGAAACAATGGGCCTAAAAGGAGGAAGAGAATCAGGAGAACGTGGTTTGTGCATTTTGGGCAAACCGTATATTCTAGCAGGTTGAGAGCCGGAAGGATAAATTTTATCATACGTTTCACTATCTAGATGACCTTTCTTTTTTAGCTCTCTTAAAAGCGCTGTGAGTTAATGTAATTTAATGTTGTAATTTGTTGTTTTTTAAGCGGATCTATCATACCTTGCTAATTCCTATGTTTCCTCCTATCGACCATCTCAAAACGAGCTGAAGAAATACCGAATTTTGAAGGCGCTTAAGCAAAAGAAAGATATAGTCATCTTGAAACCAGACAAGGGCAATGGTGTTGTCATCCTTGACAGAAAGGTATATGAAGAAAGTGTTTTAAATTTAATATCGGACAGTTCTAAATTTTATAAATTAAATAGTGATCCAACTTTAACTCGTGAGGGCAAATTACAATGCTTTTTAAGAGAGCTAAAAAAGAAAGGTCATCTAGATAGTGAAACGTATGATAAAATTTATCGTTCAAGAGTCAGCAAAAATGTATATGCTCCTGCAGGAGGTAATAAAACACAAAAAAGAAAAGGATACATTTTCTGAAATGCATACTAAAATCCAAAATTATCCAGATGTTGAATTTATTATTTATGGTGGTGATTTCAATACAGTTCTTGATACTAACCTAGACAGAAGTAGAGACATAACATACATTGACAGATCAAAACATCCTCTTATTGAGACAATTAATAAAAATTATTTACAAGATATTTGGAGAACCTTTCACCCAGATGAAAAGCAATATACATACAAAAGCCCAGTTGCAACATACAGCAGACTTGACAGATTTTATACCTCAAAAGCTACAATGCACTACTTTACAAAATGTCAATTTGTTCCTTTTCCTCACTCTGATCATCAAAAACTGTTACTGGTTTTTGATTGTGATAAAATAAAGCGGGGAAAGGGATCATGGAAAATGAATACGTCCATCTTACAACAAGAAGAATATACACTTGCAATGTCAGGATTTCTTCAGTTCTGGATTTCAATATTTCATACTCTTCATAATCCACTTGACTGGTGGGATAAAGCTGAAAAACAAATAGCAAAAATTACTAAACAATATTGCATGAAACTCTCAATTGAATGCAAAAAGAAGAAATCAAAACTCTATAAACAATTACGTAATGCAACCAAAAAAGCAGAACGGACAGACAGGCAGTCATTCAAAGATTTAGTGGACCGTATCGCAAAAGAAATAAAATGCGTTGAAACAAACGAAGCATTCAATTTAAAAGTCAAAGCGAAAGCACATTGGAGAGAAGAGGGTCGGAGGGTCACCAAATATTTTTGTAATGTAGAGAAAAAACGCCAAGCTGCTCAAGTTATGCAATCTGTTGAGACCAAAACAGGAACAATAGCACACAATCCAAAATATATGCTTGAAACTGTCAAAATATTTTACTCTGACTTATTTGCAAACGAAACCACAGACGCCTCTAAACAAGATGAACTCCTTTGAAAAGTAGAAAAGAAACTTCCTGACATTGACAGAGACTCTTGTGAGGGCCAACTAACAAAAGATGAATTATACACGGCACTTTCTGAGTTGAGAAATAATAAAACACCAGGCCTCGATGGTATTCCAGTAGAGTTTTATAAAACCTTCTGGAATATCATTGGGGAGCATTTTACAAGGGTTGCTAACACCTGCTTTGAATTACAACAACTTTCCCAATCTCAACGTGTAAGCTTAATTTCAACACTTTACAAGAAAGGTGACAAAAATGATCTTGGGAATTGGAGACCAATTAGTCTGCTCAATGTTGACTACAAGATAATTGCAAAAACTCTTGCCAATCGTTTACGAGATGTATTATCAAGCATTGTTTCTGAAGATCAAACAGGCAGTGTCCCAAATAGATCAATTTTGTCAAATGGCCATATATTAAGAGATCTTATTTACTATGCTGAAAATGAAAATCTCCCAGCAGCCCTTCTTTCTTTACATCAAATGAAAGCCTTTGACCGTGTAAACTGGAATTTCCTTTTCAAAACCCTAGAAAGCTTTGGTTTTGGGCCACAATTCATTTCATATATTATAATAATAATATAAATGTTAAGGGAAATAGAAGGTCAAAGACCTATAAAACCCTGTTGGTTACATAAAACACTACAACTAAACTACTTCAACTAAAATTATATCTACTAGCAATATTGATTCTGTCATAAAACCTTTCGAATTGTTCTACAGTTGTACAGTTGATGGCTTCACTGGGCAATGCATTCCAGTCATTGATAACTCTTTGAGTGAAGAACAGTTTTCTAATATTTGAGTTACATCGCTTTTTGAATAGCTTTTGTCTGTGTCCCCTTGTATTTGTTTTTCTTATTTGAAATAGATTAGAGATATCAGTATCCATAAGTCCATTTAGGAGTTTAAATGTCAGAATCATATCTCCTCTCTTTCTTCTATATTCAAGTGATGGTAAGTTTAAGGCACGCAATCGATCACTGTATGATTTGTCTTTTAATACATATACTAATTTTGTGGCCCTACGCTGAACACTTTCAAGCATCTTTATATTTTTTATCAACTTTGGACTCCAGATCGTTCCAGCTGTCTCTAATAGAGGTCTGACCAAACTTTTATACAAAGATAAGAAAACTTCTTTGTTGATAAATTTTATCGTTTGCTTAATCGAGGCAAGGACTCCGTTTGCTTTCCTCACACACTCAGCAACTTGTTTTTCAAACGTTAGTTTATTGTCAATAAAAACACCTAAATCTTTTACAACTGCGTCCGCTAAGATGTCAATGGTACAATTTTGCTTCTCATCGTGAAGATGATATCTTGTATTTTGATTTTTATTTCCTAGGTGAAGTACCCGACATTTACCTATATTAATTGGAAGCTGCCACTGTTTTGACCATTTCCCTACATTTGTGATGTCTGATTGAATTTCGGTCTGATTTTTATCCTTGAAGAGTATAATTTTAAGTCGTCCGCAAAAATTTTCACTTTACATGATTCTATAATTTCGGGTAAATCGTTAACATACAGAACGAAAAGGAGTGGTCCTAATACGCTGCCTTGTGGTACACCACTTGAAACTTTACTCCAAGATGATTTATAACCATTGAGAACGACACGCTGCTTACGGTTAGATAGAAATGAAGATATCAAGTCGAAGATCTGTCCATCTATTCCAAAAGGTCTTATCTTACGTAGTAGTCTCTGATGTGGTACCGAATCAAACACCTTCGCGAAGTCAAAATAAACAGCATCAACACAATTTCCTTCATCTAGCATTGAAGTTACGTCTTCCAAAAAATCTATTAGTTGGAATACACAAGAGCGCTTGCGACAAAAACCAAATTGTTCTGATGAGAAAAGGCTATTCTCATCTAAATAACTTACAATGGTGTTTTTAATTATCGTCTCCAACAGTCTACATACAACTGAGGTGAGACTGATGGGTCTATAGTTTTCTTTCTCGTGTTTGTTACCTTTCTTGAAGACGGGCGAGACATTAGCTTTTTTCCATGAACAAGGCAATACCCCAGTTTCAAGGCTTTTTTTAAAAATCATATACAGTGGATAGACAATTTCTTCAGCACTTTCTTTAAGCACTCTTGGGTGTATGTTGTCTGGACCAGGAGATTTTGATGCATTCAGAGACTTAATCATTTGTAAAATGTAGTTTTCAGTAATTTCAACTTTGTCTAGTATGGCACTGCAGTTGGTGTTCGATACTATTGGTAGGTTTGTCAAATTTTCTTTTGTAAATACTGAGGTGAAAAATTTATTTAAGATATCTACTTTTTCCTGTTCTGAGGAAGTGTAAAGATCTTCGTTAATCCTTAAGTCGGGTACTCTTGATTTTGTTTTTAGTTTTGAATTAGCATATTTCCAGTACTTTTGCTATTTGATTTGATTGTAATAGCAATGTTTTTCTCGAAGTCTCTTATCTTTTTCGAATTTTGACTTAACATTGTTACAATGACGTTTATATCTCTCATAGTCTTTCCTCTTTAGTCAGAGACCATCTTTTGTAGGCATTATGCTTTTTTCAAAGATTTGAGAATATCTTTGCTCATCCAGGCTGGTTGTATTTTTTTATTTTCTTTAGAGTTGTTGCTATACTTTGGAACATATCTGTCTACAGCAGTAAGTAGTTTTGATTCTAAATGGGACATCATTTTATCCAAGGACATGCCGTTGAATTCTTTGTCCCAATCTATGTTACTCAATTCATTTTTCAAAGATATATAATCACCTCGATCATAAGAGTATCTCTTCGAATCAGACGCTGGGTTGTGGATTGAAATAATCTCAATTAGGTATTCCATCTGTAACGTCAAGTGATCACTCAGTCCTAGGGGATCTTGATACTCTAATTTCTGTATAGAGTAAGAATCATGAGTAAAAATTAAATCAAGACAATTCGATCTTTGTCCATGTCGGTGCCTTGTTTCTTTGTCAACATGCTGTGTCAGAAGGCAATCGTCAGTTATCTCAAGGAATTCATACGCTGGACTATTTACATCTGTACTTGTTAGATGGCTCTCCCAGTCAATCTCGGGGTAGTTGAAATCACTGACGATTAAAGTTCTCGAGTAAGTCACGTCATTAGTAACACGTTTTATTAGATTTCGCAGAGGCTCATGATTATCGAGTGAGGGGCTTCTATAAATGACCCCACAAAGTGACTTTTCATTAATATTTATTGATATTTCAACGAACACTGACTCAATGGATGGACAATTATAAATCAACTGCCGTGCCTTAATACCTTCTTTTAGATACAATGCAACACCTCTTGACTCGCATCTTCCAATATTTGTAAAAAGTTGATAACCTTTGATAACATAAACATTTTCTGAATATTGACTATATTTCACTTTCGGTAAAGTTTCTGTAATTGCACATAGGTCTATCTTAGATTCATTCAATCTGATTTCTAGTTCGTTTAGTTTATTGTTCAAACAATCCGCATTAGCGTAAATGCATTTAAATTTGTTTTTTTCTAACACTGAGGCATCGGATAAGGGTGCAGTCCTTGTTGATTTATTGCTGGATTTTCTGGCTCGTAGTTGTGCTGGGGTGGCTGGAAATTGTATCTTTGGATCGGCATCATATTGTAAAAAGGGGTCGGCTGGATAGGTTGCTGTTGGGGAGGAGCAGGAGGATTGATGAACGGCTGCAGGACTTTTGCAATTTTTGATTCTAGTCTGCTCTCTAAAAAAGAATTAATTGAGTTATCTAACAACGGCTTCTGTTGAAATTCATTAATTGCTTTTGGTGGTTGGAAGTAAGGAACCATTCGTTGCTTAATATGCAAGAAATTACATTCTTGGCCTTTGGTGCAACCAGAAGGGGAGTTGAAAAATTTGCATGTAGCCACTTTTTTATGAATGTATCTGCAGTTACTGCGTTGACAGCTACCTCTGTTGTAATTTTTGCAGATATTCGACCATGGGCGACTTGGTCTCTCTCGAACAGGGCTTGCAGGGTCAACTGAGACTTCTTCAGAGCCAACGACGTGTTCTTGGTCATCTCTGGATACTTGCTCTGGGGGTGGGGGTGGTGGGGGTGGGGGTGCGCCAGCGACTAAATTCTTTCGAGGTAATTGGACTTTTTTATTTAGATTTTGAGAATTTGACGGTGAATAACCCAATTTATCAAAAAGGAATTCAAGTTTTTGCTCTTGGTCTAGTAATTTTGCAGTAAGTTGATCAATTTTGCAGTGGAGATCAACTTTCTCTCGTTTGAGATTTTTATTCTCATTTCCTAATTTTTTCACTTCTGTCATCATTTTGTTTAAATGAAATTTCGATACTTTAGGACTACCAAAGAAAAAGGAGCCCTCATCATCACTGCTGGAGTCAGAATCTTGCGAAATTTCAGATTCACTGTCAGAGATAAACAATCTGTTGGCGGAAGCGTGCTCCGAATTTGAGTCGGAGTTCTCCTGTTTTGTATCAGCATTGTTTCCGGCATCTTTTGGGCTTTGATCATCATCATAAAAAAATGGTGACAAGCTTTCCTTTCTTCGGAGGGTTTGTTGTTAATTTGGCGATAAATTTCTCCTTTTCTGACTTCTTTATCAGATTGTTTTTTGTAAGACCCTTCTCTTTCAGTTTGATAAGTTCTTTTATGACTGGGACTTCAAAGTCGATCCATTCATGAGCGGCGTATGCTGAAACCACTACCGCATTCTTTTGGCCTGAGAGATGAAATGTTATTCCTAGTAGTTTGCGATATTTGTTTTCACCTACGTTGTGATGAATTTCAAGCTTTAGCTGCTTAATCATGGAATATGCGAATTTTCCGTCACAATTCCGATTAGGTGCTTCACCCTTCTCATTTTCCCAATGAACAAAGACAAAGTCTTTATGGGCTTCTGAGATAGCAAGGTGGTGGAAATATCTTATATCACATGCTTCAACAAACTGAAATAGCGTTTCCTGGTTGGGCAATGAAATACTGCCTCCGCTATTATAAGTATTAAAGTTAAGATTAGTGATTTGAATTGATTTGTTTGGTTTGCTTTTAGCTGTAACTTTTTTGAACTTAGGAGAACGCATTTTGGATACTTACACAGACACAGTCATAGAATAGGCCTAGAGTTGAATGATATGGCCTAACCAGCTTGCAGAAAATATCAAAAGAAAATCTTAGTGATGGTCTTCTCTTTTCCTTTAATCTTCGTTATTTCTCTCAATCTTCCTTCAAGTCTTGCTAAAGAGTTGATGAGTGACGAACAACTATTATGATATCGAGAAATTTCTCTTAACTAGACAAGGTTGTGCACTGCACTTAACTTTTTGTTGCTTATTGAAAAAAAAAAAAAAAATAAATAAAACATTGTATCATAATATTAGTAGTTGTGTTAAAGTAAACGGGTACATCTCTGCCCCATTCACCCTTGGTAGGGGTGTGAGGCAGGGATGTTGATATTGAAAAGAAAGCTGATGCCATTACATAATCTTGGATTTCTAAATATCTTCAAAATGACAATCAGTCAAAATGGAAAGCTCTGTTCGCCTTGAACTTTGATAAGTATAAGAACTTTAACATTGGTGCAAAAATATTCAAATGTTACTTACGTCCAATCGAAATAAAACATGTCCCACAGTTTTATCGCGGTGTCATAAAATGTTTTGCAGACATTTTTCAGACCTTAGACTAAAACCCACACATATTGAAGGAATATTTGACAATTTCTACACACATCTTGATACCAGTAATGCTTGGATACAAGCTAACATTACAACAATACGAGATATTTGTTATGAATTTACAACTGGATTCTTACCTTCCAATGCCCTGAATGAATTAATCCCTTCTGGTTTCTCTGACAATTTTTACTCCAAATTGAAATCGCGTCTACCCCCTGAATGGAAAGAAAACACAGCAACTGAGTGTAGCAATGAAAGAAGTTTATCGGATGACTTTGATGTTTGAAATAACAAAGATGAATATTTCAAAAAACAGACGACATTTTGGAACTTGTAAGACATGTTTCTAATTACATTAATTCATCTTCAGTTACAATGTTGAACACTACAAAATTGTGAAATATAAAGGCAAAAATACATCATTATATTAACAAAGCGACACATTGAAAAACAAAAGCGTAACAAGATCGGTAAAGATTAATCAAAAAACTTTGAAGAAGAAAGATAATGAAAACTAGAAAAACATAGTGACAAAGCTCAAAGGGATAAAGTTTAAATTATAATGAAAACGTTGCTTATTGAGGGTGGGTTTCTCCCAGTTAATATGTAGAGCTTCCTTAATTTTTAACTGAAAAGTGGTGTTAGAAGTATCTAAAATTTTAAAACAATCTGAGTTACAAAGAGGTCGGCAAGATGGAGACTCTTGCAGGTGCTTAAAGATGTGAGAATTCCTATCCCGGGATAGATGTTCACAGACACGTGTTGCGAAATGTCGACTGGTTTCATCAACATACGATGCAGAATTACATCCTGCGCAAACAAATTTGTAAACAACACGTGCCTTAAGTGACCCAGGGATGGAATCCTTAACCCCAAACAAGTTACGAATTTTAAATGAAGTAAAAACAATCCGTATATCTAAATCTTTACAGTAACGATTAATTAAAGTTCTTATTTTACGCTGAGTCATATTTGAGTATGGTCCTATGAAAGGTAACTTAAAATAGCTAGTAGTGATGTTCTGTGAGGCTGCTGAAAGTTGTGATGATTGAGAAGAGTTATGGACCTTATCAATGTAGTTGTTAACTACCCTATCAATAAGATAAGATGGAAAAAGATTTTCTTAAGAGTAGTAACGAGACTTTTAATATCCTTATCAAAACCTAGCGAAGTGCTGTTATGATTAAACCAGTTTTGTAAGAAAACGAGGTGAAGCTAAAGAAGTTAGTCAGTAGACCTGGGTAAGTACTTTAATGATAGACCGAAGTGAGCAATGGGTTAGGATTACTGTTACCATTAAGAACATCTAAAAAAGGAATCTTGTTATTAACTTCCTTCCCATAGTGAATCTAATATTAGGATGCTGTTTGTTAACAAAATCAAAGAAAGTAAGGCGTCATTTTTGTTACGGAACAAAAAAAATGTATCGTCCACGTAGCGGCGTTAGAATAAGACATTAGGCCCTACATAAGATTCCAACCAAATCTTCTCATGGTGTCCCATGAAAAGATTGGCAAGAACCGGTGCTAATGGCGATCCCATGGCTACTCCATCGATCTGGTCATAATAAACCCCTTTAAATAAGAAATGAGTTTGTGATGTAGCGAAAATGAATAACTTTTTAAGATCGGCCTTAGATATTGTAAGACTAGGATTACCTTCAGAAATGTACTTAACAGCGAGATCGACAGATTCTACAAGCAGGATGTTAGTGAATAGGCTTTCAACATCGTAGGAGACCATAAACTTATTAGAGGTAGAAAGGGTTTTGAGATCAGAAACAAAAGAAAAAATATCAATAGCACAGTGTTCCTTAGGAATATGAGGATCTAACAAAGAACATAAATATTTAGCTAAATCATAGTTGTAAGTGCGAATAGA
Organism: Chrysaora quinquecirrha; assembly: GCA_014526335.1. Taxonomy (NCBI): domain Eukaryota; kingdom Metazoa; phylum Cnidaria; class Scyphozoa; order Semaeostomeae; family Pelagiidae; genus Chrysaora; species Chrysaora quinquecirrha. The sequence continues at coordinate 5,986,897 of JACTAT010000037.1, forward strand.
TGAAACAATGGGCCTAAAAGGAGGAAGAGAATCAGGAGAACGTGGTTTGTGCATTTTGGGCAAACCGTATATTCTAGCAGGTTGAGAGCCGGAAGGATAAATTTTATTATACGTTTCACTATCTAGATGACCTTTCTTTTTTAGCTCTCTTAAAAAGCGCTGTGAGTTAATGTAATTTAATGTTGTAATTTGTTGTTTTTTAAGCGGATCTATCATACCTTGCTAATTCCTATGTTTCCTCCTATCGACCATCTCAAAACGAGCTGAAGAAATACCGAATTTTGAAGGCGCTTAAGCAGAAGAAAGATATAGTCATCTTGAAACCAGACAAGGGCAATGGTGTTGTCATCCTTGACAGAAAGGTATATGAAGAAAGTGTTTTAAATTTAATATCGGACAGTTCTAAATTTGATAAATTAAATAGTGATCCTTGAGATTAGTTTCAAAAAAACGACAACAGATTTTAGTTTAAAAGACATGTTTCGGATTCATCATCCATCTTCAGTTAAATTAACGCTTACATTTTGTGATTATTTATAACAAAATTATTTGGCAGATTTACAAAAAACCGTTACAATATTTGAAAATACAAAAGGTAACTTAAAATTTTAAATTTGAAAGTTTAAAAATACAATAGTAGCTAATGACAAACTAACCAATAGTAAAAGACACATTATTTGTACAAGGCACATGACAAACAACAGGAAAACAACACAGGGAGGAAAATTAAAAGTTCAAACCTAAAAGGAACCACTCTGTATTTCAAATTACCATATTTGAATTTGTCTAGCTTTGCTAAGCGTAAAATTCGTAAATTACTCAGAGATTATTGTAAGAACTTGGATATAAGGCTAGTTTTTTCTTCTTATAAGGTTAGGAACTTGTTTACAGTGAAGGATTCTATTCCTAAATCGCTCCGTTCTCGTGTTGTCTACAAATTTTCTTGTGCGGGATGTAATTCCGTTTACGTTGGTGAAACCAATCGTCATTTCTCCACACGAGTTCGTGAACATTTATCTAGGGATAAGAATTCTCACGTATACAAGCATCTGCAGGGTTCTGAATCTTGTCGTAGTCTCTCAAACGAGAACTGCTTCAGTATTCTGGATTCTGCAGAAACGTTTTACCAACTTAAGATAAAAGAAGCTCTCCATATTCTCTGGGAAAAGCTGAATTTAAATAAACAATTGTTTCATGTCAATTTAGGTTTGAACTTTTAATTTTCCTCCCTGTGTTGTTTTCGTGTTGTTTGTCATGTGCCTTGTACAAATAATGTGTCTTTTACTATTGGTTAGTTTGTCATTAGCTACTATTGTATTTTTAAACTTTCAAATTTAAAATTTTAAGTTACCTTTTGTATTTTCAAATATTGTAACGGTTTTTTGTAAATCTGCCAAATAATTTTGTTATAAATAATCACAAAATGTAAGCGTTAATTTAACTGAAGATGGATGATGAATCCGAAACATGTCTTTTAAACTAAAATCTGTTGTCGTTTTTTTTGAAACTAATCTCAAGTCTCATAGTGCTGAGAAATTTTGTTAAAATAGTGATCCAACTTTAACTCGTGAGGGCAAATTACAATGCTTTTTAAGAGAGCTAAAAAAGAAAGGTCATCTAGATAGTGAAACGTATGATAAAATTTATCGTTCAAGAGTCAGCAAAAATGTATATGCTCCTGCAGGAGGTAATAAAACACAAAAAAGAAAAGGATAAATTTTCTGAAATGCATACTAACATCCAAAATTATCCAGATGTTGAATTTATTATTTATGGTGGTGATTTCAATACAGTTCTTGATACTAACCTAGACAGAAGTAGAGACATAACATACATTGACAGATCAAAACATCCTCTTATTGAGACAATTAATGAAAATTATTTACAAGATATTTGGAGAACCTTTCACCCGGATGAAAAGCAATATACATACAAAAGCCCAGTTGCAACATACAGCAGACTTGACAGATTTTATACCTCAAAAGCTACAATGCACTACTTTACAAAATGTCAAGTTGTTCCTTTTCCTCACTCTGATCATCAAAAACTGTTACTTGTTTTTGATTTTGATAAAATAAAGCGGGGAAAGGGATCATGGAAAATGAATACCTCCATCTTACAACAAGAAGAGTATACACTTGCAATGTCAGGATTTCTTCAGTTCTGGATTTCAATATTTCATACTCTTCATAATCCACTTGACTGGTGGGATAAAGCTGAAAAACAAATAGCAAAAATTACTAAACAATATTGCATGAAACTCTCAATTGAATGCAAAAAGAAGAAATCAAAACTCTATAAACAATTACGTAATGCAACCAAAAAAGCAGAACGGACAGACAGGCAGTCATTCAAAGATTTAGTGGACCGTATCGCAAAAGAAATAAAATGCGTTGAAACAAACGAAGCATTCAATTTAAAAGTCAAAGCGAAAGCACATTGGAGAGAAGAGGGTCAGAGGGTCACCAAATATTTTTGTAATGTAGAGAAAAAACGCCAAGCTGCTCAAGTTATGCAATCTGTTGAGACCAAAACAGGAACAATATTACACAATCCAAAATATATGCTTGAAACTGTCAAAATATTTTACTCTGACTTATTTGCAAACGAAACCACAGACGCCTCTAAACAAGATGAACTCCTTTCAAAAGTAGAAAAGAAACTTCCTGACATTGACAGAGACTCTTGTGAGGGCCAACTAACAAAAGATGAATTATACACGGCACTTTCTGAGTTGAAAAATAATAAAACACCAGGCCTCGATGGTATTCCAGTAGAGTTTTATAAAACCTTCTGGAATATCATTGGGGAGTATTTTACAAGGGTTGCTAACACCTGCTTTGAATTACAACAACTTTCCCAATCTCAACGTGTAAGCTTAATTTCAACACTTTACAAGAAAGGTGACAAAAATGATCTCGGGAATTGGAGACCAATTAGTCTGCTCAATGTTGACTACAAGATAATTGTAAAAACTCTTGCCAATCGTTTACGAGATGTATTATCAAGCATTGTTTCTGAAGATCAAACAGGCAGTGTCCCAAATAGATCAATTTTGTCAAATGGCCATATATTAAGAGATCTTATTTACTATGCTGAAAATGAAAATCTCCCAGCAGCCCTTCTTTCTTTACATCAAATGAAAGCCTTTGACCGTGTAAACTGGAATTTCCTTTTCAAAACCCTAGAAAGCTTTGGTTTTGGGCCACAATTCATTTCATATATTAAAACATTGTATCATAATATTAGTAGTTGTGTTAAAGTAAACGGGTACATCTCTGCCCCATTCACCCTTGGTAGGGGTGTGAGGCAGGGATGTTGATATTGAAAAGAAAGCTGATGCCATTACATAATCTTGGATTTCTAAATATCTTCAAAATGACAATCAGTCAAAATGGAAAGCTCTGTTCGCCTTGAACTTTGATAAGTACTGTAAAAGAACTTTAACATTGGTGCAAAAATATTCAAATGTTACTTACGTCCAATCGAAATAAAACATGTCCCACAGTTTTATCGCGGTGTCATAAAATGTTTTGCAGACATTTTTCAGACCTTAGACTAAAACCCACAGATATTGAAGGAATTTACAATGAACCCCTATTTGATAATTTCTACACACATCTTGATACCAGTAATGCTTGGATACAAGCTAACATTACAACAATACGAGATATTTGTTATGAATTTACAACTGGATTCTTACCTTCCAATGCCCTGAATGAATTAATCCCTTCTGGTTTCTCTGACAATTTTTACTCCAAATTGAAATCGCGTCTACCCCCTGAATGGAAAGAAAACACAGCAACTGAGTGTAGCAATGAAAGAAGTTTATCGGATGACTTTGATGTTAGAAATAACAAAGATGAATATTTCAAAAAACAGACGACATTTTGGAACTTGTAAGACATGTTTCTAATTACATTAATTCATCTTCAGTTACAATGTTGAACACTACAAAATTGTGAAATATAAAGGCAAAAATACATCATTATATTAACAAAGCGACACATTGAAAAACAAAAGCGTAACAAGATCGGTAAAGATTAATCAAAAAACTTTGAAAAAGAAAGATAATGAAAACTAGAAAAACATAGTTACAAAGCTCAAAGGGATAAAGTTAAAATTATAATGAAAAAGTTGCTTATTGAGGGTTGGTTTCTCCCAGTTAATATGTAGAGCTTCCTTAATTTTTAACTGAAAAGTGGTGTTAGAAGTATCTAAAATTTTAAAACAATCTGAGTTACAAAGAGGTCGGCAAGATGGAGACTCTTGCAGGTGCTTAAAGATGTGAGAATTCCTATCCCGGGATAGATGTTCACGGACACGTGTTGCGAAATGTCGACTGGTTTCATCAACATACGATGCAGAATTACATCCTGCGCAAACAAATTTGTAAACAACACGTGCCTTAAGTGATCCAGGGATGGAATCCTTAACCCCAAACAAGTTACGAATTTTAAAAGAAGTAAAAACAATCCGTATATCTAAATCTTTACAGTAACGATTAATTAAAGTTCTTATTTTACGCTGAGTCATATTTGAGTATGGTCCTATGAAAGGTAACTTAAAATAGCTAGTAGTGATGTTCTGTGAGGCTGCTGAAAGTTGTGATGATTGAGAAGAGTTATGGACCTTATCAATGTAGTTGTTAACTACCCTATCAATAAGATAAGATGGAAAAAGATTTTTCTTAAGAGTAGTAATGAGACTTTTAATATCCTTATCAAAACCTAGCGAAGTGCTGTTATGATTAAACCAGTTTTGTAAGAAAACGAGGTGAAGCTAAAGAAGTTAGTCAGTAGACCTGGGTAAGTACTTTTATGATAGACCGAAGTGAGCAATGTGTTAGGATTACTGTTATCATTAAGAACATCTACAAAAGGAATCTTGTTATTAACCTCCTTCCCATAGTGAATCTAATATTAGGATGCTGTTTGTTAACAAAATCAAAGAAAGTAAGGCGTCATTTTCGTTACGGAACAAAAAAAATTGTATCGTCCACGTAGCGGCGTTAGAATAAGACATTAGGCCCTACATAAGATTCCAACCAAATCTTCTCATGGTGTCCCATGAAAAGATTGGCAAGAACCGGTGCTAATGGCGATCCCATGGCTACTCCATCGATCTGGTCATAATAAACCCCTTTAAATAAGAAATGAGTTTGTGCTGTAGCGAAAATGAATAACTTTTTAAGATCGGCCTTAGATATTGTAAGACTAGGATTACCTTCAGAAATGTACTTAACAGGGAGATCGACAGATTCTACAAGCAGGATGTTAGTGAATTGGCTTTCAACATCGAAGGAGACCATAAACTTATTAGAGGTAGAAAGGGTTTTGAGATCAGAAACAAAAGAAAAAGTATCAATAGCACAGTGTTCCTTAGGAATATGAGGATCTAACAAAGAACATAAATATTTAGCTAAATCATAGTTGTAAGTGCGAATAGATGAAACAATGGGCCTAAAAGGAGGAAGAGAATCAGGAGAACGTGGTTTGTGCATTTTGGGCAAACCGTATATTCTAGCAGGTTGAGAGCCGGAAGGATAAATTTTATCATACGTTTAACTATCTAGATGACCTTTCTTTTTTAGCTCTCTTAAAAAGCGCTGTGAGTTAATGTAATTTAATGTTGTAATTTGTTGTTTTTTAAGCGGATCTATCATACCTTGCTAATTCCTATGTTTCCTCCTATCGACCATCCCAAAACAAGCTGAAGAAATACCGAATTTTGAAGGCGCTTAAGCAGAAGAAAGGTATAGTCATCTTGAAACCAGACAAGGGCAATGGTGTTGTCATCCTTGACAGAAAGGTATATGAAGAAAGTGTTTTAAATTTAATATCGGACAGTTCTAAATTTGATAAATTAAATAGTGATCCAACTTTAACTCGTGAGGGCAAATTACAATGCTTTTTAAGAGAGCTAAAAAAGAAAGGTCATCTAGATAGTGAAACGTATGATAAAATTTATCGTTCAAGAGTCAGCAAAAATGTATATGCTCCTGCAGGAGGTAAAAAAACACAAAAAAGAAAAGGATAAATTTTCTGAAATGCATACTAAAATCCAAAATTATCCAGATGTTGAATTTATTATTTATGGTGGTGATTTCAATACAGTTCTTGATACTAACCTAGACAGAAGTAGAGACATAACATACATTGACAGATCAAAACATCCTCTTATTGAGACAATTAATAAAAATTATTTACAAGATATTTGGAGAACCTTTCACCCAGATGAAAAGCAATATACATACAAAAGCCCAGTTGCAACATACAGCAGACTTGACAGATTTTATACCTCAAAAGCTACAATGCACTACTTTACAAAATGTCAATTTGTTCCTTTTCCTCACTCTGATCATCAAAAACTGTTACTGGTTTTTGATTTTGATAAAATAAAGCAGGGAAAGGGATCATGGAAAATGAATACGTCCATCTTACAACAAGAAGAATATACACTTGCAATGTCAGGATTTCTTCAGTTCTGGATTTCAATATTTCATACTCTTCATAATCCACTTGACTGGTGGGATAGAGCTGAAAAACAAATAGCAAAAATTACTAAACAATATTGCATGAAACTCTCAATTGAATGCAAAAAGAAGAAATCAAAACTCTATAAACAATTACGTAATGCAACCAAAAAAGCAGAACGGACAGACAGGCAGTCATTCAAAGATTTAGTGGACCGTATCGCAAAAGAAATAAAATGCGTTGAGACAAACGAAGCATTCAATTTAAAAGTCAAAGCGAAAGCACATTGGAGAGAAGAGGGTCAGAGGGTCACCAAATATTTTTGTAATGTAGAGAAAAAACGCCAAGCTGCTCAAGTTATGCAATCTGTTAAGACCAAAACAGGAACAATAGCACACAATCTAAAAGATATGCTTGAAACTGTCAAAATATTTTACTCTGACTTATTTGCAAACGAAACCACAGACGCCTCTAAACAAGATGAACTCCTTTCAAAAGTAGAAAAGAAACTTCCTGACATTGACAGAGACTCTTGTGAGGGCCAACTAACAAAAGATGAATTATACACGGCACTTTCTGAGTTGAAAAATAATAAAACACCAGGCCTCGATGGTATTCCAGTAGAGTTTTATAAAACCTTCTGCAATATCATTGGGGAGCATTTTACAAGGGTTGCTAACACCTGCTTTGAATTACAACAACTTTCCCAATCTCAACGTGTAAGCTTAATTTCAACACTTTACAAGAAAGGTGACAAAAATGATCTCGGGAATTGGAGACCAATTAGTCTGCTCAATGTTGACTACAAGATAATTGTAAAAACTCTTCCCAATCGTTTACGAGATGTATTATCAAGAATTGTTTCTGAAGATCAAACAGGCAGTGTCCCAAATAGATCAATTTTGTCAAATGGCCATATATTAAGAGATCTTATTTACTATGCTGAAAATGAAAATCTCCCAGCAGCCCTTCTTTCTTTACATCAAATGAAAGCCTTTGACCGTGTAAACTGGAATTTCCTTTTCAAAACCCTAGAAAGCTTTGGTTTTGGGCCACAATTCATTTCATATATTAAAACATTGTATCATAATATTAGTAGTTGTGTTAAAGTAAACGGGTACATCTCTGCCCCATTCACCCTTGGTAGGGGTGTGAGGCAGGGATGTTGATATTGAAAAGAAAGCTGATGCCATTACATAATCTTGGATTTCTAAATATCTTCAAAATGACAATCAGTCAAAATGGAAAGCACTGTTCGCCTTGAACTTTGATAAGTATAAGAACTTTAACATTGGTGCAAAAATATTCAAATGTTACTTACGTCCAATCGAAATAAAACATGTCCCACAGTTTTATCGCGATGTCATAAAATGTTTTGCAGAAATTTTTCAGACCTTAGACTAAAACCCACACATATTGAAGGAATTTACAATGAACCCCTATTTGACAATTTCTATACACATCTTGATACCAGTAATGCTTGGATACAAGCTAACATTACAACAATACGAGATATTTGTTATGAATTTACAACTGGATTCTTACCTTCCAATGCCCCAAATGAATTAATCCCTTCTGGTTTCTCTGACAATTTTTACTCCAAATCGCGTCTACCCCCTGAATGGAAAGAAAAAACAGCAACTGAGTGTAGCAATGAAAGAAGTTTATCGGATGACTTTTATGTTAGAAATACCAAAGATGAATATGTTGTATTTTCATCTCTGACTTGCAAAACATTTTACAATATGCTCATCTTGAAAGATCAAAATGTTGTTCTTCAGAAATTTAGGGTTTTTTGGGAACAAAAAATAGGTTTTATCAACTGGCCAAGACTCTTTAAAACTTTATTTAAAAGAAATCATGACAGAAAATCTGCCAACATTCAGTGGAAGTTCCTTCAACTTTGCCTCCCTACCTATGAAAGATTATATAGACATAGGATTGTCCAAACCCCTGCATGTCAAAGATGCAATTCCTATGATGAAACTTCACTTCATGCCTTTTTCAATTGTAGCCTGCCAGTAAACTGTGGAAATTTGTATTCAAACTTATTAAGAAAATCAACCCCACCCTCAGTCTAAACAATATTAGCAAATTTGTTATCCTTGGCTTTTACGAATATAAACCCAACTTACCTGTGGAAAACAAGAAATGAAATCACTTTTGACAACAAAAGAGATGATTTGAAAAACAGATTCATCTTCAAGGTTATTTCCAAACTCACGCTAGCGAATCTATAATCACTACTGTGGTGGATAATCACTACTGTGATGGTACTATTTGCGTACTGTGGTGGTAGTTTCTGCGTACTGTGGTGGATAATCACTACTTGTGGTGGTTTACTATGCTTGCGGTGGTGGCAGTTTTGGCTTACTGTGGTAGATAATCACTACTTGTGGTGGTTTACTATGCTTGCTGTGGTGGCAGTTTTGGCTTACTGTGGTGGATAATCACTACTTGTGGTGGTTTACTATGCTTGCGGTGGTGGCAGTTTTGGAGTACTGTGGTGGATAATCACTACTGTGGTGGTATTATTTGCGTACTGTGGTGGTAGTTTTTGCGTACTGTGGTGGATAATCACTACTTGTTGTGGGTTATAATGCTTTATGTGGTGAATACGAAATCATAGCAAAACTCTATAGATCAAGCAAGAAAAAACCACAAAATCCACCACAGTACGCCAAAACTGCCACCACCGCAAGCATAGTAAACAACCACAAGTTGTGATTATCCACCACAGTACGCCAAAAATGCCACCACCGCAAGCATAGTAAACCACCACAAGTAGTGATTATCCACCACAGTACGCCAAAACTGCCACCACCGCAAGCATAGTAAACCACCACAAGTAGTAATTATCCACCACAGTAAGCCAAAACTGCCACCACCGCAAGCATAGTAAACCACCACAAGTAGTGATTATCCACCACAGTACGCAGAAACTACCACCACAGTATGCAAATAGTACCACCACAGTAGTGATTATCCACCACAGTAGTGATTATAGATTCGCTAGCGTGAAACTCAAAGAAGAACATTTCATTGCTTCACAAGATGTTGAATCTCTCAATCTATTTGAACAAAAATGGTGTCAAAATGGCGTCCTTGCTTCCCTTGAGCATCGAAAACTCAAAATCAACATCCCATAAGACTTGCCTCGTTTTCATTTCCCCAATTTCTGTTTTTTTTCTCTCCTTTTTTCCTGCTTCGCTTTTCCGTTTTTCCTTTTATTTTATGAATAATTATTGCGTTTATTAAATTGTTTATTCATTTGTTTCAACGTTTGAATTTTTTAACTTAGAATTAGGGAATTTCAATTGTAGTTTAATAAGTATTTAATTAGTTGTAGTTTATTCATTTGGTTTTAACATTAGAATTTTATAGTATTGGGTTTGCTTAGGTTAGTTTAATTAGGTTGTTAAGTATTTATTAATTTCATTAGTTGTAGTTTTATCATTAGTTAAGTAGGTATTTATTAAGATTAGTATTGAGTTTATTAGAATAGATATAAGTTGTAGTTTCATGTAGCTATAATAATTTAGTTAAATTTGAAATTAGAAATGAACAATTGAACAATGAACAATTAATCAATACACAGTGAACATTCAGAGAGGAATTTCAATTTCAATTTAATTTAAATTATTTTAACTTGTATATATGTTGAGTTAATTGGAAAAATTAAACGGGCGTAGGCATGTGCCTAGCTCAAAAAAAAAATTGACGAACAAGGAGATTCTTCCAGGGCGAGGCCTTTCCATTGCAGTTCGGTTTGGCTGACCCCTGCGATTACTGCAAAAGTTGGTAACTCGACCGTACAATTTCTGGTAGTGGGGACCTGCGTTTGCGCTAGTCCCCTTCCAGTAGTACTAATGTCAAATTCTGCATACATATCTGCACACCACCACGACTTGCCAGATACCAGGCATCTCTCGACACGAAAATTCCCCTACTCTACAAAGAGTGTGCAAGTTACCGACCGCTTGCTGTTTTCCACATCTTTTGCCCAGGTGCCGGAAGATGCACCAACCTTTACCACATTCGTACAGCCGCAACCGGAAGCCCATCCTTTGCAACACTATGATAGAGCAAGCTGGGCTTCCACGAATGCCACGCCTGCTGTTCACAAAAGTAAAGAAACCAACTCCACCACCGAAATCTAGCGCTGCAATCCAGAAAGCAAACAACCATCAACCTGCACCCAATATGGAAATCGAAACCAAAGACCCTGCTACTAAATCTGCCTCTGACTACCCACCCTTCAAAAAAGGAGCAAAAAGACCCACCACTGGAACTGCAGAAAAGAAACCACGAAAGAAACCTGTGGGTAAGAACACTCAGACTCCAACATAAATCATATTTTTATATTATTTCCCTTATTTTCTTATATTTACAACTACTATGGCTTGTATTGCTAGCATAAATGTGAATGGGTTGAGAGACCCCTGTCGTCGTGACACAATTTTTCACAATTTATTTGCTAAAAATTTTGACATAATTATGTTGCAAGAAACGCATTTAAACTCCACTGAACTTGACAAAACCTTCCCAAATTGGAAAGGAAAAACCTTTCATTCCCTGTCAACAGACAACAGAAAGGGTGTCTCGATTTTAATCTCTGATAAAATCAACACTACAATACATTCACATTATGCCTGCAATACAGGTCACTATGTAATTATAGACCTCTCTGTTGACGAAAATCGATTTATTCTCGCTAATATTTATGCCCTGAGTGGAGGACAAGACACCATTGTTCGTCGAGAAGATTTTCTTAGAAACCTTCAAAATGATTTGAACAAGTACCCACGTACTTTTCCTTTCATCGTTGGTGGTGATTTTAATTGCGTTTTAAATAATAATCTTGATAGATCGAATAACGTTACCTATGTAGATAGAAGTGCCCAGAATCTTAAACACTTCTCAAACGTCTTCAACTTAGAGGATACCTGGCGTACCCATAATCCTACTTAAAAAGAATTTACCTATCGCAGCTCCCTAGGATCCTTTAGCAGACTTGATAAATTCTATACTTCTCGCGAATTTCGCGATAAATTTTCTAAATTCCCCACTCCGATCATGATAAAATTATTTTAAAACTCGATTTCTCTTGCATAAACACGGACCTGGATCTTGGATGTTAAATACATCTACCTTGAAAGAACAATCCTTTCTCAACCTCATCAATGGTTTCATAGACACCTGGAAAGGCAAGAAGGGGGACTTTCACTCTTTGTCTGACTGGTGGGAGTACGGAAAATCTCGTATCCAATCAATCGCTAAAAAATACTCAGCTAAGCGTAAGAAAGAACATATGAAGAGAAAGTCCAAGTTATACAAAAAACTGCGCAACTCCAAACGCAAAGCCAAAACAACAGGGGACCCCAGGTTTTTTACCCTCACAAAAACCCTATCGGATGAGGTAAAACATATAGAAACCAAAGAAGCTGAGGCCGTGAAAATTCGCGCTAAAGCAAAATGGACAGAACAAGGAGAACGAGTCACCAACTACTTCTGTTCGATCGAAAAGAAACGGCAAGGTGATAGGACTATGAAAGCAATTACAAATAGTCAAGGTATTATAGTTTCTAAACCCCATGAAATCTTAGATTCTGTTAAGACTTTCTATGAAGAGCTCTACACAGCTGAACCTACTGATGATAACTGCCAACAGGAACTTTTAGGTAAACTATCTTGAACCCTTCTGAACGACAAGAAACAAGCCTGCAAGGGCAAAATTACCCTTAAGGAAATGTCGTTAGCACTAAGCCAGATGGTGAACAATAAATCACCAGGCACGGATGGCCTACCGTACAAGTTTTACAAAATTTTCTGGAATAAAATCTCCGAAAATTTCTTAGCTGTTGTTAATGAATGATATGAAAATAGAAATCTCACCCCTTTGCAGCAAATAGCCTTGATTTCTTGCCTGTTCAAAAAGGGCGAGAGAGAGAAAATTGAAAATTGGCGACCTATAAGCCTGTTAAATTGCGACTATAAGATCATTGCCAAAGTTATTTCTAATCGCCTTTCACATGTTCTACCTTGCATAGTGGCTGAAGATCAGACCTGTTCCGTTCTGGGAAGGACTATTCTCTCTAACTGTCATGTTTTACGCGATTTAATCCAAATAAGTGAGGATGACAACCTCCCTGTGGGCTTACTTGCGATTGATCAAATAAAGGCTTTCGATAGAGTTAACTGGAATTTCCTCTTCATAACCCTTGAAAAGTTGAACTTCGGTCCGGTTTTTATTAGCTGGGTTAAATTGCTTTACACAGATATAAAAAGCTCTGTTAAAGTCAATGGTTACATTTCAGACACTTTTAACCCCACCCGAGGGGTCAGACAGGGCTGTCCTCTTTCTGCCCTTCTCTATGTCATCATTGCTGAAGTTTTCGCTGAAAACCTCAGACAAGATCGAAAGATCAAAGGTATCACTGTTAACAAAACCGAATTTAAAATTGTACAGTATGCCGATGACACGACTCTAATCCTTCAAGGAAATCCCTCAATCCTTGCTTGTCAACAACACCTCACTGACTTTGAAAAAGCCACAGGTGCAAAAATAGATACAGACAAAACTGAAGGCCTCTGGCTGGGAAGCTTTAAAAATGGAAACGACTCTCCGTTTGGTTTCGACTGGTCGAAAAAGTCTTTGAAAATCCTTGGAATCTTCTTTGGACTACATAATGTTTCTAAGCTAAAGTGGGACTCTAAAATCTCGAAATTTCAAAAGACACTAAATCTTTGGAAAAATCGCGACCTCACATTTCGCGGTAAAGCTATTGTAGCAAATCAACTTGCTTGTTCTGTTTTACTTTACACTTCCACTATCTTTCCCATCCCTCAATGGGCTCTGAAAACCTTAAATGAGAGTCTGTGGGCCTTTCTTTTCAACGGCAAAAAGCCGCCAATCAAACGTATTCAAGCAAAGCTTCCATACACTGATGGCGGCCTCAATTTTGTTGATATTGAAAGGAAAGCCCAAAGCCTCCATTTGTCCTGGCTAGCCAAACTGTTTGACAAAGAACAAACAGGAAAATAGGAAGTCCTATTCACTTACTTTCTTGGGAAATATAAAGACCTCAATATTGGGCCTAATGTTTTCTTATTTCAAGGCAAATCAATAAACTGCCTTGTTTTTATAAATCGCTTTTGAACTCTTATCTGAATCTCTGCAACAACAAAAGATCTAATCCAAACCCTGCTATTGAAATCTTCAATGAACCACTGTTCGATAATTATTTTATAGCTAAAGAAAAGCTCCCATTCGTACAGACATGGGTCGATGCAGGGGTTACTCTGGTTTGAGACGTGACTTACGAACTCTCCCCCGGATTTCTCCCAAGTCTTGCCCTTCAAGAACTTGTAGGAGAACGCTTTAGGAAAAAGGATCATGATATTATGCTTCCCTTATTCCCCCCGAGTATCAAGAAATTGTTAGGAAAAACGCTGCACCCCCCATTCACTTCTCTGTAGACTTTAAGCTTCCCCTTACTGGATTGAACAAACCTATTTCGAAACAAACATCAAAAGACTTTTATCACTATCTTGTTGCTTCTACTCTCGATTTACCTTCTCAGAAATTCAGACTGTTTTGGAATAACAAATTCGGCAATTTAGATTAGAAATTTAAGTCAATTTTCTCTCGCGATAACGATCGGAAATCTTGTGATTTACAATGGAAGTTAATCCAGCTTGCCCTCCCGACAGCTGATAAACTTTCCAGACATAACATCATTGATAATCCGAATTGTCTACGTTGTCAAAGGAACATAGAGACTTCTGTGCATCTCTTTGTTTGCTGCCCTTTAGTCCATGACCTTTGGCAAACAGTAATCCAATTGACTAAAGACCTGGATCTAAATGTAAACATTGATCTTAACAACCTAGAATACTTTGTTATTATTGGGTTTCCCTTAAATAAAACCACGCAAGCTTTAATTCCTGCTCTAACTGTTCGCGATATCGCACTGCGTTCTGTTTGGTCAACCCGAAATAAAATTGTCTTTGATAATGAAGTTAAAAACCCTCTAGATATTTTTAAATCTAAACTTAGACACAAAATTAAAGAACAATTTCATCTCTCTAAAGATTCAAATGCTAACCTTTCGTTATTTAAAACCAACTGGTGCTGAAACAATGTTTTAGCCTCAGTTGTAAATAATAACTTACACGTAAACATCTAAAACATGCTTACTATTGCTTAAAACAACAACAACAATGTTAAAATCACTATATTTTGCGCGGGAAACCACTACTGCTGACCAACGAAACCTCTTGGTTCCAGTTTAAAAAAGCAATACAAACAGCCCCTTACGATCCTGTTATAACCACATGTACCACACACTTGATGCACCTTATGGACATCAAGATGAAAATTTTTCCAAACCCCCATAATTGATTCATGATGCTCCTTATAGGCATAATTTGAAATGTACTTAGTACCCTGTAATACATACTTGATGATCCTAATGGACATCTTGTTCAAATGTATTGTTGTATATATTTGCATATTATAATATCGCTATGTTATTTTATCAATACTTAATAATTTTATCGTTACGTCCTAATATTTAGTATTACTATTAGTATTTAACTTCTTTACATTCCGAGCTTGAATACACATAAAGCAGCAGACCCCTACTAAGTCTAGCACAGTTCGACTCCAGAAAAGAGGGGAAGCAACAACAACGACAATGTCCACTCAGGTTTCCAAATAATCCATGTGTTTTCAAACTTGTTATGGATTAATTCAAGTTAATGTAATGTGACTGGCACAAGTTATGCCATTGAAGTCTAATGAACACTGAAATTAACATATCGAGAATTTGAAACAGTATTCACTTTAGAATAATTTTTATTTTTGTCATTATTTTAGTTTATTTTTTAATTTAAATCTTTGTAAATATTTTTACTTTGATAAATAAAACGGGTGCTGGCATTCGCCAGACTCAAACGAAAAAAAAATTGATCAACAAGGAGATTCTTCCAGGGCGAGGCCCTTCCATTGCAGTTCGGTTTGGCTGACCCCTGCGATTACCGCAAACGTTGGTAACTCGACCGTACAATTTCTGGTAGTGGGGACCTGCGTTCGCGCTAGTCCCCTTCCAATAGTACTAATCTCAAATTCTGCATACATGTCAGCACACCATCACAACTTGCCAGATACCAGGCATCTCTCGATACAAAAGTTCCCCTACTCTGCAAAGAGTGTGCAAGTTACCGACCGTTTGCCGTTTTCGACATCTTCCGCTCCAGATGCCGGAAGATGCACCGACATCTACCACATTCGTACAGCCCCAACCGGAAGCCCATCCTTTGCAACACTATCTAAGAGCAAGCTGGGCTTCCACAAATGCCACGCCTGCTGTTCCAACTGTCAAGAGTGCTCACCACACCTTCTCAGCAGCACTGCACACCCACCAAGATCTACCCCCATCAACCCACTTCGTATGCATCAAACTTTACAGGTACATGTGCATGTGCACACTTCTGCCTCTCTAGCCTGTAGTGTCATGCACATTCGGCCCTCTAGCTTTCGCCTACGACCATACCACCATGAATATACCGGTTCTCTTCCGATCACCACAGTCAAGCATGGTCGGGCCAGGTCAGTACCTGGATGGGTGACCGCCTGGGAACACCTGGTGTTCTAGGCTTCACTTTTTGCAATTGCAGTCCTTCTTTTCAACCGACGTAGCCAGGCCAGGTATTGCACACGGACTGGCAATTCCATATCGCTGTCCTGCACCCACGTGTGATTGTAACACGTCTGCAGACGCGGCCTGAAGCGAAGACTAGTTCGTTATCGCTTTTCGGCCTTTTGGCTAAGCTCTACGGCGAAGCCCTACCCGATTGCATTGCAACCGGAAACTGAGGAGCTCACCCCATTGTTTTTTGGGTTCAAAGGTGATATAGTCTGTGCTATATATAACCTGGCGCCACTTGATTGGCAGGCAGTGTACTTTGCATCTTTTCACTGATTTTCTATCTTGGATTGCATCTATTGTGGTAAACTTACTATCTTGGATTGCATCTATTGTGGTCAAATTTCGAACTTGGATTGCATCTATTGTGGTTTTTTCAAGATTCTCATCATCATGGCTTATGCTGCTGCTGCTGCTCCAATGTCTCGTGTATCCATGTATTCTCAAGCAAATGCTTTCCCCACGGCAACTGGTGCCTTTGGCAGATTGAAGCGTCCTAATTCTGTATCGTTACGTATTCCAGCAGGCTGTAAAGTGGAGCCAAGAGAAATTTACGGAATTTGTGAGGAGATTTTTGAAATACGACCGATTTCGTTAGCAAAAAGTACAAATGGCGACATCATCATCACTACCAAAGACCCCGAACAAAAGAAAAAAATCATGAAATTCGCTGCTGTCAAAGTCAGTTCTGGGAAACATTGGCAATTTTTGATCCGGCTTCTACAACTGTCTTTGTAAATGTATATAGTGTACCATTTGAGTTGCACAATGACGCAGTGGTCCGCAAGTTACAGAAATATGGCACTGTTCTGAGTATTCGGCGAGGCCATCATGCAGATATGTCAGAATGCGAAAATGGAGCTCGCCACCTCCGCATGAATTTGAGGAAAGCAATTCCTTCGTTTATTCATTTTGGAAGTGAGTCCTTCCGCGTTCGCTATACTGGTCAACCGGAGACCTGCCGTAGATGCGATGAGTGCGGTCACAACGCAGGAAGCTGTAAACGGTCACACTGTTTTAACTGCGCCAAAATGGACCACACAATATCTGCTTGCCCTTTAAACAAAATCTGTGCCATATGTGGCTCGGCTTGACACGATATTTCCGAATGTGTGGAGTGGATGCCCCACGAGGAAGACCTCGATAACTTCCGTATGGACTACCAAACCCCAGTCTTGGAAGACGAAGCTGAAGGACAGAGAAACCAGAAGGCGGAAGGTGATGATGAGGAAGTGGATGCTGAGGACGATGGACAGGACGAAGATGATGGAAATGAGGCTGACGACGATGAAGATGATGAAGACAAGAGCAACACCGAGAAGGAAGATGAAACCCTGGCCATCAACACGGTAGAAGAACCAATTCCCTCCATTCTATCTAATCCTACCCCACCCAACCCATTTGCAAATATCGCATTCAACCAACCCAAACCACCAGTAACTTTCTCATTCACTGCATCTCCCACATTGTTTTCAGACACACAACCTCACTCTCTGGAGGAGCTCTTTAGCAAGAAACCACCCAAAGTCCACTTGAATCCTTCAGCAACATCACAAACCTGGCCAAGCAACCATTCCACCTTCTGAACCACCCAAACCCCAAAGACCTCCAAAAAAACCCTCCCGAAAACCAAATCTCCCTCCAAAGCCAACTACCACGAAACCATCACAGCAGGAGACTGCTGTTCATTTCGACGCAAGCAGTTCTTCCAAGCGTCTTCAACAGTTGGAAGCGTGATTGAGAACAACGAGAAGAAGAAAAGCTCCACCCGTCCTCCGAAGAAGAAGTCAGAGTCCTTTGTAAGTAGAATTATAAATAAATTTAATAATAATAAGGACCAAAAATGAACTATTCTGTCGCATAAAAATATTCGCAATTTGTCTGTATCTGTATATATCATTGCCTAGCAATTTTTTAAATAAAATATCCCCAGACACTAAAATAGTCTAACAATGAACTTAAAATGTATAACAACAAATACTCATGGTCTGAAGGACTTTCGCAAACGTCAGACCATCCTCCAGTGGGTTAAAAACTAAAAACAGGACGTTATCTTTTTGCAAGAAACGCACCTTTCCTCGGCTGATCTTGATCAGTTAAAACAGGAATGGGAAGGCCAAGTGTTTCTGTCTCCTGGCAACAACCACAGCGCTGGAGTTTCTACGCTTTTTTCCCATAGATCAAATTTCAAATTAATTTCTCAATCCCATGATCTGGCTGGACGGTATTTGAATCTCATATGCGACTTTGGTGAGACACATATTCAATTTTGCAATATTTATGCGCCTAACCATGTTTCTCAATGTAAGGACTTTTCTGAATCCTTACACGCTGTACTGAAAGGGGGCATCCCTACAGTTTTTGTGGAGATTTCAACTGCATCGAAGACTCCTTTTTAGACAAAAACGGTGGAGACTACAATTTAGCATTAACAGCTTTAAAAGCTTTGCAACTGCTCAACCTTACGTAAGATTTTAAAGATGTTTTCCGACATTTAAATCCGTCAACACGTAATTTCACATGGACCAATCCTGATGGTTCTATCTCGTGTCGGAGATATTTTTCGTAATTGTAGTTATTCCCAAATAGTGTTTTTTTCCTATTCCGATCACGATGCTCCAAGCATCTCTTTCAGACTCCCGAACTCTTTGAAAAAGGGTCCGGGGGTCTGGAAATTTAATACCTCTCTCTTAGATAATCCTATTTTTGTCGATAAAATCAAAACCTTCTGGTTCCATTGGCAGCTACGGAAGATTGATTTCCGAGATTTAAATGCCTGGTGGGATATTGGGAAACGCAAAATTAAACATATTGCTATGAAACTCTCTAAGGGCTTAGCACGGGAACGTCGCCAAAAGGGAGCCCGTTTAGAAAAGAAGCTCAGGGATCTTAGCGCCTTAAAGCCGTGTAGGCCTGTTTTAGATGCAATCGAGGCTATAAAATCTGACATTACAGACCTTGATAACACTCTTGTTCATGGTGCAAGAATTCGTTCAAAGGAACGCTTCTAAACCGAGTTTCAAAAGCTTTCCAAATACTTTTACTCTTTGGAAAATTCTCGTCAAAGCTCTAAAGTCAGTTCTGCATTAAAATGCGATGGTAGAACCATTACCTCCACTCAGGATATACTAGAAAATTCTGCTCAGTTTTACGAAAATTTATACACTGCCGAGAACCCTGATCTTGCAGCTCAAGAATTTCTTTTTTCGCAAATCGAAAAAGTCTATCGCCCGAAGAAAGGGACTCTTTAGAGATTAAACTTGATTTACAATCATGTTACAATGCTCTGTCCTCAATGAAGAGCCAAAAATCGCCCGGAGTTGATGGCCTTCCTTCAGAATTTTGTAAAACTTTCTGGCCAATACTTGGCTCAGATCTCGTTGATGTTCTCAATTACTCTCTTTACTCTGGTTTCCTCCCCGAGTCCATGAGACTTGCTTTGATATCCCTTTTGTTCAAAAAAGGAGACAAACGGTCATTCTTCCAGAAAGTTTCTTCTCCAACGAGGGGTCCGCCAAGGATGCCCTCTTTCTCCTTTATTGTATTGTTTAGTAGCAGAAACACTCGGTAACGCAGTCCGGAATAATAATCTTGTATCTGGATTACCACTTCCTGGCTCCACTTCACCGGCTAAAATCAGCCAATATGCGGATGACACAACCATCCTTGTTACTGACAATAATTCAGTAAAGGAAGCTTTCTAATCAGTCCGTGATTTTGAAGCTAGATCAGGCTCCAAAGTAAATTTCTCGAAAGGGAAATCTGTAGGTGTCTGGTTCAGGAAATACAAAGGTTGCGCTTCTCGCTCTGTCCCAGAACTAAACTGGGCTTCTGAGGACATTGAAATCCTTGGTGTTTCGTTTGGCTCAAATGAGGCAATCAACGATGCTTTTACTGAGCGGGTCAATAAACTGGAGCAACGTCTCCTTGCTTGGTCGAATCGATCTCTATCATTGCATGGAAAAGTAATGATCATTAATACACTTGGTCTTTCCGGTCTTATTTACCTCTCTACTGTTTATCCTGTTCCTCCTAACATCCTAAGAAGAATCTATACCCTTGTATTCAACTTTTTATGGTCTTCTAGAAACCAACTCGTCAAACGAGAAGTCATCTACCAACCCCGAGATAAAGGGGGCTTAGGCCTCATTAACCTCCGGCTGAAGAATCAAGCCCTCCTTCTGCCCTCCTTACACACAATTTGCGATCAAGGAGCAACTGTTAAATGGATCTTCCTTGCTCGCTATTGGATTGCTCGCACTCTTTCAAAATACTCTACCTTATGGTCCTTTCTTACAAGCAATAACACTCCAAATTCCCTATATAGTCCTCCCCTCTATGATACTTTGTTATTGCTTGTAAATAAGCTTAGTGCTGATATCAAATTATTTAATTCTGATAGCCTAAATGTACGCAATTTATATAAACTTATATTAAATAGGTTGCTGATTGAACCTCGATCACAACAAATCTGGGAGAATGTCGTCCAGCCACGCAACCTCCCTTGGAATATTATTTAGTCCTCCTCTCTTCACGGCCTATCTACATGATAAGAAAATGATGTTTCCTGGAAGATTACCCACCGCGTTTT
The DNA here is from genome assembly GCA_014526335.1 of Chrysaora quinquecirrha. Taxonomy (NCBI): domain Eukaryota; kingdom Metazoa; phylum Cnidaria; class Scyphozoa; order Semaeostomeae; family Pelagiidae; genus Chrysaora; species Chrysaora quinquecirrha. The sequence continues at coordinate 6,007,674 of JACTAT010000037.1, forward strand.
GAAAACTTTAGATTATCTCAAATCCTGGGGCCTACAAACCGATGGTCAATGTAAACGCTGCAATAAAGCAGAGATTATAGAGCACGTGTTTTTGGAATGCCCTGTTCCTATAGAGACTTGGATTAATTTTAAAGAAATATTGCAATCAATCGGCACAAACAGTTTCGATTTGACAACGGAAACAGTTTTCTTGCGAATCCTCCCCACCTCTGTAAGTTTTCATTGTAGACCTCTTTTATTGTATCTAATAAAATTGATTTGTTATCATATCTGGAATAGAAGATGCAAAACTGTTTACGACAAGAAATTTCAAAGTAGTAAGCAAATTATCCTCGAAATTAGAAAAGTAATCAGAGATCGAATCATGATAGCCTTTAACACGATATCAATCGATGGAGGAAAGACTCTCAAGTCTTTCACTGTAAATAGTTTAATTGCAAGCGTTGAAAATAATTCAATTAAATTTATCATTTGATTTTTTTAATCATTTCACCAAGTTCAACCTTCACACGAACAATACTATGAGATTCTAATTATTATTGTATTAAGTAAGATTGACAATTACATCTGATTCAATGTGTTTCATAACAGTATGGTATGGAATTAATACAGTATCATTGTAACTAATTAGTTTCGATCAGTAAAATTTTAGTATCATTGTAATTAATCTGATTTAAATTTTAGTATCATTGTAATTAATCTGATTTCATGTACACTGCCCTTGCCATGTCTATGGGGGGCCTGGTGGTGTACCTACTGCTTAACAGGGGGCACCTCCAAATAATATAAAATTAAAAAAAAAAGTATCTGTTCTTATCAGCTTAATATCTGATATGCACCCAAGGGTGCTCAAATATTAAACTGATTTTTGGAATTGGTCCGTGGGTCTGAAGCTTGCTTCACCCAGGACACGGGTTGTCCTAGTATTGCAGTGCCGCCATGGATGGCCCACCCCCTCATCTTGAAGTGTAAAACAAGCAACACTGAAAAACCTTCTTCATCGTCACATCTCTTTCTGTCGTCATCGTCTTGCGGATGTCTTAGCCATCCTTCTCTCACATTGCACTGCATCGACAATTATTATACAGGAAACAGCATTTGTTTTGCCTTATTAATTCGACCTTTCACCATCGCATAGCATTAGTGCTGAAAGTTCCAACCGCAACGAGTCTTACCAAATCTGTTCTCATCCTATGCCGATCTCAACGGGATGGAAGTGCCAGCCTTTCACTTGTGGTCTGTTGCCAATGTACCACATTTGAAACGAGAAGTTCCTGAACGTCGCTCCCTCTGCTAGAAAAATCCTGCATACTTACCTGACGGGGAAGAAGTGCCTAAGCATGGACCTGTCAGGTAATGTTGCTCCAGCACAAGATTTGATGGATCCTGGAGAAGATTGGGCAACACTTGCAGAAAGATGTAATGTTACTGAAGAGAATCAAGAAATAACCACTACAGAATTGGCGCATGCGAAAAGACCATTACCACATGAAAGAGAGGATGAGAATATTTCACAGAAATCAGGTAACACTTTTGCTGATAAATTGGGTACAAACACAAGAAGAGAACCCTCCAGCTTGGCACAACGCGGAATTAAATTTTACCAAATAAAATATTACCCATACAGAAATAATAACAAATATTCACAAAGCCCTAAATGACCCAACTGCGATTTTACACCTCCAGAGAATGCCATCAAAACAAGGATATCCAAATTGGATCGCCATATTGTCATCTTCATCATTGGTTGACGTCCTCTTATCAAAATCCATTTTTCTTCCATCCCAGACAGAACATCCACTACCAATCACTCCAGTACGTCAACGTCCTACATTGATTACCATTCCATTCGCTTCCCCAGACATTTCAAATGCAGACATTCATTCCCATCTCACAGACCATGGAAAAATTATTAACATCTGGCATAAAAAATATCAAGACTTCCCAACCATCTCCACAGGAAAACGACTCTGCACGATCTATCCCAACCGAGAGAACCCATTGCCACCCTTCATCATCATCGCTTGTCAAAAGATACTCTTTTCATACAGAGGACGTCATCCAATATGCATGCATTGTAATTCTACATACCATCTCACCATCAACTGCAATCTCAGGGGTCTGAAGCTCTGCTTCCACTGTGGAGACGAAGGCCACAATTACGTTGACTGTGACATACGACTGAAAGGGGACAGACCCACAACACACAATACAGCACGTACACAACATTCTGACAGTGACATGGACAGCCACAGTAACAGTGACAACAACAGTGACATTAACAGTAACATTGACAATGTGGACGGTAGCACGGTTATACTTTCAGACTACGACAGTGAATTTGACAGACCATTGCCTAAGAATCGACTTAGGCCCTTACCCACAGAACAGGAACAACAACAACACAGTGACAATGAGACAGACCAACAGGACAGACCAGCAGGGCCTAAGTATAGGCTTAGGCCTTTGCCAACGAAACAACAACAACAACATAATCACAGCGATTCAGACACACAGGACGAAGACGAAACACAGTTTGACGCAAACAGTGGTAGTCAGGCTGAGGACCCCAACCCCATTTCCCATACGCCACCTTCTCAAACAATTCCATCATTTGACTCATCCCAATCCATGTCAACTATACCAATCTCACCAGGATCTTAAATAGTCACCCAAAACAACAAATCTCAATCAATTCTTCCACAAATACATCAAGTTACATTAGCTCAATCAACACCATCTTCATCTACATTCATTGCCAACTTCACAACACCACAACAACCTTCACCATCATCAACCCCAACCAACGCAACACAACATACAATTACTCCATCCATTACTCTGCTCCATCAACACCAACATCAGCACCAGTTTTTTCACTCACCAATTTAACCTCAACACCCCTCCTCACAGCAACACACTCTCACAATAAAAGACCAATGGCATCATCATCATCATCATCATCTCAGAAGCCCTCCCTGGAAATGAAAGACAAAGCCAAAATGAAGAAGAAGAAACACAAAAACTAGAGCCTTGGGCAATATTAACATTCACAATTTTTAGTTCGTTTTTTTAAATTTCATTAATATTCTTTAAATAAATTAATTATTTATGAAATGAATTGTGACCCAAAACCCTGAATTTTTGATGCCCTCGATACTTAGTATCGATATCAATGGGTTGAATAACCCATCCAAAGCAGAAGCAATATTTCATAATCTGAAGAACGATAAACCAGATATATAACTTCTACAAGAAACCCATTTAAACCATAACACCAAAAACACCATTATATCTGATACAAGATGGAAAGGAATAAAGATACATTCAATTTCTCCCAATATTTTTGCAGGTGTTAGCACCCTCATTTCTGAAAATTTCAATGTAACTATACATTCTAATGACATTTGCCAAGAAGGAAACTACATTTTTACTGACTTGACCTATGACGATCACCGCTTTCTATTGATAAATGTATATGCTCCTGCAGGAGGTAATAAAACACAAAAAAGAAAGGATAAATTTTCTGAAATCAACACTAAAATCCAAAATTATCCAGCTGTTGAATTTATAATTTATGGTTGTGATTTCAATACAGTCCTTGGTACAAACTTAGAAAGAAGTAGGGACATATCATACATTGACAGATCAAAAAATCCTCTAATTGAGAACATTAATGAAAATGATTTACAAGATATTTGGAGAACCTTTCACCCTGATGAAAAGCAATGTACATACAAAAGCCCAGTTGGTACATACAGCAGACTTGACAGATTTTATACCTCAAAAGCTACAATGAACTACTTTACAAAATGTGAAATTGTTCCTTTTCCTCAATCTGATCATCAAAAACTGTTACTTGTTTTTGATTTTGATAAAATAAAGAGGGGAAAGGGATCATGGAAAATGAATACGTCCATCTTACAACAAGAAGAATATCAGCTTGCAATGTCCGGATTTCTCCAGTTTTGGATTTCTGTTTTGGATTGATGACTTTCGTAATCCACTTGACTGGTGGGATAAAGCTAAAAAACAAATAGCAAAAATTACCAAACAATATTGCATAAAACTCTCAATTGAACGCAAAAAGAAGAAATCAAAACTCTATAAACAATTACGTAATGCAACCAAAAAAGCAAAACAAACAGACAGACAATCATTCAACGTTTTAGTTGACCGTATCTCAAAAGAAATAAAATGCCATGAAACAAATGAAGCATTTAATTTAAAAGTCAAAGCGAAAGCACGATGGACAGAAGAGGGTGAAAGGGTCACCAAATATTTTTGTAACTTAGAGAAAAAACGCCAGGCCGCTCAACTTATGAAATCTGTTAAGACCAAAACAGGAACAATAGTACACAATCCAAAAGATATGCTTGAAACTGTCAAAAAATTTTACTCTGACTTGTTTGCAAATGAATCAAAAGACACTGCTAAGCAAGAAGAACTCCTTTGAAAAGTAGAAAACAAACTTTCAGACATTGACAGAGACCCTTGTGAAAGCCACCTAACAAAAGATGAGTTATACACAGCACTTTCTAAAATGAAAAATAATAAAACACCAGGCCTCGATTGTATTCCAGTAGAGTTTTATAAAACCTTCTGGAATATCATGGGGAACATTTTACAAGGGTTGCTAACACCTGCTTTGAATTACAACAACTTTCCCACTCTCAACGTGTAAGCTTAATTTCAACACTGTACAAGAAAGGTGACAAAAGTGATCTAGGAAATTGGAGACCAATTAGTCTGCTCAATGTTGACTACAAGATAATTGCAAAGACTCTTGCCAATCGTTTACGAGATGTATTTTCAACCATTGCTTCTGAAGATCAAACATGCAGTGTCCCAAATAGATCAATTCTGTCAAATGGACATATATTAAGAGATCTCCTTTACTATGCAGAAAATGAAGATCTCCCAGCAGCCCTTCTATCTTTAGATCAAATGAAAGCCTTTGACCGTGTAAACTGGAATTTCCTTTTCAAAACCCTAGAAAGCTTTGGTTTTGGGCCACAATTCATTTCATATATTAAAACATTGTATAATAATATTAGTAGTTGTGTTAAAGTAAATGGGTACATCTCTACCCCATTCACCCTTGGTAGGGCAGTGAGGCAGGGATGTCCCCTATCCCCCTTATTATATGTCCTCGTTTCTTAAATTTTTGCAATATCTGTCAGAAAAAACCAAGACATTACTGGTATTACAATAAAAAATGTTGAATTTAAAATTACCCAGTATGCTGATGACACCACAATTATCTTGCAAGGTGAACAGTCCATCAAATCTACTTTTGACTGTGTCCAAGATTTTGAAATGGCATCAGGAGCTAAAATAAACAAAGGAAAAAGTAATGGAATTTGGCTTTGTAGATATAAAAACATATCAGACAATCCATTTGATTTGAAATGGGGCAGAGAAGCATTGAAAATTCTAGGTGTTTACCATGGTCCTGTTTTGAAAGAAAAAGAAACTTGGGACCCACGTATAAACAAATTCATAAAAACTGTAGATCTTTGGACTTCTCATGATCATTCCTTGAGGGGGAGGGCTGTGGTTGCAAACCAGCTGGCCAGTTCGGTCTTCTGGTACACTGCAGCCATATATCCTCTTCCCCAGTGGGTTCTCAAGAAAATTAACGACCGACTGTGGAAGTTCATTTATCAGAATAAAAAAGATCCTATTAAACGTACACAAGCAAGACTTCGATCTGAATTAGGAGGTTTGAACATTATCGATATTGAAAAGAAAGCTGATGCCATTAAATTATCTTGTATTTCAAAATATCTTCAAAATGACAATAACTCTAAATGGAAAACACTGTTCACCTTGAACTTTGATAAGTATAAGAATTTCAACATTGGTGCCAAAATTTTTAATTGCCATTTACGTTCGATTGAAATGAAACATGTCCCGCAGTTTTGCAGCAAAATGTTTTGCAGCAAATTTTTCAGACCTTAAACTAAAACCCACAGATATTGAAGGAATTTACAATGAACCTTTATTCGACAACTATTTCACACATGTTGATACCAGTAATGCTTGGATACAAGCTTACATTACCACAATACGAGATATTTCTTATGAATTTAAAACTGGATTCTTACCTTCGAATGCCCTGAATGAATTAATCCCTTCTGGTTTCTCGGACAATTTTACTCCAAATTGAAATCACCTCTATCTAAGAACAACTGAGTGCAGCAATGAGTGCAGCAATGAAAGACGTTTATCTGATGATTTTTATATTAAAAATACCAAAGATGAATATGTTTTATTTTCATCTCTGACTTGCAAAGCAATCTACAATATGCTCATCTTGAAAGATCAAAATGTTATTGCTCAGAAATTTAGAGTTTTTTGGGAACAAAAAATAGGTTTTATCAATTGGCCAATACTCTTCAAAACTTTATTTAAAAGAAATCATGACAGAAAATCTGCCAACATTCACTGGAAGTTTCTTCAACTTTGCCTCCCTACCTATGAAAGATTATATAGAAATAGGATTGTTCAAACCCCCACGAGTCAAAGATGCAATTCCTATGATGAAACTTCCCTTCATGCTTTTTTCAATTGTACCCCTGTCAGTAAACTGTGGAAATTTGCATTCAAACTTGTTAAGAAAATCAACCCCACCCTCAGTCTAAACAATATTTGCAAATTTGTTATCCTTGGCATTTACGAATATACACCCGACTTACCTGTGGAAAACAAGAAATGAAATCATTTTTGACAACAAAAGAGATGATTTGAAAAACAGATTCATCTTCAAGGTTATTTCCAAACTCAAAGAAGAACATTTCATTGCTTCACAAGATGTTGAATCTCTCAATCTTTTTGAACAAAAATGGTGTCAAAATGGCGTCCTTGCTTCCCTTGAGAATGGAAAACTCAAAATCAACATCCCATGAGACTTGCCTCGTTTCCATTTCCCCATTTTCTGTTTTTTTTTCTCTGCTTTTTTTCTTGCTTTACTTTTCCGTCTTTCCTTTTATTTCCGTAGATTTTATGAATTATTATTGCGTTTATTACATTAATTATTTATTTGTTTCAACGTTTGAATTTTTTAGGGAATTTCAATTGTAGTTTAATAAATATTTAATTAGTTGTAGTTTATTCATTTGGTTTTAACATTAGAATTTTATAGTATTGGGTTTCTTTAGGTTTATTTAGTAATTTAAAATGTATTTAAGTAATTTATTAATTTCATTAGTTGTAGTTTTATAATTAGTTAAGTAAGTAATCTATTAAGATTAGTTGTAGTTAGAGTTTTGTTGTTGTTGTAGCATTAAGTTTATTATAATAGTAGTTTAGAATAACTTAGTTAAATTTAGAAATCTGAAATATAAAATCAATAAACAATGAACAATACATCAATGAACATTGAACTTTTAGTGAACAATTTCAAATCTTATTTAATTAAATTATTTTACATTGTAAATATGTTGAGTTAAATTGAAAAATTAAACGAGCGTAGGCATGTGCCTAGCTCAAAAAAAAAATTGATCAACAAGGAGATTCTTCCAGAGCTGACCCCTGCGATTACCGCAAACGTTGGTAACTCGACCGTACAATTTCTGGTAGTGGGGACCTGCGTTCACGCTAGTCCCCTTCCAATAGTACTAATGTCAAATTCTGCATACATGTCAGCACACCACCACGACTTGCCAGATACCAGGCATCTCTCGACACAAAAATTCCCCTACTCTACAAAGAGTGTGCAAGTTACTGACCGTTTGACGTTTTCCACATCTTTTGCTCCAGATGCCGGAAGATGCACCAACCTTTACCACATTCGTACAGCCGCAACAGGAAGCCCATCCTTTGAAACACTATTAAAGAGCAAGCTGGGCTTCCACGAATGCCACGCCCGCTGTTCCAACTGGCCAGAGTGCTCACCACACCTTCTCAGCAGCACTGCACACCCACCAAGATCTACCCCCATCAACCCACTTCGTATGCATCAAACGGTACACGTACATGTGCATGTGCACACTTCTGCGTCCCTAGCCTGTCCCGTCCCATGCACATTCGGCCCTCTAGCTTTCGCCTACGACCATAACACCATGAATATACCCGTTCTCGTCCGATTACCGCAGTCAAGCATCAGTACCTGGATGGGTGACCGCCTGGGAACACCTGGTGTTGTAGGCTTCACTTTTTGCAATTGCAGTCCTTCATTTCAACCGACGTAGCCAGGCCAGGTATTGCACACGGACTGGCAATTCTGTGTTGCTGTCCTGCACCCACGTGTGATTGTTTCCGGTCGTGGCTCAAACGAAAAGAGGTTAGCCAAAAGGCCGAGAAGCAGTAACGAACTAGTCTTCGCTTCAGGCTGCGTCTCCACACGTGTTGAAATCACATGTGGGTGCAGGACAGCGACACGGAATTGCCAGTCCATGTGCAATACCAGGCTGGCTACGTCGGTTGAAAAGAAGGACTGGAATTGCAAAAAGTGAAGCCTACAACACCAGGTGTTCCCAGGCAGTCACCCATCCAGGTACTGACCTGGCCTGACCATGCATGACTGCTGTGATCAGACCAGAACTGGTATATTCATGGTGGTATGGTCGTAGGCGAAAGCTAAGGGGCCAAATGTGCATGACACTACTGGCTCGAGAGGTACACATGCACATGCACATGCATACATACTGACATGACTATAGTTGTGCGGACTGTGATATTCTGCATACATTGTGAGGACGTCATTCAATTCCATATATTTTCAAATTTACATTCGTTACGTCACTCTCTATCAGTGACATTGAAAGATGAACTAATAACTAACCTGATGACAGATATTAGGATTGTTTCAAAATTTTTCAATCGCATTGTGGGGACATCAGGATACATTTCTTGTGGGGACTTAACATACTTTTTTGTGGGGACTATTTATTACATTATTTGTTGGGACAATTAATACATTATTTGTGAGGACATTGAAATACGTTTATTGTGGAGACATGAAGTCTCAAGAAGGGCAGTTGATCAAATTTTGTTAGGGATGCACCAAACAAACATGATATACATAACCGACCCAATTTTAATATTGCCCAAATATATAGTATACCCGACCTTATACCAATTTTCCGATAATGTTTGCCCGACTTTACATCAATTTTGTGAAAATACTTCGCCAAGTTGTGAAAATATTTTACCTTACATAACCTTAAACCAAATTTATTGAAATTGAGAAAATTCTTTATACAAAAAGCGAAAATGTACACTGATTCTTATACCACAATAGTGAATGCGATACTGTTCCGCAGCTCGTTCCCAACACCAAAAGTATGCATATTGCCCCCCTAGGCATGAAATACCTTTTTCTTGGTGGTATTTAAAATATCTTCAGCTATCTTGTATGCGCCTTTACCTTGCGAGGGACAAAGAAAAAGATTTTGTAATAACGCAGAACAGAAAGAGGCAGAAAATAAATATGCCTCCTAGATATCCTTATTGTCCTCCCTATCCTTTATGTCCTAGTTATTCTTTATTTTCCTCATAATACCTTGCGTCCTAGATATCCCTAGGTGCGTCTTAGATATCTCTAGAAACCTTGCTTTCCAATGTGTCCTTGGTATCAATGGGTTCCCTTATTTAATTTAGCGTCTTTGATATCCTTACTACCCTTGCTGCCCTAAGCATCCTGTATATTGATAGGGTCATTTCGTTCATTTGCAGATATCCCTACTAACCTTGCTGTTCATAATCCTTTATATAAATTGGTTCTTTTCTTTCTTTTGCATCATATATGTCCCTAGTACCCTCTTTGTCCAAATTATCCTTGATGTCAACGTGGTCCTTTCTTTCCTTTGCCTCTTGGATATCTCTATTGCCCTCACCATCCTTAGTGTCCTTGATATTGATGGGGTCCTTTCTTTCTTTATCGTCTTAGATATTGCTAGTACCATTGCTGCCCTTAGTGTTCTTGATTTTGATGGGATCCTTTCTTTCCTTGACGCCTTACATATCCCCACTATCCTTGCTCTCTGTAGTGTCCTTGATATCCATTGGGTCCTTTCTTTCCTTATGGTCTTAGATGTCGCTAGTACCCTCCCATTCTTAGTGTCCTTGATATCGATGGGGCCCTTTCTTTACTTTGCTTCTCGGACATCCTTATTACCCTTGCTGCCCTTAGTGTCCTTCATATCGATGGGGTCCTTTCTTTCCTTTGCGTCTTGGATATCGCTAGTACCCTCACTGCCCTTAGTGTCCTAGATATTGATGGGGTCCTTTCTTTCCTTTGCGTCTTGGATATCGCTAGTGCCCTCCTTATCCTTAGTCTCCTTGATATTGTTGGGGGCCTTTCTTTACTTTGCGTCTCAGACATCCCTACTACCCTCGCTGCCCTTAATGTCCTTAACTTCAAATTGATCCTTTCTTTCCTTTGCGTCTTGGATATCGCTGGTACCCTGCATATTCTTAGTGTCCTTGACATGGATGGCGTCCATTTTTAACTTTGCGTTTTGGATATCTCTAGTACCCTCCCTATCCTTAGTGTCTTTGATATTGATGGGGTCCTTTCTTTACTTTGCATCTCGGACATCCCTAGTACCCTTGCTGCCCATAGTGTCCTTGATTTCGATGGGATCCTTTTTTTTCCTTATGTTCTTGGATATCGCTAGTGCCCTCCCAATCTTTAGTGTCCTTAATTTCGACTTGATCCTTTCATTCCTTTGCGTCTTGGATATCGCTGGTACCCTCCATATACTTAGTGTACTTGACATTGATGGGGTCCGTTCTTAACTTTGCATCTTGGATATCTTTATTACCCTCCCTATCCTAAGTGTCCTTGACATTGATGGAGTCCTTTCTATACTTTGCGTCTTGGATATCTCTAGTACCCTCCCTATCCTTAGTGTCGTTGATATTGATTGGGTCCTTTCTTTACTTTGCGTCTCGGACATCCCTAGTACCCTTGCTGCCCTTAGTGTCCTTGATTTCAACGGGATACTTTCTTTCATTTGCATCTTGGATATCGCTAGTACCCTCTCTATCCTTAGTGTCCTTGATATCGATGGGGTCGTTTCTTTACTTTGCGTCTCGGACATCCCTAGTACCCTTGCTGCCCTTAGTGTCCTTGATTTCCACAGGATCCTTTCTTTCCTTTGCATCTTGGATAACGCTAGTACCCTCCCTATCCTTAGTGTCCTTGATATTGATTGGGTCCTTTCTTTACTTTGCTACTCGGACATCCCTAGTACCCTTGCTGCCCTTAGTGTCCTTGATTTCAAGAGGATCCTTTCTTTTCTTTGCATCTTCTATACCGCTAGTACCCTCCCTATCCTTAGTGTCCTTGATATTGATGGGGGCCTTTCTTTACTTTGCGTCTCAGACATCCCTATTAACCTTGCTGCCCTTAGTGTCCTAAATTTCGATTTTATCCTTTCTTTCCTTTGCATCTTCGATATCGCTAGTACCCTCCCTATCCTTAGTGTGCTTGATATTGATGGGGGCCTTTCTTTACTTTGCGTCTCAGACATCCCTATTAACCTTGCTGCCCTTAGTGTCCTAAATTTCGATTTTATCCTTTCTTTCCTTTGCATCTTGGATATCGCTAGTACCCTCCCTATCCTTAGTGTGCTTGATATTGATGGGGTCCTTTCTTTACTTTGCGTCTCGGACATCCCTATTACCCTCACTGCCCTTAGTGTCCTTAAATTCGATGTGATCCTTTCTTTACCTTGCATCTTGGATCTCGCTAGTAGCCTCTCTATCCTTAGTGTCCTTGATATTGATGGGGGCCTTTCTTTACTTTGCGTCTCGGACATCCCTATTACCCTCGCTGCCTATAGTGCCCTTAATCTCGATGTGACCCTTTCTTTCCTTTGCATCTTGGATATCGCTAGTACCCTCCCTATCCTTAGTGTCCTTGACATTGATGGGGTCCTTTCTTTAGTTTGCATCTCAAACATCCCTATTACCCTCACTGCCCTTAGTGTCATTAATTTGGATGTGATCCTTTCTTTCATTTGCATCTTGGATATCACTAGTACCCTCCCTATCCTTAGTGTCCTTGACATTAATGGGGTCCTTTCTTTAATTTGCGTCTCAAACATCCCTATTACCCTCGCTGCCCTTAATGTCCTTAATTTCGATGTGACCCTTTCTTTCCTTTGCATCTTGGATATCTTTATTACTCTCCCTATCCTAAGTGTCCTTGACATTGATGGAGTCCTTTCTATACTTTGCGTCTTGGATATCTCTAGTACCCTCCCTATCCTTAGTGTCGTTGATATTGATTGGGTCCTTTCTTTACTTTGCGTCTCGGACATCCCTTGTACCCTTGCTGCCCTTAGTGTCCTTGATTTCAACGGGATGCTTTCTTTCATTTGCATCTTGGATATCGCTAGTACCCTCCCTATTCTTAGTGTCCTTGATATCGATGGGGTCGTTTCTTTACTTTGCGTCTCGGACATCCCTAGTACCCTTGCTGCCCTTAGTGTCCTTGATTTCGACAGGATCCTTTCTTTCCTTTGCATCTTGGATAACGCTAGTACCCTCCCTATCCTTAGTGTCCTTGATATTGATGGGGTCCTTTCTTTACTTTGCTTCTCGGACATCCCTAGTACCCTTGCTGCCCTTAGTGTCCTTGATTTCAAGAGGATCCTTTCTTTTCTTTGCATCTTGGATACCGCTAGTACCCTCCCTATCCTTAGTGTCCTTGATATTGATGGGGGCCTTTCTTTACTTTGCGTCTCGGACATCCCTATTACCCTCGCTGCCTATAGTGCCCTTAATTTCGATGTGACCCCTTCTTTCCTTTGCATCTTGGATATCGCTAGTACCTTCCCTATCCTTAGTGTCCTTGACATTGATGGGGTCCTTTCTTTACTTTGCATCTCAAAATCCCTATTACCCTCACTGCCCTTAGTGTCCTTAATTTCGATGTGATCCTTGGATATCGCTGGTACCCTCCCTATCCTTAGTCTCCTTGATATTGTTGGGGGCCTTTCTTTACTTTGCGTCTCAGACATCCCTACTACCCTCGCTGCCCTTAATGTCCTTAACTTCAAATTGATCCTTTCTTTCCTTTGCGTCTTGGATATCGCTGGTACCCTGCATATTCTTAGTGTCCTTGACATGGATGGCGTCCATTTTTAACTTTGCATTTTGGATATCTCTAGTACCCTCCCTATCCTTAGTGTCTTTGATATTGATGGGGTCCTTTCTTTATTTGCATCTCGGACATCCCTAGTACCCTTGCTGCCCATAGTGTCCTTGATTTCGATGGGATCCTTTTTTTTCCTTATGTTCTTGGATATCGCTAGTGCCCTCCCAATCTTTAGTGTCCTTAATTTCGACTTGATCCTTTCATTCCTTTGCGTCTTGGATATCGCTGGTACCCTCCATATACTTAGTGTACTTGACATTGATGGGGTCCGTTCTTAACTTTGCATCTTGGATATCTTTATTACCCTCCCTATCCTAAGTGTCCTTGACATTGATGGAGTCCTTTCTATACTTTGCGTCTTGGATATGTCTAGTACCCTCCCTATCCTTAGTGTCGTTGATATTGATTGGGTCCTTTCTTTACTTTGCGTCTCGGACATCCCTAGTACCCTTGCTGCCCTTAGTGTCCTTGATTTCAACGGGATACTTTCTTTCATTTGCATCTTGGATATCGCTAGTACCCTCTCTATCCTTAGTGTCCTTGATATCGATGGGGTCGTTTCTTTACTTTGCGTCTCGGACATCCCTAGTACCCTTGCTGCCCTTAGTGTCCTTGATTTCCACAGGATCCTTTCTTTCCTTTGCATCTTGGATAACGCTAGTACCCTCCAACATGGCCTCGTCCGTAAAATTAACACACCATGGTAATTGTCATTTTCATCTAGAAATAACACTGGATGTTAATTCTACTTCACCGTACACACGGCTATTCTTATATGGGCTGAAGGGCATACGGCTGTGATTTGTACTCTACATTAGAGTTTTTATTCGTGCTTGTACAGCAGGTGAGGTGATGTAGTGGCGCCATGTGCCGGCAGCATTCGACAGGCCTAAGTTGTGCAAGGATGTTCTGTCAGCTTTTGCTCTGCTGTGCGTAAATGGATCGCACTAAAAGACCAACGTGAATGAAATAGTACAACAGCTCAAATGGATAAAAGAGTATCGAGTAGAGAGTCGAAAAAAGCAGAGGAATCTATATCTTCCTTCAAGCAACAAAAAGGTACTGTAGCTGGCACGCTGGGCTATGATGAACTCAATATATTTAGGCCATCATTGTTAATTTCGGGATCATCGAACACGAGTCCTTGCTGCTTTGCTCTTCTTGTTGACTTATTGAAGGAGCGTTTGAAATGTTGGGATCTTCAGTGTCTATCTTGGGAATATTGCATTTTCAGAAGGTGCTGTGGTGTCGTGGTGTAATCCAGCTGACTCGTGGTACTGTATCAGAAGCTCAGTGTGGTCAGGGTTCGAGCCCAGCCACGGTAGCATCACAGCCAGGGTCAAGGTCTCGATTAGTTAACCTACTACTGAGATCCTAGCGACTGGCGCTGAAACACCATTTCACCTTCACCTTTCACCTTCAGCTGGCATTATTTTCAAAAAACTAAGATTGACTTTTGAGTAATTTCTTATTGACGCACGAGGCCTGATTGATAATCCAGGACCTGTGAAGCTGCACTAGACTACACTACTTACCAGGTAGCGCCTTTCCCTTACCTCCCTGTCTAAAAAATCATTCAAATATTCTAACAGCACAGCTTTTCAATTTCCAAAACCTACTTTGTAATTTTATAGGCGCAAAGACAAAAAGAGCCAAGGAAGATCCAATTCAATCACTTCTTCTTGACATTGAAAAACTGAAGGATGGAATTGAAGTGAAGAAGACCAAAAAATCAGAGAAGCATGCAAGCCAGATTTTTCGAATTGGATCAACTGATTCAAACACGGGACTGCGACATGTCCATTCACCAAAAACAGCAGTTCAATGCAGCAAGAAAAACAAGAGGACCCCTGCAAAAGATACCCAGTCCCTTGTTAAAGGTATGTTTTGAGCTGCAAAACTGCCGCAAAGAATGTGAAAAAATTGAGAGAAGAGAATACCAATTTATCAGTAATTTTCTTCTTGTAACCCACACCCCCAATCACCAGTCTTGAGAAAAAACCAAGTGTCAAAAGGGGATTTCCACCTTTCTGTCACCAATTTTGCAAAATTATCTGATAAGCCCATTATAAATATATTTTCTTCATCAATTTTTGAAATAGCTGTCCTTGATTTTACAAAAAGCTATAACTGTTCTGTATATATCCAAATGATGAACACTATCTAGCATTGATTAGTGAATTAGGTTAATAATCAGGATCAACTCCTTCAAGCATTACAGTATTCATGATTTATCATATTTGAGTGTCAACATAACTCACCTGTTGTAGCCAGCAGTTTAGTCCATTAATAGAGGAGCAATTTTGGTTGCATGCTATAGCTGTGGAATACTGAGGCTCTCCAACATTAGTGCTAATTTATTAAATTGAATGATATCCTGTTCTTTTGGTCTAGATTTTGCCAACTCTGATTCTTCAGCATCAGCATCGTTTCCAGAAGCTGATCATGAAATAGACAGTGACTGCATTAGTTCTGACAATGGTTTGTTACCTTTGTTTTCTTACAATTGAATTCACTTTTTAAAAGTAACTTTTCATGGTCACTTCATAGCTTCCTTTGATGTAAACTGATTTTGTGAGTGTCTTGAGGTATTCTAAATTGTCTCCTCTTTTGCATGTACATACAAAAGTTATGGTGCAAACAATGTTAATGTACAAAAATGATTTGTTTATTTTGCTTGTTCATGTTTTTTGTGGTGTTTTTGTTTTGATAAGGTTCTTAAACTAGTCAGTTTGCAAATTGTCGATAGAACATATCAATGGCAATTCAAATATGGAAACACTGCTTGTTTTTTTCATTACATCCTGTCAGCATTTGGATATTTGAATTATAGAAAGACCAACCTTGTGTTATCTTTTTAGGTTTACTTGAGATACTACAGAGCTGTGATGCTCTAATAAAAGAATGTCAAGTAGATATAAGAAAGCAGCAAAGACAGACCTGGTTTGAAAGACGAGATGCTGCATTGACCAAATGGGAGTCTTGCCGTCCTCAACTTCTAGAAGCAGCAATTGTTGCTCAAGCATTAAAGGATGTTACATGTTTTAATTGTAATGACAGACCTGCCATTTTAATCTGCAAACAATGCAGGAAATACAAATATCTCTGCTTTGTGTGTGATGACATTGTTCATTCAAAAGACCCTTTGCATGACAGACAAATCTTTTGCAACAATTATCTGCAGAAAATTACCCCTGTTCAAGGACTAGCTGAAGATGGATCATTGGTAAAGATAAGTATGTATCATATTTATCATTCTAATTCTGCCTTAATCATGTAAATAGACAAGGCATTAAAACCCATACAGTATTTGTTGAATTGAATGTAATGTTCTGATTTGCAATTTTAGCTCGATGCCCAGTTTTGACATTTCCAAGAGTATGTTCTGCATGTAATGGACTTGAAAATTGGATTCAGATTCCGAATGAACAATGTTGTATATTGGTTAACAACTTAGGTGATTTTATTTTAATATCTTTTAAGAAATATATTTGTTTGCACCCAGTTTTGTTCCAGGTTAAATTGAATGGGCCAATATTGGTGACATAAAGTATTTGTTTCAGAGAAGATTGCACCTTTTTCCTTGTTTTTGCAATCAAAAGCAACATAATTACCAAAAGCATGTATTGTTCAAAACTCTAGGAAGTCTGGATTCAATGCATTTAAAATAACTTTTCTCTTGAGTTATTTGTTTGTTTTTATCTATTCTTCCTGTAGCATTTTTCAATTTGTTATGTTTGCTTAATGTAAAGAAAAAAACCCTTCATTACATTTTAGGCAGGTTTGACTTGTATAAATTCAAAATAGAATGTGGTCATTGTGGTGTCTGCTTTGATATGTTCAATGATGTTACTGGATTGATTGCCTCCAGATATTGGCCTGGAACTGTTGGCAGCATTACATATCTTTTTGATGAAGATTTGTTCCAGACATGGGACAGCTACATGTTGAGAATGCCTGGCTCCTCTGAGCATGGATTTCTGGGTAGCTTAGAAGACATTTCATTAGATAATAACAGGGTGAATATTTATGTTTGTTCTTTTTTATAGTAGGTTTATTTATTGGCTTGTTACTTGGTTATTGTAAATGTGATTCTTTTCCATAATGCTATTTACTGTTGGAGCTGTTGAGTTTTTAAACAGCCAAAACGTATAATAGTAGCCTTGAAAGATCAGCAGAATTGAGTCATTTAAAAAATGACTGTGTTCTTGCAGTGTGAAAAAATTCTGTCTTAAAGGCAATTGACAGGTATAAAAGTGGCTATCAATCAAAATTGGATAGGAAGAGAATAGCTAAATTGCCTTGGGTGCATGAATTCCAAAGAGCTCTTTTGTCTTCATATGTCTAACCTTCATTTATGTGCTCCTATTCCCTTTAATCCTATAATCCTTTTAAACAGATATTTTTGAGCCGTTCTTCCTGATACATATTTTGCTATTGCTTGCCTGCTTTTATGAAAACTCTACAATAACTTGATCTGCGAGGATGTCTTTATCTATTCTCAGGGGATGATCTACACATTCTGCCAATAAATCGTCTTTTTATATCCTTCTCAGGTTGGTCGAATACAAAGAGATGCCTTTGCTCAGGCCTTTAAAGAATATAAGTTCTTGACATATGAACTGAACCGAATTCGTGGATATAATCCTTTTGAATGCCCACCATGCAGTATAATTCAGCACGCTGCCATCTTTGATGGCAATTTAAAGATGTATCGATACAAAAGTGCAGGAAAGTATGTATTTCTGTATTTGTCTTTCCATTCTATAAGGTTTGAATTCATGCATTGGTAAATAAGCTAGAGTTCCGGTCCAGGAAGTCTTTCTCATTCCTGATTGTTC
Organism: Chrysaora quinquecirrha; assembly: GCA_014526335.1. NCBI lineage: Eukaryota > Metazoa > Cnidaria > Scyphozoa > Semaeostomeae > Pelagiidae > Chrysaora > Chrysaora quinquecirrha. The sequence continues at coordinate 6,025,629 of JACTAT010000037.1, forward strand.
CCTGATTTCTGTTCTTGGCATTCCACTATAAGAAGTAGAAAGAGTAAATCCAAAGTTAAATGAACTTTTTACAAATTTTGGCAACATAGAATTAAAGATCTATGGCTTATATTTCACAATTAACCACCTCTTGTTACCTTGGGCCAAGCAGGTATGAGGCGGATTTATTCCAATGAAATGTTACTGTTTTGCAGGTAAAACCCTTGTGGATAAAATCATGTACATTGTGCAGTGCCTGTAAACAGACAATTATTTATCTTGTGTACAAATTATGGACATAAGCCATCATTTGAAATTTTATGTAATGACTTTTTTTTTGTTTCAGGCGTATGAGAGGGTCATATTATCAGTCTCTATTTGTTTGTGACAACAAAAATGTGGAATCAGTTGTGAATGAAATTTACAACAAGCCTACATCTTCCAGACAGGTGCAAACTAAGATTTGAATAATGCACAGTCCCTGAAAATAAGAAGCTGAAATTTGAGGGAAGCTTGATTTTATTCTTTGCAATGAGGCTATTTGTAAAAGAACATCCTATTGAAAAACAAAAGATTATCTTTTTAAAGCTCCTTGGCTTCATATTTCCAGGGATTCACTGTAAAACACTTAACTATCATGCATTTTGTAAATTTGGGACAGTTCCATTTCTGGATTCAAAAATTGTTTCTGTTTCTTTTTTCCAGTCAAACTCACCCCAGAGTAGACTTGATCCTTGCTACCTGTGTAATAGCTTCTTTGTTCTTCCCACCTATTGTTCTTCTACATAGTCAGATATCAATGTATCACAGCTTGCAGTATACTACAGAATTAATTGCACTGTTTGTTAAGCCATCCAAATTCTCAAATGGTGCAGAAGGAATATCTTTTATGAAAGTCATTTGCATCTTGTTGTTTTGTCTTTGTTGTAATGTGACCATCTTGAGTCCTTTGGTAGTACTAAGCGATGTCACTCAAGATAATGTGCATTGTCTCTTCAATCTAGGAAACTGATCCAAGCCTTTGTGGGACCACTCAGTGGCTGGCAGCAAGAAATGTATCCCAAGATGGACGTACTCGAGATGAGACAGGTATTGAGTTGGTCAGCTGTAGGCACTGTATTGCCCTTAAAGCAGTTAATATGTTCAGAGGAGAGATCTTTGGCTATGCATATTATCTGCAGAAGAATATTACTCCAAATGCTACGTTTTACTTTAGTGATGTTGCTTGTCGATACTCAAAGTGGCTTAGGAAAAATGATTTTGATTTATACATGTCCCAAACTCCTGCTATTGGTATGATGCATGTAAAGGGTCATCCAGCTTTTTGTGAGGTAAGTTTCTCCTGATTTACGTCAATTTTTTCTCCTGTTTGCCATATTATCGCTTTTGATAAGAGACATGTTACTGGTTGTGAGAATCAGATGTGTAATTTGTCTCTGTCATAATCTATCTTCTTCTGTTGCTTCAATGCCATTTCTTCTGTAAGAATATTGTAGTTTGTTTCTCTGATTTTCAACATAATTTTTGTCTTGAAGTATTCTCCTAAATACTGCATGGAACGATCCTTTGCATGATGCTGGCATTAAGATCTCCACTTCAGATTTGATTGTATTTTGTGCTATAAGCTGCTTCTTGCTCTCTTACACATTTTTCCTGGTATCTTCCCATCATAGATTTGAAACCATTTGAAGAATGAATTTCACTTTTCAGGTGCTATATGGTGGTATATGGAAAACTGGAAGTGGATATACAATTGGGGAAGAAGATGAACAAATATTTAGTTACTTGTCAAGGACGGGGCCTACTATAAAGCATATGCTTCCTGAAAGTAAGTTTTACTCCTTGAGAATTAAACTTTTAATAGATGAAGCCTATTTAGTTGCTGCTCTTCAGAATTGATGGACTTTGTTTAGAGACATGCTTACTTTATTATTTTGATAAACCCAGTTTATGATGAATAACTAAAGTGCCATTGAAGGAATAACAGTATATGTTAATGTTCACTATCAATTTTTTCCTTTATTTATGCACTTCATTCATCACCCCCATTTTTCACAGTTGCAACCTTGCCTGTTCCAAGCGCCTTTGAGAGTTTATTTGAATAATCCTTTTGACAACAACTGAAGAGCTTTACCATACACAATTGAAACAAACTCGATTCAACCTAACATTCCAATTTATTTCCAGATAGAGACGACTCAATTACAGAATTTGCAATGTTTTGGAACAAAAGAAAAATAGATAATATGGCAGAGTCATTGCATAGACGGTTTAAGCAGGTAATATTTTGCTGACATCGATAATTTGTATAATCATGTTCCCAGCAAAAGAACTACAACAGAAAACTTTTTAATTTTGCCGTTGAATTTTGCATTAACTATATACTACATGCAAAAGCATATAGAAAATTACATGTTTTTTGAAAGTTCTTCTTGCACAGGATTAGCATTCTATCCTGGCAATTAAATGTAATTACTATAGAATTGGCAACGTAGCATGATTCGTTTAGGAAGTCTAGAATAGATAAAATAAATTCGTTTAGGAAGTCTAAAATAGATTTCAAGCTTTGGAATATTAAGGTAACACTTGATCTAAAATAATCGCAGGTATGCAAAAAAGAAAAGGAAACGGAACAAAAGATACGTACTATCACTTCAGAGCCTATCAAACAACAAGTTGCCGTTTGGAAGAGTGATGCAACTGTTCTTGCACAAGGTATTGGTATTTGGCACTTTCACATTAAAACATGAAATTATTCTTCATTAATCCTATCAATATGCATTGAACTTCATCATTGAATAATTTACTGTAGCAGTCATATTATTTCTCCATTTTCGCAAGTGTGCAAGTTTTTTTTTTACGTTATGCGTTGTTGAGCAATTTACTCTTTATGAAAAAGAAAATTGAGGCACGTCATACCTAAAATAGTGTTCAGAAAGCTGTTGCAAGTCTTTTCACATGCAGACGAATGAGGTCTGCACAGTGGTTTGCTGTGCAAACCAGCCCAACCATTCTTGCAAATATAGTGTGCTTAAATTTAACAATTATTTGTAATATGCGACCATCATTGACTGACTATTGTTTTGGGGAGTTTTGATTATGTCTAGGATCAAGTATAAACGTTTTTGAAAGTATAAACGCTTTGCATTCATTATATCCAACGTGCATGCAACTTGATAATGTTAAGAGCAGCTAGCAACTAGAATCTTTAGCAAACGAAAGATGTCCAACAGCAGTCGTCCTCAGAGTAACGGCTGTAAGAGTAACACATTTCAACGGTTTTTATATTCACTTCTTTGTTGCTTGCTTTTCCCAGCCTGCCAAAATACACTAGTCGATGCTGAGCTGTCACCTGCTGAAGAACTGGTCCTTCTTTATACCGAGCTAATTTGCCAAGGAAAGCTGCCGTCAGACCACGGACTGGTTATGCCAATGAAGTATATCAAGAGTCTTCAATTCAAAAATCTCAAGTTGCGTATTTTGGCTAAACCTTCTTCCAAGCTTGAAGCAAGATACAAGGTGCTTAACGAAAGTTTCAAAAATGAAAGGCGACGTTTCTCTGGATCCGAAATAATGAATATTGTTTGTGGCATCATTCCGCTGTATCAGCAAAAACTAGAAGGCTTGGTATATTCCAATCTTCATATTTCTCACAACATCAGCCGACTAGCAGGTACCATTTCTTTTATCAACTGAGCATCTTGTATGTCTTTTGGTCGCTGACCTTGCTCACCTTTGATAACCTCAGCCAGATGAATTTTTTCCAGTCAACCCCGCCATTTATATACCTTTATATACCCTCCACACTATCTAAGCTTCCACACTTTTGTTTACGATTTTCTAAGGCTATTAGTTTTAATTTCTCTTTCCTAAAAAGTCAGACGAGAGTGCAGAGCCTTCGACTGCCTGTTTTATTGCTAATTTTTTTACTGAAGATAAAAAGTCGAGAATTTATCGAGAATTAGTCTAAAGTACTCGTATCCCCAGTGGTGACCATATTAGTGGAAAATAAATGCCTTCTTCTCTTGTATTTCAATAGCAAAGTTACCATGTCTTGCTGTCTGACTTTATATTCAAATAATGGTCTTGAAAAGTATATGCAGATTTTTCTAAACAGACCGTTCTTTGCACAGATTCTTCAAAAAAAAGGCGACAACTGCGTTTGAAGGTGGCAAATCAGAAAATACTGATAAAGGATACAGTTGATGAGTACAATGCAAACATACTAGCAGCGAATCTCCAAACAAAACATCCCACTTGCAGTGTTTTAGCAGTGGAAAGACAAGAGTTTCCTTGGCAAAAAAAGACACATAATAACAGTGCATGTATGTTAGTTACCACATTGTTTCAGAAATTTTTCATTAAAATTTAATATATCGTTTTAAAATAGATCATAGTTGTTGGGTTGGGAATTCAGCTGCACTATCGCAATGCCTGAAAGGGTCATTCTATAACGTCTTTGGGTAATGCTTCCGTCATAAGTCATTTGTAAGAAAATGGACCAGTTGCTGGCTTGTCTCGCTAGACTGATGATCTGAGTACTAGTAATAATTCATCAGACCAACCCAAATACCCAACCAAAAACTGGGACTCTTAATATTAGGGAACTTTTTTGGATGGGCTGCACCAAAACTTTGGCTTGTTCATTGCAATTTCACAGAGAAATACAAAATCCCAATTTTTCAGTAAACTTATAGAACTAAGTATTTTTAATAAATATCAAAGCTTTTTAAATAATTGATAAAAGCTCTCTGTAAACAAAAGTTTTTCGATAACAGAAACATTGTTTCTCAAGGCATTTTAGACCCAGTTGGTTCCGACTATTAGACATCCTTGTTACCAGAGAAATATGAGACTGATGCAGAAAAAACAAGTTCAGACAGATAACCATCTGATTATTGTAGTTTGGGCATCCTAACCATCATTTCAATGGCGATAGCTACGACTTAGGTAACAGTTTTTTTGTAGAGCCACGGCTGCTGTTGAGGGAGCAATTAAAGTTGAAAATAGTATGCTTGATTAAGCATATGTTCATAAAGTAATCGTAACCAATTAGATTAGTTGTTTATCCTAAAAATATCCCGTTAGCCTGTGTACTGAAACGTTTGTGTTCCTCCTCGAAATTTCAAAAAATTTTTTGCCTACTTACAGTTGATCCGGAAACCAAACAAGAGCTGATTACTGCAAGTTTATTGCTTGAAAGGCTTCAGGAGGAAAAAGTATTACTTCGAACTGAGATGAAGAACTACATATATTACTATAAAGATAAAGTAATCCCATCACTGAAACGGGAATCATCTCAATTGCTAGGTAAATGATACAAAAACTGATAACTCCAGCTGTTTACATTCTTAATTACAACACATTTCCTATTGGAAGGGATATGAGAGTGGTTGGTTTTCGAGGAAGTTTCATTCAACTTTTGTTCTTTTTTCAGCCTCGTCAAGTCAAGCCTGCAAATGCCAGGAATCGACTTTGCTGGTAAGTAGGTTCGGAAATGAAGGTTGCTTGTATCTTTTGTTTGACGTTTTCTTTCCAATTTATTGTCTTGTGTCAATTTGTGCAATCCTTCTGCTTTATATGTGGTTATGTAGCTTATTACTTGGGATTTCACACGATATCCTATTAACATTGTATATTTTTGTTCTGTCATATGAAAGCATGACTTTGTATTTTCCGACCCACCCAATTGATTCCAGCCTACACTAGATATACATTTATTACTATAAGATGCCGTTAATTACATTTCGAAAATATTCCCAACCCCTCTGATTATTCCCACTCCCCCGATTATTCAGTACTTTAGAGTAATCTCTGACTTACAGTCAGGGTGCTATGGGAAATGCAGCCGGAAAAAATCAGCCTACAATGCAAAAGTGGTTTAAAATAAGGAAAACACAAAATTGTTGCTGGATTACCCTCTGAAAAAATTTAAGGAGGTCCAACCAGTTGATTTGTCATCTGCAAGCCAATGCGCTTATTTTAAACCATTGTTTGTATTGCCCGCTGATTTTTCTAGTTAACCCTTTGTTTTCACCCCGTAGCTACTGGACTGTTAATATCGTTTTTACTTTTTCCAGGAAGGAAAGAAATGTTCAGACTGTTTTAATTGCGAAGTAAGGCGAGGGAGGTTATCATTGCTTTTGCAAGGCAGTTCATACGCCATTGAACAAATAGACAAAGCACAAGTCTGGCTCAGAAGCATCTTGTCTGAAGCTGATGACATAAATTTGGATGAGTTTGAGGAGACAGATATTCAAGTGTCAGATGGCCTTACTGACGGATACGACTCTTCTGATGAGTCAGCTGCATCGGACATGGAAATCGAAATTAATTGCAACGATGAAAGTACCATATTCCTATGAGAATATAATCCACGGCTTCATAAGGCATTAATGCAATCAGACGTGTGCAAACAAATGTTGCGCTATTGGCGATTAACGTGGTGGATCAAATCTACTATAATTTTTTTAATACGTTTGAGTGTAGTCAAATAACTAAAAGAAAGGACTTTATTCTGCATTGTCGAGCAAAGAATCCAGCACGTGGCCAAATGCTGTCGAAAATTGTCCACACAACCTCGAAGAATACAATTGTCGAGCACGCTTTGAACGTTCTCGCAATTTCACGTGACAAAAAAGTCCAATGTGGAGAGCGTTAGGCCATTGCTTTAAGCATCCAAAATTTAGTCGTGGTGCTAATTTTTGTCTTAACGCTTGTTTTTCTTGTTATTGAATAGCCAAAGGTGGCCATAAAAATGCTCAGACTAGTCGGGGTAAAAAGCAACATCTTAGTTTTAGTCTCACCAAGCCCTTATAAAATCGGGAACTTTTCACACCAATAGAATGCTCGGCCTTTCATCGACTGGCGCCTGAAAACATCTAACTGAATGCCAACAAGGCATAATTTTGCACTCATTCAGCCGTATGTAACGAAAATTGATTCTGATATCATTATTTATCGTATTATTCACTGTTGCAGTTGTGTTTGTCCTACAATGTAAATAAATTGATTGTTTTTGGAAAAATGCTTGTCATAGACATCGTTAGCTAATGATAACTTTACAATCAATTCTATTGTAAAATCGCTGTGAGCTTAATTTTTGTTAGTGACAGATTGATAAACTACAGAAGGATAATAATGTAGTTCCATATGGATTCCGTAAATTGCTATTTTCGTTTTTTACAACTAAGTTTTGTTGCATATTCAATTTCGATATTTGGTAATAAATTTGATTTCATAAGATAAAAGAATCTGAAATTTATCATTTTTCGTATACTTCACCTCTGTATTCACGTTTTCGTACAACTGCTGGCAATAGTAACCACAACAAACCCATCTTGTCTCTGTGTTTCTGTTAAAGTTTTTTTAAAAAATTTACAAGACTATTTGTAGCCTATGGTATTTTTGACTCGCTGGCCCTTCTTTTCAATTGCCAACTGAGACTGGCCGTTAGCCGCAAGGTGGACGCTTTGACTCGTTGGTCGTTCTTCTCCTTTGTCAACTGAGACTGGTCGTTAGCCGTAAGGTGGACGCTTTGACTCGGTGGTCTTTCTTTTCATTTGCCAACTGAGACTGGTCGTTAGCCGCAAGGTGGACGCTTTGACTCGGTGGTCTTTCTTTTCATTTGCCAACTGAGACTGGTCGTTAGCCGCAAGGTGGACGCTTTGACTCGGTGGTCTTTCTTTTCATTTGCCAACTGAGACTGGCCGTTAGCCGCAAGGTGGACGCTTTGACTCGGTGGTCTTTCTTTTCATTTGCCAACTGAGACTGGCCGTTAGCCGCAAGGTGGACGCTTTGACTCGGTGGTCTTTCTTTTCATTTGCCAACTGAGACTGGTCGTTAGCCGCAAGGTGGACGCTTTGACTCGGTGGTCTTTCTTTTCATTTGCCAACTGAGACTGGTCGTTAGCCGCAAGGTGGACGCTTTGACTCGGTGGTCTTTCTTTTCATTTGCCAACTGAGACTGGCCGTTAGCCGCAAGGTGGACGCTTTGACTCGGTGGTCTTTCTTTTCATTTGCCAACTGAGACTGGCCGTTAGCCGCAAGGTGGACGCTTTGACTCGGTGGTCTTTCTTTTCATTTGCCAACTGAGACTGGCCGTTAGCCGCAAGGTGGACGCTTTGACTCGGTGGTCTTTCTTTTCATTTGCCAACTGAGACTGGTCGTTAGCCGCAAGGTGGACGCTTTGACTCGTTGGTTCGTTCTTCCCTTTTGCCCACCATATGTTGATTGGTCTTTAGCTGCAAGGACTGCATTCTGTTTTGAAGAATGCTCAGTTTCCCTTTAACAAACAAAAAATTACAGATCGAGCAATCAAAATAGGTCTGCGAAGCCAGAGGTAAGTAGTAAAGTATTCCCTGAAGAGAGAACTGATTTCCGGTTAACTGAGGCTTTAGTAGGGTATTCGGGATATGGTAAAGGGATGTGAGATAATGCTAGAAAATATTAAGAGCATAAAGGGGATAAAGAGCCTCAAGGGGATAAAGAACATGTTTTGAAAATTGCAGGGGCGTATGGAATACTATGACCCTAAACTCCCATCCCCGAAGGGGCCTCTAAACTTTAATCTTGTACAACAAATGAAAAGCTTTTGAATGAATCGATATTCACCAATGAAACCGTGTTTCCATCGCGGAAACGTTTCTTTTAACGATCTTTTTGTAGCCTTTACAACGGGGACGAAATTACCCTGGGTGCCAGAGACTCTAAGAAAAAGGAAAGAAAGGACAGGGAAATGGAGAGGCAGAGGGAAGAGAGATTTTCTCTCTCTATCATATTTTTCTTTTTTTTCTTTTTTTTCTTTATTCTAGAAGGCTCTGGCACCCAGGGTAGGAAGAAATTATCAATTTTTGTAATCACGAAATTTCAAAGTCGCCTGAGAGAGCGTCCAAGATCTTTTACCATGAAAGTTTTTAAAATATTTTGCTCATTTGCTGGGCGATTTTTAACCCTAATCCTACCGTTGGGGGGTGGAATCCAACCCCCTCAAGCTTTTCTTGAAACTGTTCTGTTGTGTGATGGATGTAAGCTTCCAAATCAGGCTGACTTTAAGCCTATATGTATAAGCTACAATGTGATACAAAAAAATTCGAAAAATAACGTGGCATTGCCTTATATGGAAAGCGGTCATGCCAAATCCAAATATAAATGCCAATTTGTACCAATAAATCTTGTCAGAATTGACTGTTTCTTTGCGACGTAATAGAAAATAGCTACTAGCAAAAAAATGTAAAGAAATTTCCGGATTTCTATTGATATTAAGGAAGGTCAATTTTTGACCGACGTCCCTAGCATGTTTTGATTATGATGTCATAATGACGTCATAATAAAAGTGGGAGACACCCAATTCCCAACATTACTCCTTATACATTGGTCAATGCCTGTGCCAAGTTTGATTGCTCTAGCTCTACTGGACAGCAATTTATGGAGGGGGGTGGAACCCCCGCTGTGTTAGATAAGAAAAGCCTCATAGGATTAGGGTTAGATGTCTCCCATTTACCTCGAAATTCCAAAAGAAATATAAAGAAATATTGATGCACCCTTAATTGTTGTCCTTTTATGCAAAGGGGCACTGCGAAAAATCAATCTGTCTGCCTGCCCATCCATTTGATCACTGTTAAAATTTTAAAAACTGTACTGTTGTCAAGATATATTTTTAAGGAACTTTCATGCAAGTCTGAACTACTAGCGCCATCAAGCGCCATCAAGCAAAGTGTGAGATCAGCATGACAATTGTTACGCATAAGTAACTTCAAAAGCTAGACGGGAAAATGAACAGTCACATGCAACACTTTCCCTATGTGCTATTCGTATTCAAGCACAGATTTGCTGCATAGTGTTTTCGGCATACCAGAAAAGAATTTATTTCCTGGGGGGAGGAATTTATTTTCCGAGGGGACGTATTGGCTACAGGGGACGTGCAGCTCGGAAGAGTATCGATTTTAGCGATTCTGTTATAAGGACAATGTCCCCTCCCTTCTCACGATTTTGGTATCAGGAACGGTGTAGATTTTCACGATTTTGGTAAAGGAACGGTCCCCAATTTTACGATTTTGTGTTTGCAGAATGGAAATTAGGGAAATTAGGTATTATAAGGTCGGGTATACGTTTATCCGAAAAATTGATACAAGTCAAGTATGTTGGTCCTTGGGCGGCGCGTCCCTGTAAAACACTTGGTAAAGTGCCCTCCAGGGATTTATTCATGCAATTCTTCACGCTTATACGATAACTATTGTTATAGTGCGATTTTTTTTCTCCTTATATATTGTTAGACAAATTTTCTTGGACCAAGACCTCTACTTTAATTTTCTTTTGTGACCCAAGAGACCCAGCCCAAAGTTACCGTACTCTACTGTGTAAGGTCGTATTTTACCGTACACACGTTTCCTTCAACGTTGGCAGCTAAGAATAATGTTTGATAAGCAATTCTTGCAAGTTTGGATTTTCGTAATGCTATTTTTCGGGATGTTCTTTGAACTGGACTCCACGACCTCACGACCCCAGACCATACGACCCTACGACCTCACGACCATACGACCCTAATTTTATTAATGATTTTTTATTTTCATAAATAGTAAATTCTCAGTTGACTTTCATTAAAAATTATCAAGATGACTTTGATTTTGATTTATAAAACCTTTCGGAATCATTTGATAGGTGAAAAATGTTTGCACTAATATAACCAATGATGAGAAAACTAAACATTTTTTACATTCATTAGCGTTTGGTTTCTACTTCGCTATTTCGCCTTCGCGTCAGCCTAAACATGCTATTGGGCAAGATTTATAACATTCTTGGTAGTCAACTACGCATTGCCATATTTCTACACCCCGCTCCGTTACCCCATCCCCTACTGAGAAAAAGGAAATTATGTTGTTGTAGTTGTCAGTTGCTGCTTCCGCTTGAGCAAGACGAGGAAAACAAATTGACACCGACGGTAATTACATTGGTGCTGTTTGTGTTTAGAAGGCATACTGCAGTCAGTTTCAAAAGTTAAAGGCAATTTTGCAAAAAAACATAAAAAATTGGTAAGCTGTTGTTTTTCATATCACAAATCACTTTTATCCCATCCCCCGAATTTTGCAACCCAATCGTCAAAAAAGACCAAACCAAACTAAGCCAAAAGATGCCTTCTCTTCTTCCCCCGGTACTTCTGGTGCTTCCTTATCCTTTGGTCCATCGCTTCATTTTTAGACCTTTTACTTTAAAGTAACTTTTTTCATTCTTTGCAAACATCTTTCATTCATATATTTTTTATTTTTTTCTGATTTCAAGAAAAGCTTTCAGGGGAGGTTGGAGTTTCGATTTAATACCACTTTAGGCCTAGGCCATTTTCAATTTTTCACCAGAAAGAGGCTAGTAGGCGAATTTTATCCAAAGATCTTGGGAATATTTAAGGCTGTTGGGATTATTCTTGGGATTTTTTTGGCCCTCCATCTGGGATTTTTCAAAATTTCAATCTTACAGCGCTGCAAACCACTGCAAAGTGCAAACTCAGTGATTGCAAGCTGCTGATGCTACTCTTGTCCAACCCATTTCAACTTTATGGCCTCATGACATTGGCCTACTGCATCTCAGTTTGAATACTGATGGTGATATTCTCGTTTTTTGAAAGATAACCTGCAAGGTGGAAAAGACCATGCAGTTGTCAATATGGATGATGAATGATATTGACTTCAGCTTAAAAACGAGGCTTTCACATGTATACAGTTGCAGACGATACAAGCAGTTGAAATCAGCAACATGCCTTACGAGACCTATCAGCAGCAAACTGAAATTCAAAAAACAAGTTGGAAATGTGGAGTGAAATCTGAAAAAGAAACACAAGAGAGATAGTATAACTGTACTTAAAAGTGCAACTTTTAAAGGACATTTGGGACAAGGGGACAAACCTAATAAATGATGAAATTGTGAATTTTCATGGACAAATATACTTATTAGAATAGTATTAACATGAATAAGAATATGGAAGCACACTTAGATTTGCTTGCTTCTCTTAAAATAAGCATTTATGTTTGTCATTAAATTACATATTTTATCAATATGCAGCGATAGCAAAACCGTAGCTATGCATGCCACTTCTCTTTTGTTTCACATTTCCTTACTTTTTCCTCCTTGTTACACATTGCGCTTTTCTTTACTTCACACTCGCTTTATTTATCTCTGCATCTATTAACAACCGCCTTGTTTTATTTGATTATTGTAAATAGATTTTAGTTAGTTAGATTTTTGAGTTATACGAGCACACACATATTTACAAGTTATTTCTGAAGTGATTTCTACGCAGCGCAAGATTTTGGTGAGATCATTCCAACTTTTATATTTATTAGATTAGAATAGTGCAAATTCACTTCAACATCTCATATTCTAAAAATATTGTTCTTCAATATCCATCAACTTACTAAACTTAAACATGTTTTAGATTGCTTTTAAGGCTTCCATTCAAAAATAGATGATTCTGATAATTATGATGCTGATTTTTGTGACTGATCTCCAGCAGAAGTGATAACTTAAATTCAAATTATGCAATCTCAAACCTGATTGGAGAAATAGGATCTGAAATTAAGTTACTGTGTTTCAATGATATGCTAAGTGTGAAATACATTGATAATTTTTCTACATAATGAAATTTCACTTGGTGTCCTTCTTCTTCTTCGCATGGTGCGCAAGAGTATTGTCCATGATTCTCTATCCTGAAATTGCCTGCGACCTTGAAGGACCTGCCCAGTCGACTTGAAGTGCAGCAATGCATTATAAACATCGAGCTTTCGTTTTCCAGGTTAATTGATTATCATACGGAAGAATTATGGATAAAAATAATCAAAAGCACAAGTTCAAACATGCTAAAAGCACGCGGCGAGAAAAGCAGAAGCTGCGACGCCAAAGAGAACGTTCTCAAACATTGACGTATCAACAGCCATTTCCTCCAGTGCTATCAAACGATAACGAAGAGGTTAGTTAAATGTATTTTAAACTAGCACGGAATGGCCGAATCTTCTAAGACAATCTGGCAGCTGAAACAACAAGAAGACGTTTAACTATTAAATTTTTTCTCTTTAGATTTTAATAGATATCGTCTGGATACTGCATAAATGCATGAATAGATACTGTGTAAATACCGTCAAACCTCATAGTTACATGAATCATCTTTATAATTTTAAAAGCCAACACACAAAAACTAGAACACATTATACTAAGATAATAACAAAAATCATTTTTGAAATTTCACCTACGTTTTCGGTTTGAAAATGTAAGAAACAGCAAGCAAAGAAATGAAGTAGACTTCTTATCTGATAGTGAACAGACTTTTTTATCTTCTTCAGAGTATAACGCTCTCACCACAAAGCTCAGCGATGTCTAAAGACAAAGGAGCCGAAATGCAGATGTTGGAGCTTGAGAATAAGGAGTTGACACGCGATTTGAAAGATAAGGATAATGAAATTGATGATCTGAGCAGCAGACTTGAAGATGCAGAAGAAGAAATGAGAAGACAAGAGTATGGTTCACGTGAGTTTGCTGTGGAGAACGAAGAGCTGAAAAGGAAAATGAGAAAAAAAGAAAAGCAAATTGAAACTCTGGAACATAGGCTGACTATGGTGAAAGAGCAAAACTCAGCTATGCAGCTCAGAGATGCGGAGTGGACACACCAGCAAATAAAAGACTATGTTGGAATGAGATCTACTATAATAGTAGAATCTTCATTGTTTGCAGATTTCACCCACACAAGTGACCCTTTTCTGCAAGAGACAGCTGTATCTGTTCTTGACAGCTCAAATTTCGAAACACTGTCAGTGGCAACAGTTGATTGGCACAAGGGTACCTTTTCAAGAAGCACACTCCACAGCCTTAAGAATGGAACACCAATCCTGTTAAAAAAGTACCTTATGTGGGAGGGAAAGGATGCCGACGTAAAAAATCTGCAATTTTTAAGCCACGAGTCACGTCTTCTAAGCTTTCTTGGTTTACACACCAATATCGTGCAGCAATACGGCATTGTCTTTCTTGGAGGAGCATTTCATATTGCTTTAAAATATGAAGGCGAATTATCTTTGCTAAAATTTTTAGAAGGGGAAATATTTGACACCGAAGCAGTTGTCAGGTCAATCATCGAAGGACTTGCTGAAGCAGTTGCATTCCTTCATGAGAAAGATGTGCTGCACAATCACATCACAAGTGGAAATGCAATGCTTTCCAGGTTTGGTGATGGGTACAGACCCGTTCTCATAGGCTTTGCATTTGCAAGCAGGCGATCGGTCACAAAAATCCTTTCAAAAGAAACGATTTCCAGATTCAAGGAAAATAATCACTTGGCACCCGAAATTGTTGCAAGGAAACAGCCACCGTCATTTCATAGTGATGTTTATTCATATGGAGTTATTCTTCGAAGAATATTGGCCAGAAGACTACCTCTAGCAGAATATCCAATTTCAAAATTAAAGAGGATGATGGAGAAATGCACCAGGTTTTCGCCGCAAGAACGACCCCTTCCAAATATCTTAAGACGTGACATTATCTCTGCATTTTATGATATGTATGCTGCTGAATAATGTACGGGTACCTGATTCAATTAACAAAGGCAGAAAAATTGGCAATCAGGGGATCAGCGAATTTTTTACATTTTGGATTTTACAGATTTGAAAATATATATTCGGCAATATGCTTTGATGATAAATAGAATGAACAGAAGCATTCTCGTAGTGCAGACAAATTATTCATATACTAAATTAGCATAGAAATAATTTGGTAATTTGTCTACACTACGAAAATGATTTTGAAAATGTCTGGAGGAAGCAATTACATAGCTTCCGGCTTCTATCTGATGAGTTTTGTTTTGATTTTCCGTCATGGAAGAAAGAAACTGTTGCAAACTCAATACAAAAGAATCTCTTAAATGTCTGTCTGGGGTAAAGGCGTTTTTCCAAGACAGACATTGCAAATATTGTAACTAAATTTCTACCGTTCAAGAGTCATATTTTGGGTCGTGATTTCTTATACAACAACAAAGCAATCCCTTCGCACCGTGGTAGAATTGTACCCTTATCTACATTGTGCTTGAATATGTAAAATTATGGTAATATCTTCATCACCCTCGTTGAATAAAGGAGAAAATGATAATATTAATATTTAACTATTCAATCAGGCGAATGTCCCATTCTTTCAACAGGCTGAGTTTTGATGTCCGAACCGTACATTTCCCCATATCATTAAATCCACGAGTGCCATCTGCAGTTGTGAATTCGCCACTATAACAAACCTCAACTTCATTGGGTGTTTCATCTCTGAATTCACAATCCCAGAATTTGTTTCCCCATGAATCTTCGACACAATCAGTTACGGGAGGCCAAAAAATTTGTGCTGTTCTGTTTCTCAACTCTTTCCAATGTGTTTCAACCATTCCTTTAAGATAAATAAATAAAACGATCAACTTAACGTAACAATTGATCAAATTATTTGTTTTTTTTAGCTTCACTTCATATATTAATCACGGAATTAATTATTCAGTAACAATACTAGCGGCTGTCATCAATTGAGAAACCTGCCATTTACAAAATGCAACAGCAAAAATTAATATTGATTTACAACAAAAGTTTATCTTCACTGCCTAGAAATAAATATTTTAACCATGCTTCAAAAGCTCAAAACTAAAATTCAGTGCTGCAAAGCTGTGTCTGGAATTCCCTAAGCATCTACATAGTTATCTCTTATTCATAAAAAAAGCAGACTTTTAAAATCAATGATCAGTGTAATCAAAGTATGAAAGTATCAACCGAGTGCTTAAACCTTTTGTAATTTTTCGCTTTTTTAACACAGATGGACGAATCATTGCAGAGCAATCTCTCTTTTTCTTTGTCATACCTACAACAAATGTTTATCCAGAACATGATGAGTCATCAATGATCGAAGCAAAAGTGATTATGCACACTATACAATGGGACAAAAAGATGGCTTAGATGGATGCTCAAGTCAGAGTATCCCATATCAAAAACAAGACTGGACCGATAGGGTAGATAACACAGCAGGATTAAATTCCCATATCTATAATACAAACTCATAAAGTAGTACATGAAAATAGTATTAGCAGTTTGGTACAGCATACAAGTGTTAGAATAAAGAGAAACAAAAGCAAATATTGACCAATTGAAATCCACAAGTCTTAATAATATTATAAATTTCAACTGGTGCAATAATTACTTATATGTTTGTCTATTATTATTACTTTCACATTTCACCTTATTACTTGTCAGGCAAAGTTTCTTAAGAGTTTGCATTAAAACATTAGAGGTTAAGACACATAATTGAACTGACAATGATTCTCAAAGACCATGGGCCCAACTGAGGTGACAGCAAGCCAGGGGCGTCGCCAAAGGGGGGGGTACAGGGGGGCGCTGTACCCCCCCAATGTTGCAAACGTCGGCACAAAGAAGGTTTTTTCGGCAAATGATGATATCGGTCTGGAGATTTGGGATTTCTCTTGTTTGGCATTTCTCAATAAAATCATAGAAGCTCGGTTACTATAAACTCGTCAATAATAGATATTCCATTAAATTAGAGCATGATTAGAGTACTAAAACGAGAAAAACTATCATTGAATATCTGCGTCGGTTTCAGTCTCTATCTTCGAAGCTTATACAATATATACAGTATAAGGAACGATGAAATGAATAAATCAACCGAAAAACGCAAACAAAAAAGAAAAAAGTTAGATTCTTGAAAAAAAAGTCAAGGGGTGTTGTTTTTTAAATTGGATTTCATGTTGATTATTGGACAAACCAAATGAAAAAATGGTTGTGGCTACAAAAGCCACACCCTTCTGTCGGCAAATTTTAACTCTGTGCCCCCTAAAAATTTTTTGTTGCTCCGCCCCTGCAAGCATATAATCATTGGGGAATTGAAGTAATTTAAGAAAAAACAGCTTGACAAAAAGAGGTTTTGGATTCAAAACCTTAGTCAAAATACATGTTAACTGATAATATAAGGGATCCATTAAGCAAATGAGCAAAATTGAAACTTGAGTTACAATTTCAGTCGCAAGCAATTTCTTTTCAAACAAACGTTAAATTATCAGCTTACCAGATTTAGCTTCCATAACCTTTTTGTTTGTCAGCAGGCCATCAGTTGCATCAACCAAATCTGAAGTAGACAAGGATACATTGAATTATCTTAGGATTGAATATCAACATCATATTTAAAATAATACAATATTTATTATCATTATAGTTCTGTGTTGAAACTATCAGTGACAGCTTAAAAATGAACTTGCCAGTCTGAGTATCATTTGATTCAGCTTGCCTAATAGCTTGTGTGCCATCTTCACTGACTTCTGAAACTAAAACAAAAAGTTGATCAAAATGACAGCATAATGATAATGTGTTGCATTTTAATGACATTTGCTACTGCGAGAACCACAATATTATGGTCATTAATATCAGCTGGGAGGTCAAAACTCAAAATTAACTTGCCAATATCAGAAGCAATCGGCAATCCTGCAGGCTCTGACCAAATTTCCATTCCATTATCACAGTCTGTTGGCAATGAAGGCAAAGAAAATTACAGTAGTTATTCAATAATCTGCACATCATTTAACAAGTCCTTAACGATTTCATCAATTTTTGAGAAATTATGTGCTTTCAGGACAGAGGGAATGAATCAAAACTTTGCCAGACAGCACTTGGTGGTAGTCTTCAAGGATAGAAACATATGGTTTTAGAAAGTGGCTCTTATGATAAAGGATTTTTTTTAAACTAACAATATTTTCAAGTAAGTGTCTCTTGCAACAAAAATTTATAGTGTCTAAATATTTCAATATTGCAGCTGAGAGGGCAGAAATACAAGATGATGATGATTGGATACAACACCCATATAAGGCATCAGACAGATTACTGAATCAAGATTTAAATTTTGGGTCTGTTCCAATATTGACGTCAATGACACAGTCCTATTTTACTAAGTTTTTTATACAAGAGAATAAATAACTTCCTATTGAAGAATAGTGTTATGAGTATGGTGGCATGTGTACAAAATACAAGAAAAATGTTGGGATTTGGTTTTCATCAAGAGGTTATGAGCAACACATTTTTCAGAAAAATGATGGGAAATTAAATGAAAACACAATATCACTTGCAGTTATGGTTTGTGCCTTAAAGGGGTTATTCTGTACTTTGGCTAAGTATTGGTCATCAAGTATTCAAA